>WHYT01017028.1:541971-572849 GCA_009806455.1 Tetrax tetrax
GATATATTTTTTTGAACATTTTGATGTTTCACCAGCCTGATTATTAATGACAAGGTATGGCAAAATGCACACACACTGAAAATACACCAAATCTCAAGCAGAATGTTTTTAATGCACTTGGAAGACACAGGCTGGGACTGGGTACATCGCATTCCTGCTTCACTTTTCCAGTGCCAGGTTGCTGCTGCTGTCACTAAGAGCTCACCTCCTCCTTCGCCCCCCCTGAAGTTCTTCAGTGTAAGCTAGAGCCACACAGGGTGAAAATGGAAATGGTAACACTGAGGAGGAGGTTCTGATTGTTTTCCTGCTGCTCTGGTTTAATTGACAGACAAATGAAATACAATTGAGTATTCCAGTGTTTGGAATTTAGGGAAAGTGTATCAGCACCAGGAGTTTCTAGAGAAACTTGTATCCATATTGACACATTCAAGGTTATAAATCTTACAACACAAGGTGTTAAACTCATGAATGAAAATGTTCTACTAATGAAATATCAAAGTCCAGAACTCAAGCTCCCAATAACTTTGAAATTTTGTACCCATGCTGAATGTAGTACACTTCACAAGACTGCTTACTTCACTGAATCAAGAAAGCCAGATTCTCAGCCAGCTGGTTAATGTGGCTCTCACACTTCTGAGAGAACAATCACAATGAGGACATCAAGGACTACTTGTTTAGATTACAACTTTCTAATAAAACTTTTAGAAAACAATCAGGAAAATACTATGGCATGTGAGAAGCACTGCAAGAGAGTGAAGGAACAAGTACAGGCTTTGCATGAAGTAGGGACAACACTATTCTTATTAAAAAAATTAAAAGTCCATAATAAATTTATAAACAAAAGTATTTAAGAGCATTCATTTGTAAACTAAAATTTTATCACGTACAGCTCTACAATAGCTGTAAAAAGTCCAAGTAATCCACAACAAAGACAGTAAAACTTTTTCTGGTAATTTCAAGTTTTGAGTGGTCTAAAAATGTAGCCTATCTAAACAGAACATTTTAACGTTGAAGGGCAAAATGGCCATTTATGCTTCAATATCCAAAGCAGCCAGATCTATCAGAAACATACTTTTCATTCCAATTCACTATGAGGATGAATACTCGCTTTGAGCATTTCCCAGTTTGGATCCAAACTGAACATTATCCATGAAGGTGTGAACACTGAACAGGGTCACTGGCAGACCAACCTGACCACCAAGCAATGGCAAGGGCTGCAAGGACTGCACTAATGAGTTATCAGGTTTAACAAGAGGACTTGAGCACTTGACAGTCTCGAGAAGTTCACACGGGAGCACTAGGAATAGATAAGCCACAGACAAAGCTAGTGGCTGTGGGGTTTTTCAACAGAAAAGGAACTCAGGACTCCCTGGATGGGATTCATCTCTTCTATTGTGTAATGATCTGCAGCTCAGCTGATCCTGTGGTATGCCTTTGTAGTTGGTGGAGAGAATTAGGAGTCAGCATAGCTGCCTAAAGCGAAGAACAAGGAAATCTATTCTTTAAGTTTCTAGGTTTCATCCTCTGCAGAGGTAGGTCCAACACATTTCTAAACAAACATCCTTTCTACCTTCACTGCTAGCGATTTTGAAAAATTGTGTCATAGGAGTGGCTGGAAGCTTTCATCACAGCAAACTGCAAAATCCTAAGTTCCATTTTCCCCAGTCCTTCTCCCTAACAGCATTCTGAAAGGATGCTTAAAAACATGCACTTGGGGATCAGTTCTAGATCCTGGAGAAAGCAGTCTGTCTGCCTCTTTTTCCAGTTAAATCTCTAAGTAATTGCTCGTGTTAAATGAAAGTGGAAGTGAGTTTCATTCAGTAGAGGAAGGGCAATCATTTACTTATCATCTGCTTTTAAGAAAATTGTGAAGTGTAACAAGAAATGGAAAAGTTTTTCTAGTCATTGTGTTTTAATACCAGTTAGTGATTATTTAGCTCACTGGATGCTACATATTAGAAAATCAAATGTTTTGTTTTACACACAGCAATTCATACTGATGACAGTTCTTCAATGGAACATTTTCCCCTAGACACTAGGAATCAAGAATTTGGTTTTGTTACGTTTACTCTAATAATACTATGCAGAGAAAAAAGCAAAAGAGAAAGTAAAGCAAATTCATTAAATGCTTACAAATCCATCCTGAAAAGAGGCCATTTTCTTTGTCGCTTATTATCCATGAGTCAGTCTGAGCCCCTTTTTTTCATTTGCTGTCACATCAACCCCAATTTGACTAAAATAAACCTTTAGAATCAAATGTTGATATACACCATGATGTTTTCTGGTACCTGTACATTATTTGGCTATTTGACTACGGTTCTTTTCCCATGTGAATGAGCTATCATGCCTTTCTGACATGTGAGTTAGAACTCTCAGTCATCTTTCTTTACTAGCCATGGATATTAACGCACTACTCTATTTTCAGCACAGTTGAAAGGCATTTAGGGTAAAGTAAAATCAGAACAAACTCAGAACTCAGATGACTGCTTGCTTTTCATATACATCTATCCTCCAACTACTTCCAGCTGCAAGAATTTAACTTTAATTATTAATTATTCATTTTATTTTTTAATTTAACGTTTAATTGTTAATTGCTTCTTTAATTGTTAATTCTTTGAGAAGTACCACTTTGTTAACTCTTTTTTATAATTCATATACAATAAATAATCCCTACTCCTACTTGTCAGCAATATTTAGTAGCAGACTCTTTATAAGGCAAAATATCTGAGCATATAAAAATATTTTAAAACATAAAATATTAAGTTGTATTGCTTATTGCAGTGTCCTGTCTCAAAGTTCTGATCTAATTATTTTTTATTTGGAATTTATTATTAAAAAATCACAGAGAGTAAGATATTTTTTTAATGTCTTTCATTCTAAATTAAGTAGGGGTTTTTTTTCCCCACCATGAACCATGTACCCTGACTACATCGTGTAAATTTTCTTTTATCATTGTCTAGATAACATCTACCAAGTAATTACTAAATACTAATACTAATAAGTAATAAATTTGCAATCATTCCTAACAATAAAGACATTCATTCTTAAAACTGTAATGCTCCTCAGTTATTGTTTACTTTTTTTGTGTGTGTGTTTCTAGGAAAATTTTGTTCATGAGGTCAGCTTTTGGAAGAGTGTAAGTCAGGGCTACACTGAAGGATAACAGAGAGCAATTCAGTTCAGGCTTCCAAAGTTCAGGCTTCCGAGGAGGCACCAAATGCTGTGCAATGTACAAGCAGTCAGCCTGAATATATGGAGGTGTTGAGTCTTTTTCTTTTCTTTTTTTTTTTTTTTAATATCTACGTATATATTAAAAATACATTAAATATATATGTAAATGTATATAGAGTGAGTCCATTTCAAATCTAGTATCTCTGTGTTAGCTTAACTGGGTGTCTGGGGTAACTGGTGTTTGACACTACCAGTCACACGGAGCAGATAGAAGCCTCTCTTCAGAGCTGAGGAGCTGAAAAATATCTGTCAAACAGGGCCAGGGCAGCCTCCTGAAGTCTGCACTTAATCAGGACAGGCTGGATCATGCTCACACACCCCAGGGACATTTGGGGTTCAGGGCAATCAAGAATATGACTAAAATAAAATGTTTAGAAGGGCATAGAAATAAAGTCACTATTTCTTGAAAGTAGGATATGGTATGTACATGAAGGTCAAACAAACAAACAAAACTCTAAAATCAAAACCCATTTGGACCCATTTTCTCCATCAGGAATCTTTCCAAGACTGTTATACCACAGAAAAAGCACAGGAGCCAAAACCATAAGAAAACCATCAGCTGCCTAGGCCATCCTATTTTTATATATATGAATTCTTTTCAGGAATTAAAAAAACCCAGAGCATCTGTCATATGTTGAACAGGGCTTGTTTGTTTGGTTTTGTGGAGTTTTTTTAAATATTAACATAAAACATTTAGTAGAAAGCTATGCTTTAGCTAGGTTGATAGCCATTTCTGGCCATCCTAAATATATTTTTCAGTCAAGCGCACAGAGGTGGGTTTTGTGATATCATAAGACTGGTATTCAGAATAATGGTTTGTGCCTGTCTGCCACCTGGAATGAAGACATGCAGTAAATGCTTGCAGCATGTTTATAACTGGCTCTTTTTATCACTAGCTATTTCACAAAAATTTTATTGGCAACTCTTTGTAGATGAAGTTGCTAACTATGATCCAAGGTAAACTGAAATCATTCAGACCTAAGGGGAAAATGTGTAAGTGTTCTCAGGAGAGGAAAAATAACTCTTGACTTGAAGTAGTGTCTACAGACTAATTGGCTTGCTTTCCCCAATCAGATTTTTTTTTTTTTTTTTTTTTTTTTTTTTTTCCCCTAGTGCTTTACTCCTACTCCTACCATTTAATCCATTCCTGTAAAGGTCATTCAGCCCACTTGTCCAACCCTCGCATGAAGGGATGTTGCTACTTACTGATATTTGAAGTCTAGCTTGTGATAAGGTTACTTGTCCTCGGTTCTGGTCTACCACTGTAGCAGTATTTTATTAAGACAGCAGGCTTCCACAACATGGTGATAGCATTCGGTTATTACCCAGCTGTATCAGCTGTGAATTGGTGACTTAATAGTAAAATGCTCCAAACTTGTTTCCAATTGCATGAGCTTTCCAGCTTTCCAAAACTGTTAGCGCTCACCTTTAGAGATGGCAGAGAGGCTCCGTTTTAGTGCCTTACCATCTGGCACTGCATTACATAATGAACGATCTTTCAATTTTACTTTGATCAAAATAAAACAGAAAATACAATTCACCACAAACATCATACTTTACATTTTTCATCCAAAATATCTGACTGAAAAAAAAAAAATACATTTGTTACCTATGTTGCATGAAAAAATCTACTGTCTGAAAAAGTAGCTATGGCATCTTACCAGTAAAACTCATTGAAGTAATAAAAAGATGTGCATTTATTAAAATGTAAAAAGACTTACAATTATTGCTACAGAAAACAACAACAACTTCACTTTAAAAAGTAATACTTTCTACAGTACTATTACTACCTAAAATCTTACTTACTGGTGACTAGACTATATAAAACTCATTGTACATTTTAATTACTTTAGAAAATATTATTAGACCTACACATAAAAATATTAAATCATGAGTTATTCAATAAAAAGTACATCTTTTACAGTAGCCCACCAGAGTATCTGAAAATGTCTTTTTCTATTTACCACCTCTCTTTTCAAGTAGTGTATTTTTTCTGTTGTTGATAACTAGCTGTAATTATTACATCAAGTGTACTGTTGATTGAAGTAGTTAGAATAGAAAATATCAGATAAATATCCTATAATGGTACTATTGAATCACATCCGTCCAACACCAGGCATTGATTATGTTTTATTTCTCCTTGCTTTCAGAAAAAGTGGAAAAATTTTCTATAATTGCAACCTTTGTGGAGTAGTTATGACATCTCAGAGTCAAAAATGCTGATTCAATTTTTTTTTAAGTAATTTTTAGGAGTATGTGCATATTAGAAATGTGATTTGCCTCCAGAGATT
This sequence comes from Tetrax tetrax, assembly GCA_009806455.1. Taxonomy (NCBI): domain Eukaryota; kingdom Metazoa; phylum Chordata; class Aves; order Otidiformes; family Otididae; genus Tetrax; species Tetrax tetrax. Next base: position 547,494 of record WHYT01017028.1, read on the forward strand.
AATTTTCAAAGTAGTAGATAGGGAGAAATAATTGGCTGATAGCAGGCACTTTATTATCTGCCCAAGTCTAAAAACATCTTTACAGATCTTCTGCAAGTACAGTTTTATGAGAGATGGTCTTTTTTTCACTGTATCTTCATGAGAAGTCAGTGATATATAGTAATGCTGTGTACACAAGAGATAGATGCTGCAAAGGCAGCTGAGAGGCTGTTTATCTAAACAAACTGATTTATTTCATGCAATAGTCAAACCTGATGCAAGCAAGACATTGAAAAATATAAAATAATGAAAAATTTCATTGTTCATTGCATAGAAGGAAGATTTTCCAGGCATATACAAGTGTTCAACAAGGACCAGAGAAAAAAATCTGCTTTTTCTGTCGTATATAGGCACACACTTACTACCAGGCAAAAGGCAGACCTTAGCTTTCATGTATTATTACAGCAGACAGGAATGTCATTTCGTAGAAGCACAACAGGGCCAAGTTCATGACGACACATGTAGATCAATATGACACAGCAGAACAAAGAGAGAGATGAAAAGCACAGGGCCCAGATAAATGGCACTGGAGCCATCTGCATTCTCTGATAGCAAACCAAAAAAAAGTGCGACTTATGGAAGTATAACACTTAAGTGTCATTCCAGCATTTAACTTAAACTGCTAACTTCCGAAAAAACTGTAACCCATCACAGCTTCATGGGGATTTATTTACTGAGTAAATATTTTTTCCTAAAAATAATCCACACAAAGCCCAAAAACATGAAAGAAGACCAAGTGAGTTTCAGACTACCAAGCAACATGGAGCTGAGAGTGAGGTCAAACAGAACAAAGAATCAGGTAATAACCATGAGTAACGAAAGGGTCTCCAAGCAAGGTACATCCTAATAACTTCCCTACCTTTATTCTTATCTTTTTTCTTTATGCTTATCCAAGACTACCACATTTATCTGCATCAATCTAAGGCAAATAAACTTCATTTTGCAATCCAATTCAGTAGCAACATCAGAAGTTTACTGACTTTGGGCTTATCACATAGAAGTCAGTGTACAAATTATCACTTTCAGGAAGTTTTGAAAAAATAAAACATGTCTGTTCTAATTCAATCTGCACCCATCATCATCTCTAATTCAGAAGTATTAATTCATTCTTAATAAATTCCTCTCACATAATTGCAACATCCTTTTCGTGCTTACAAGTACACTTTCTTTTAAAATACTTTCTCTTAAAAGAATTAAAGCCTCAATCAGATCACAAAATATTGAAGGGAAGCAAGTATCTTGACAATAATATTCTGGATTGCTAATAGAAGTGAATTTAACTTTGGACTAAGAAATTCCAAATGTTAATCTAAAATATCTTTCACCTTTGAATCAGCTTTTCCAAATCAGGTTAATGGTCCTTTACAGATTTTGGAAATAGTCCTATATTGTGTAAACAAAGTATATGATTTAAGTCAGTCTCCTAAGACCACATGCATCAAAGGCTGAAGAGTTATGGACATGTTTCTCACGGCAAAGATCATCATGGTGAATTGTAAATGACCTGTGCAATAATTTTATTTTTTTTTTTTTTTTTTTTTTAGCAGGCTTCAGATGCCACTTCCATTTATAAAAATCTAAGCATTTAGAGAGACTAAAATAGCAAGTTGAATGTACCCCAACAAACTTTGTCCTTAAAATAGCTGCTGCAAATAAGTATACAATATTTTTATAATATTGAACTTCTACCTGCTACAGGAGGTAAAGCCCTGTATCTCTTAAAAGCAAAAGAAAACTAAAGAGTTTGTAATGATAGGGTTTCTTGATACAATTGCTTCTTGAGAGTCTACTCTAATCCATCACTCTGCACCAGTCTAAGCTCTGTGGCCTCCTTTAATCTTTTTCTGAACAAAAAATACTTGTTATAAGAATACCTTTGAAACATGAACTTATGCTCCAATATATTGAGAGGTTTAATACAGAGCACCACATTCAGACTGTAAATACTCAATACTGATTTTATGTGATACTATAGAATGATAATTTATTATAAAACTATGCTTTAACTTTACCTGTACTCTTTGTGCAGACAGGTACAACCGGTTTAAGAGAAAAAAATATCATCAGCATTTTCCGAACTACTTTACTGTGCCTTAGCCTTTTACCTCTTTAATCACTTACAGGTTTTTTAATGGATCACAAAGAAAGTGGAATCAGACCTGAGATTTCAAAATAATTCCTTCTTATATGTGACGTGAAAATACACTGCTTTTTGAACAGAGAGGATCTATCCCTTCTTCAGGACCTGTAAACTTCGCTACAATTTGCTGTGTTTCACAGCATGCCTTAAAAAGTTCCATTATTGCTGATGACTTTCAAGAACGTCAGATACACATAGGAATCGCCCAACATACATCATTGAAGAGCTTCCCTATGCAGTTATTTTCACATCAGCCTGTACTTCAATACAAATTCCCAACATCCCAACTCTGAGAAGACATCTTGTAAAAGAATTTCTTTTAATTACAGCACTAATAGTAGTTCTTAGAAATTAACCTTTTGGTGTTACCTCAGAGTAACCTTATGCATCAAATGTTTTTATCACTTTTGCTCTGGTTAATTATTCCTGATGTAAGTTAATTGGCCAATTATGCATAATAACATGGTACCTTAAGAATAAAACATTTGTTCTTGTTTTTGTTGTTATTGCCTGACATTTGTTAGTAATTTATATGAGTTTCTGTAAGTTCATGTCATTCTGTAATGTCTTTAATAAATTTTTATCATTAATAATTTGACACACAAAACTATGAATCACAAGACTAGAGAGAACCTGAAGAAGTTCTGTCTCCCTGTCCCAGGGGAAATGCTTCTCTGCTTCTGCCATTCTTGGCAGATATTCTACTCAGTCTAGACACTTAATAAGTGTCTAGATAATCTTAGTAAGATTAACTAAATATCAGTCAGTCCCATTTCTTTTCTATGGAGTGATTGCTAACTGCCATGCCCTGGCTGAAAGCTATATCATAGTAGAGAAGTTGCTTCACTATGATATTTGTCTTTTTTTTTTTATTTAATATCCTGATATTTTTATTATTCACTGTAAACAGCCATATAACATATATAGCTGCATAATATCTTTATAAACTATTTTAGTCAGTGAGGACAACTTACTTAGGGAGCCAGATAAAAGCAACTCTCTGACAAAGGTTCACTGCGCAGCACTGGAATTTCTCATGTCAACCCAAGGCGAGCATTAGCCTAATTGAGTTGTTGCATGCAATGCTATAAACCTAACCAGAACCTTTCTGTAACAACTGACATTCTAGTCAAGCAGGGACAAGCTGCAGTGACCTGTCTTTCTGATTTTGTTCTGCAGTTATACAGCATTTTGCAAAACTGATGCCTCCATATGGACAATGTATTGCCATAGAATTAAACATTTATTATTATTCTGAGTGAAAAAACTTACTATTTTCCCAATTCTCACACTAAAGCAGACTTCATACTGTAACAACAAAATAGATGATAGGAAACTATGAACTGGTCTAAATTGGAAATGGCATTCGATCTGGCCCATAGTTTTTTTTACTATCTTTGATGGAAATAAAAGAAAGATTTGTACAAAAAGGGAGGCTTCCAAAACTCAGAGCAGAAGTAAAAATAGCTTCTATGACTCAAAATGTAACGGGACAACTCAGTACAAGCATGAGCATTCAGAACCAACTTAACAGGTTGGTTCCCATTGTCATATAATACCAAAACAAAAAGTTTATGATAAAATTATTTAACAAGGGATATGTCTCCTTGTTTTTCAGAACCTGCATGAACTATGAAGCATTAAATTTCTATGCCTAGTTTTATCAGCTGGAAAATGATGCAAGAAAGAAAAAGGATCTGCACAAAAAGTAACAACACTGCTATGCCTATTGCGTGAATACGTGAATACTCTGTAAGTCTTAGACGTTGGCGTATCACCATCTGCTGAAAAAAAAGGACTTGTTTTTGAACAGATCTGCCAAGGTTTTATATTCCAGTTGAAAAGCTGAGCTCTCTTCTAAAAGAATTTGCCAAACTTCCTAGTGAATTTGAGTCAACAGTTTTATGAAAGGCATCTGAACCCTGAAAAGCAAATTTGTTTGGATGTACTCAACTTAATAGAGCCTCAAGTGACCCATTAAATTTTGTTCATTAGACTCACTGACATAATTTAAAACACTTCATCAAGATAAATTTTATGTCAAGCACAATTTGTTTTGTAGGCATGTGAAAAGTCCAGTCAGAAGAAGTTCAAATAGAATTTAATAGAATGAGCAAAGTACATAATGATGGCTAGCAATAAACCAATAAAACCTTCAGCAAGTATATTTCTTAGAACCTAGGAAAAGATACCTATGCATCATAGGAAAACAGATATCCCTCTTTTCAGTGTGTGCTGATACACTTAAGCCACAAAACTTTAGTGAGATATCAGGGGGGTTCCTGTTTCACATTAAACCAAAACCCAAAGCCATCCTACAGGCATTGTTTCAGTTGGTTGTTTTTTCCCTCAATAAACCAGAAAGAAGGAAAAAATACAGAAAGGCCAGTGGTTGATGCATTCACATATTATTAAAGACATCTAGTTAAAGGCCTGCTTTTCTGTTCCTCATATCTGAGGAGCATGATCTTTGTAGACTTAGCTCACGGCTTCTCAGCAATGTAGGAAGAATTTAATTTTTCTTTTGTTAGGATTTTGTCCATGCTTTGAAGAGGGTAAAAATTCAATTTTACAGAAATGGCAGAGGTGATCCTAAAGGATAATAGAATATCTAGATCAGTAGGATGCTAGGAGAAAGTGAGGGTTGAGAAGGGTCAGGAGGATTTCAAAATGCTTTCAGTAGACAAGAGGATTTTCTCCCTCTTGCATATCCACCTGCCCCACAGGAACATCTTTCCTCTGCTTTCCCTGTCTGCTAGTCCCACGGACATAGAGGGTGGGTCTCCAATTCCAGCAACCTTACAAGAAACTTCACCACCCTGCCATGACAGCCTTACTTACTGTCTCATCCCCATGCGGGCTTTATGCACATTTATGAATGTATCAAAATCCTGAATCCTGTAGATCCATATTTACTGAGCTACTAACTATATTTTGGATGAACAACTTTAGCTTTAATCCTGTCTTTTCAGTTCCAGGTTGTGCTGTAACTCTAAAAGACCTAATTGAAGTGGGACAGGACGTGTACAATCACTGCAGTGGACTCACTGAGACTGCTTTTTTTCAGGGTAGTACTAACACTGTCCTCCAAGTGATTTAGGAAACATACGTGATCAGCTCCTGAGCTCACATATTATATATACAACGACAAGGAATGAGAAATTTTTTTCTTTGTCTGCAATCAGTAAACAAACATAGTGAAAAGTGTGGACAGAAGCCAGAGGCAGAGTGGGAGTCTTGCTTTCCTGAGTGAAAAGCAGAGAATGCTCTACCTTTATGTTAGAAAGCTCTCTTATCTCATCTTCTGTCATTGCAGTGACAGCTTTAACAATTTTGGACCAAGCTTATCTTTTCCTACACGGTCCTCTTCAGGTGTGCTCTCTGAAGAATTATTATGCAAAATTCTGGGAAACTTTTATCAAGACTCTGTTAAATCATAGAAGCATTTGTGAAGACCACTTCACTGAACAGTTTGGGCCTTGGAGTGCCTCCACAGACGCTAAGACTGAAAGGCTCTAAGATTGGTTCAGTATCCAGTGGTTTAATAAAATGTCAGTTTTCAGCGGAAGGTCTGATAGCGTTAATAAGGAGTTGGGCTATAGGACATATTGTTGGCAAGATACCGTAAAACCTGCCTTAATTACCGAGACCGGCCACCCTTCTTTCTTCCTCCTCTCCTGAAATTCCATGCTGGACCTCAAAGATTCTACCCAGTAGGACTGCCAGCAAAACTGATCAGTTTCTGTGAAGAGTTTTCATTTAGGGAAATACAGATTTCCATGACAAAATTTTCAAGCTTCTGTATGTTGCACTCATGTTTGCTTATTTAAATTAACTATTTTAACACTCGGTATTCAAACACTCATCTTCAATCTACAACTTTACTTATGCAGCATATATTATAGAAAAAAAACGCACATAATAAATGCATTTCATCTCAATGCAAAAACTGTGTTTGAGAGAGATAAAAGGAACATATCATAGATGTGAACATTCTTATCAAATTGTTCCATAATATTTCCATATCATACATATGTTTTACTGCCAGTAACAAAACTAAAAAATCAAAACGATACAAGTGAACACCTGTGAATTTTCCCTGCCAAAACCTACTTCAAAAACTGAGTGCAGTTTTTGAGAAAGTCTAAGACTATCATAATAGATTATGATAATGGAAACGTTAAGCTCCTTAGACTGAATTAAAGAAACATGGTCAAAAGATTAACTTTTAACCTTGATTCTGAAGCCTTCAAATTCTGTAGGCTTCATATGAATACATGCAAGACACATCTTAGCTAGCCCACTGCTGAGATGTAGAAAAAGTTTGCATGTCTTCTTTCATGACAATACACATAATTTTGTTTGCATATGCACTTCAAAAAGTATTTTTTATGCTTTTATTCAGATTCATATTTCAAGTCTGGTAAGAAAATTAACTTTTCTGTGAATCTTTGTATTAGTCCTCCAAGGTTTAGCTATTCTGGAATTCTTTGGCAATTAGGCGTCTAGAGATTAATTAGGAAGAGAAAACACTTCTTCCATAATGAAACAAAACAAAACCACAAACACAACCCCTCCTTCTAAAAAAAAAAAAAAAATAATTGGAAACACAGTAATGTTTTCTACATAGTCAGTCAGTTGGAATCACTGAAATCCTTTCCTCTCCATTTGCTACGTGTCTGCACATTCCTCTGCAGGCATACAACAGACTTGGCTGTCTCAGAAATACGCATTTGCGCATTTGAGCCTCAACATTCCTTTTTTGTCAACTTGCTGTCAAATTAAAGACCATGAACTAATTGTAAATCTCTTAGTATGGTAACTCTTTTGAGAAGAACGGATGGTATAAAATGTTTCTGTATTCCATATCAAGACAATAAATTGGTACTGTCTTGATTTTTTTTTCCCTGGTAGAAATATAAAGTCTAAAAAGAAGGCAAACTATAAGATTGTGAAGTCAAATAGAAATCTATGTAACTAAGCCATATGAAACAAAATACACTATTGATAATTTTGGTACCATACACATTTAAAATACATAATTGGTTCACATATTTGCATATCTTCAATTAAATCAATATTTAGAAAACAATTATCAGCCTCACTATTATGATCATAATAGCAATTACAATAAAATTTATAGAGAAGATGACCAGTTTTAGAATAAGAAACAAAATTTTACATAGACAAAAACAGAGTTGGAAAATAATCTATTTTCTTGTATTTATCGCTCAGTCTCAAAGGATAAACAGGGATTAAAAGACAAAAATACTTAGAAAAGTGAACTGAAATAGTGAAGAATTTATTTGTTTGGTGGGTAGATTTAGCACATGACAGTACAACAAATTATACCATTGTATTCAGAAAAGGTCACATGCATGTTCTTTACCTTTTCTCACAAAACAAGACTACAGAGTAAAAATAAAACGCAATTAAAATTAAAAAAAAAAAATTATAATTCCAAGCATGCTATACAATTCCTGTTGTTTAAGGGATAGTGAGAAAGTCAAACATGCAATAGCTTTAAAAATTACCATACATTTACATATAGAGTACTGTGTGTGTAAAGTATCCAAAGATACTCTAGGGTAGATATACAATTATGAGGTATTTAAATTCTCATGCTTCATGAGCATAAGACTTGTACTAATTGCTGTGGTTAAGATGAAAGTAGACCCAGGAGCGAGCAATTTGAGTTAATCCATTACAAAGTCTTATACTTTACTTCTTTCTGAGATATCTGACACTGGACAAAATACAAGAGTAGGTAGACAAACAGTCTGCTGTAATATAGAGCTTATATTCCTACAGAAAATGAGTTTGAAATGATCCTGATATTCAACTTGTTCTAAACTACTTAACCTTGTTAAAATGAAACAAGAGTGTTTTGCATTGCATTTGTATAGAAAATTATATTTGTGAACATACAGATATCATAAAACCATGACAAATTAAGTAACATTTGCAACCTGGTACAAGTCCATCATAAGCAGATCTGAAAGGAATAATACGCAGCCCTGGAACAAATCGAAAAGCCAAAAGTCTTCCGGACAACTGGGGCTACCCAAATAAAGACTTAAAAATTTTCAAAAATATTACTAACAATTTTTTTTTCTCCCACTTCTCCCAGACCAAATAATTCCCAGGAGCTGATGCAGATATATATGAATGGTTTCACTTAACAAAAAAACCCCAACTTTATCTGAGTTAGTTACTGACCAAAAAAGCACACACTGTTCTAAAAACCTCATTATCTAGCTAGAGTTACTGTGTCATGAATACATGAATAAGCCATATTTAAATCGTACTGTACAATAACAGGATGTATGAATTATAAGAAAGAATAAGTTTTAGGAGTTTCTAAGTTGTCCACTTTTTCCAGTTCACCTCTCATGAGCCCCTTGTATACAGGGATTTTTTTTCCCCATGCAAATCTGTACAAAGCAATTTTTTTTTTTCTGTAATCTCCATGGTAGCTCTTGGAAGCATTGCTATAATACAGTTTGTAATTCTACTGAAATGTTTGGGTGATAGTCTGGATCTTGAAGTCCATAGCATTTTGACAAACAATTTAGCATGGTCAAGATTTCACCTCTTACAGAGTCAACAATTCTCCTGGACTTGGATGAGGCTCTGTTTACTTAATCCATATTTTTTTGTAGTTTTTACTTCTCCAATGTCCTCCAACATTCAGGTAACATTATCAGAACTATTTCACTTCTACTGCACACATTCTTTATTAGATGAGAGCTACGAAGATAGAGATGCAATCCTAAATAAGACTCAAAGGGAACTGAAATGCATGACATTTATCATTAGTTAGCAAGCAAATTATATAGGAGGGAAATGAAACCTAAGTGTTGAAAGTAAGGAAACTATCTTTTAAACTTACTCCATTGAACAACTTTTTTTTTTTTTTTCTGACAGAAAAATAGGAATATTCTACTCTCACAAAAAAATTACACCATCTAACTGAATGAATCCCCATGTAACAACACACACACAGATCTCTACCTACATTTCAACCTTCATTAGCGAACGTAAGGACAGCTGTGGGAAAATGACTTCATCGGCATTGAGATGTGCCGCTTTGCTTTCAGTTTAGCTCCATAGGCATCACCTCTTCCGGAAGACTTAGAGTTGTTTGTCTGAGCCCCTGACTCACCCTCCTGGTAACATCCTTAAAAATTCATCAAACCACATGCTAAGACAAATTACTGAGATCTTGCAATTTCCTCCCAACAATACACGCTCAAGCAGATGACATTCCTTAGTGATCATGCATATAGCCTCATAAATCTATTGTAAGCGTGACATGTCTTTCCTTGAGTAACATCTATTCTGAGCCCATTTACTGATGTTCCTGTTATCCAAGTCTGAAGTCCAAATGGAGGACATGGCTATTTCAGTGACCTGACCTAGCACAATGCTTTCACACCCTCTGTTGCATAGCAGATTCCCACCAGCGAGTGAAGAAAGCTCCTCAATAGCACAAATCAGGGTTGGCATTGGAAATGCCAAAGTCCAAAACACCTGCTTAGTACTGTGATGAGTGTTGCACCCACCAGAAAACACACAGGCACATTTCAGCAAATTTTCATGTTCAATGAACCAAGCTGTAGCCAATAAGCATTTAATAAGGAAATTAAAAAAATATTTCCGTGCCTTTTCACGTATTACTTTCCCAGAAACTTCTGATGCAGAAACCTTCTGTTGCAAGAGTTACCATCAAGTAATATTTTACAGTCACATTACAAAATCACAAGGAACAGGAATGAAAAATAAAACACTATCCAACCATAGTGACATGAAAGTGAGCCTATAATTCCTTCTGCCACTCACCATACATTTTTAGTATACTTCCATAGGGTAAGGTCCATCAATTATTATTTAGAGCAAGAAAAGTACACCAAATTATCTTTTCTAAACTAACATTATACATAACTGTAATGAATTTGTGAATTACGTACTCACTTAGAACATTGTGTGACTTGACATTGTTTTACTTGACTTTACTGAATTCTTACCTCTACTATAATACCAGACCTGAGCACTGAACCAAAAACAATTCAGAAACTAAGATAAGAGTTCAATGGTACAATATTTTAAATATTTAAGAGTAATTTGAGTAATATTCCTCTTAATAGCACAATTTACAAATGCTCACCAGGAATAGAGACTTTCTCATGATAAATGCTTCTATTAGAATTCAGTAATTAATTAATTTTTAATAAGGCAATGATCTTGTTAGCATTAAAGGTGATTTCCCTTTCTTTTTACATTAAAAAATAGGCCAAATTTCTGCAAGTGATTAACCTCTAATTGTTAGGTATAAAGAATTATTATTTTTCATACATTCTAAAGCTTCTATCTGCAGCATGGGTGGCATACTAGTACAAAGAAGAAAATTTATAATTTAATGGTGCAAACAGGGTTCAACTCACTGGAATGAGTTACCTTAGAGATTTGTTTCAGCTGAAGAACAAATTTTAGGTTTTGTATTAAGTTCAAAATATGTATGATATATTTAAGTACTGTATCAATTTATTATATATTTATATTTTTACTTTTTGTGTACCTCTAAAAATCTACTCTAAGTTAATTTTACTTATAGTCTAAATTCTTGAGTTCCTAACATTGGATGACAATAAAAAGATAGTATTTTCTCTCAATTTTGCAGTCTACCTTTTCTAAATAGTAATAATTTTAAAAATTCAAATCCATAAATTAAGGAAAATCTTGATTAACTAATGAATCTTGCTGGTAACAGAATGGAAATTCTCTATCTCCAGAAAGCATTCTGCACAGTACGGAGAAAATTAAATTATTTTAGTATGTGGCAATAACCAGAAGAATCTTCTGCAGCTAAGTGGGGAATCACACAGTGACTTTGCTGATTCTTATGAATGTGTGTAGCAAGGAAAACATTTGCTATATATTTCAGAAACATTTATTCCAAATATAGCAATTCATGAACATTATTTTTTCATAAGTTCATAAAACTATATTCAAATAGACTAATATAAAATAAATAATTAAGAAAGAAAAGTATTTTAGAAACATGCTCTAATTTTTATTTCCTATTTTTTGAAAAAACTGTAGGGAGAGAGAATAGCTTTAAAACATTTTCATGAGGCCTTCATTTCAACCACAGTAAAATATCACTGGGAGAATTTTGGGATGCCAAGTTTTTATGTATATACAGGTAGGAATTTTATTAGCTTGATATAAAAATAGCTAAATAAGTCAAGAACAGTTTAAACTTATATTATTAAATATATACATATACACACATATATGGGAGGGGGGACGGACTTCTAAAAAGTGAAGGCTTTCTGACCATTGTTCTATTAATGTATAAACATAGATATAAACTGAATTGACATTTGCTGAATAGTAAAATATCTAGTTTCTATTTTGAGGGCTTTTTTTTTTTCTAAAACCATGATAGATAAAAATGAAAATGTATGTGCTATATTGGAGTATGCAGAGTTCTCAGTTTGAATAAACAAAAATTAAAAATCAGGGAAACACAAGAAGCAAGGACACACACTAACTTAGTTTAACAAACTTTTGGCAATTTAATTTTCTAAGCTAATTTTAAGTTATATTGACAGGTACAGAATATTGCCCTTGATCCCTTCACTGAGGAGTTACAGTGGTACAGTGCTCTTGCCATCCAGAGGATAACACAATCTCAGACTACACGCCAAATGTGTTTTGTTGTGCAGGTATATACACAAATATATATATTTGTGGGCTCCACTAAAGAGCCCTTGTTTGAAACAATTTACTTTTTTAAAGACATGCTGTTGCTCCCAGATAAAACACTTCTAACAGACAAACATTTTGGGTGGCTGAAGTTCTAGCTTTGAAAATGATGGTTCCTTCTCAATGATTATTAAAATTATGAGTCCCTTTAACACCTGCACTTACATAGTACTTAGGTTTTCACGGTAAAGAAAAATGCTGGATTAGTGTTTATTAAGTGGAAACGACTAAATTTCTTTCTTTTTTTAGTTTTATCTTTTCTTTGAAATTTTGTATTCAATCCTATGGTGATAGATTGTTTTACAGTTCATCTTGTGACATTTTACTCCCTTCAAACAGTTGTTTTTTCTCTACTGGAAAGTTCAATGAAAATCTTATTGTCTATGTTCACAATTATATTATGCTTAAACATTTATTAATATTTATTTAATAAAGAATGTGCTCAGTGGGAGAAAATTTGTAAACCATATAGCTAAGGGATGTAGTCATACGGGTTTTGTGGTTCTTTTTGTTTCCTATCAGCCTCTGAACCTGTTACTTAGACATCAAGAAAAATACACTTTGATTTATAAATACATCATTAACATTTATACAATAAATTAACCTGATGTTATTTGTTTGGATTAAAGTTCACATTTTGAAAATGTATTTCAAACAAAAAAAAATACCTTTGTAAATAAGAATGATATACAGCAACCTTATTTGTGACAGATAACAGTACGAATGTTAAATTCACGCATAGCACTTATTGAATCCTAACTTGTTTAACTCTCACTTTTCATTTCAAGGCAGTAGAGCAGAGACAGGTTAAAGCAGCTCGGGATCTGGCCTGATAAAACCCCTGCCCATACACAGAGCATGGAGAAAATTCCTACAGTTCCCATCACAGTGCCTGTGGATCCAAAACCACATTCTGATCCATCAGTCTGTTCTCTAATTTATTTTTTTGGGTTTTTATATTCATAGAGAAAAGTATCTTATTTTTGTCTCTTCTTTCTTCGAATAATAAGTGAGATATTTGCAAATTATCAGGGAAGAAGAGCTCCCGTCTACCAGTGCCATGTTTGATACCCTGTTACATCTGCCACTCAAGTGTTTTACACGGTATTTCAAACTGACAAAAGTTTAATACAGTGGTGAGGAATCATAAAGCAAGAATGAATATTTGAATGCTGGAAAATAGGAACGAGGACAGAAAGCAGCACATTTAAATGTATGTCAAGCTTTTAATCTCTGCTATGCAGTATAAATTACATGGGAGCCTGTGGCTGCACTGCTTGGCAAGACACATACCAAAATATTTTGACATATTCTATAAGGTGCTAAAGAAGACCAAAACACTGAAGAAATAGATGAGCTGTAAGGAGGAAATATGTCAGTATGACAGGACAAATGAACTGAGAGATGTAAGAAAGGGATGACTCCTTGCTTCTCTTCTATTTCTGTGAAGAAGCAACAGAACCAGTATAAATGAGAGGTAATATAAGAAATTTACTTTCACAAACCAAATCTGTTGTCTCAAATTTGACAGAGAGAGTCCATCCGACTATCAACAAAAACATAACAATGCTGGAGAAAATTTAATTTTCTTCTAAAGGACAAACTAGTTTACCTAATGGATCAGGTATAAGAATTTGCATATTGATTAAAAAACTGCATAAATCCAGTTGTCAGTTTTGTTTCTAAATACTCACTTACACATTTATTGAAGCTATCATCTTCCAGAAGCTCAAATACTAGCATTTTTATATCAGATCCTATTTTCCTCTGAAAGCACTAGTTTTCTTTAAATATATATATATATTCCTAAAAAGGAAATGTCAGAGATATTGCAGTAAAATAGTGAAGTATGTACCTGATACGCTCAAAAACTCAAAATGTCACTACTATTCCTTTAGTCACAGGAGGTATCATACAGCAAGTTTTAGCTGTATTTCGTCTTTTTTTTTTTTTTTTTAAGAGGTTAATGCCTTGCAGATGTTTTTAAAGACATACATTATCATTTCTTTTAAAGACTGCCTCCTTTGATTTAAAGTGCTGTGAAGGAATACACTTTGGCTTGTTAAGAAATAACACAGTTTCTTCACAATTTGCAGAAAAATATTTGTCCAAACACAAAAAGCACACAGCTAGAACTCTTCTGTCCTCTGTCAGCAAAAGAGCTATATGAGTATTTTTTTTTCTTGTAAGAAGTCAAGAGAAGCTGAATGAGAAAACTGCCAAAATGAAAGAAGATGATAACAAACAGAGTGAAATGTGAAATCTCTGCTCTGTTGACCTCAATGAAGTCCAAATTGACTTCAACGTGGCCAGAGTTTCACAGTTATCTGGCGAGGCTGAACTCTAAGTGCTTGGTGTCAGGAGCCATCACAGCCAGGGAGCTGAACTCCCTGCTATTGTGAGCTGCGTGTCACTTGCCTTCCTCCTCTGTTTGTATTTAACAAGCATCCACTCTTGTTTCTCTTGGACTGTTTTAATCCAAGGTCATCGTTCGCCAGCCTCTTTTCATCTGACACAAATCTATAACTTCCTAATTGAGGCTCCCATCTCTTCCAGAGCTCCTTTTCCAGTCAGCATCGCCTGCCCTGTAAATCAATGATACACTCAGTTTCCAATCAGCTTCTCTCTTCCCTGCTCTCCTTAGGTGTCTGACCTCATTGTAACCATCCATCTGTGCTAAATCTCCACCCTCGCAGCACTTCTGCTCACCTGCTAAATCCCTCCTGCCATCCCATATCCATGCTATTTGAATTTAACAACGTGAAACATTTTATAATCCCATTTGCATTAATGTAAATGGTTTTAAATTGCCTAGCTAAATCACAGCAGATATCGGATAAATAGAGCTTTGAAGATGGGCTAAAAGCTGAAAGGGAAGGAAAAAAGCTCTTTGAGATGAAGCAAGCATATAATAGTAATTTCAAATTAAATACCATCTTCAGGAAATCGATTTGAGGGTAAATGCAAAAATATTGAAATTATAAGTTTAGTGCAGAGCAACAATAAAAAAAGCAAAAAAGGCACTAGTTCAAGAAGAAATAGAGGAAAAATGACTAGTTTAATGTACGGATATTATGCAAGGCACCCTTTATATACCTGAAACATCTATGAAGATATTAACCCATGTGTTGTAGAAAGATAATTACTTATGGGACCAGAAACCCGGAGAATTATTGAAATATCCAAGATACTTTGTAAGGAAAATAATTATTCCGATTGGCAGTGTATTTAGAAGGAGAGGAGTTAGTTCAAGTTAGGTCCTGCAAAGTATATCTGACTGAATTTTAAAAGCATTTTCTGCTTTTCATATGAGTTTCCTATCAGCAATATTTTATGAGTAACTTTTCAACCAGTGTGTATTGCTCAACTGGTGAAATGAATCCTAATTTTGAAAACACATACTTTATCCATAAGTAAAAACAAATAGTCATTATGCTAATTCCATGCCCCAAAATATGTATGCACATGCATACGGAAGTACAGGATAACAGGTCAAATATTTACAATTGTCCATGTACTCTGACACTTGCACCAGCTGAGCAAGACAAGAAGCATCCATCTAAAGCAAATATTCCATTGCTTCCTGAGACAACAAGTATGTCGGAAATGTAACACAATCTATGTAATATTACAATTGTTCCTAGAATCTCAACAAAAAAAATAATGGATTTTGTGCATAATATTGTATTTAACCAAGATAGAGGTAACAGACGCTGTGATCTCCTCTTTTTTATCCTGCTTTGGTAAAGTTATGTGGGAAAAAGGAACACGAAACCAGTACTGAATTAATGAAAAGTGTAATAAAAATTCCTGTTAGAGGATTGCTTCATATACAATAAATATACGACTTCAATGTCTTTAGATTAAAAAAAAAAATCCATTATTTTTCAAAACAGCTTTGCAGTCTTCCCATCCATATTTTTAGCTCAATACTTTTACCACTGTAGTGATATGTTTGGATGTGCATTGATAACAGTTTGATAACAAGTTAAGCACTGACGGCAGTCCATCAACAAGTAAACAGGATCTAGGAAATACGTTGTGATGGTTTAGCCCAAATCACCACCCTGTCAAAACCAGCACATATGTGTAGTATTGCACAGTGAATATAGGCAGACAGTTATTAAAAAAAAAAATGTACTGAATATGCAATTATGATTGTTATTAGCTTGAGTACATTTTCTGTGCATCGATAAAATGCACGAACTAAAACATATAGTATGATATAATAGTAAATAGAAAAACACATAATGTAACAGAAAATATTTGATTTCTTATTTATAGAAGGGAGTTATTGCCAAATTACTTTGAGCTGAAGTGCCCACAGCTGCATACATCATGTGCTGTTTGTTCCTGAGAACACACACTGCTTATCACCTTCACCAATTAATGGAAATTACAGTGACAAATCCTGAATCCAATCCTTATCTAAGGTGACAGATCACCAATATATTTGCATTCCCTCACAAGCATGGATAAGGAGGAGTACAATACTCTGAACTTAAGCAAGAATCTTGGCTATAAATGTAAGAACTATCCATCACTCCTACTTATTTTCCCTGTCAACTGTCTGCCAGCATTTTTTCAAGCTGGAACAGGGATACTGGACATTGTGCATTGCCTAGATTGCAGGAACATGAACAGGTCTCAGATTATAAGGCATTGCCATAGTCCCATATGGCACATAATCCTCCTGCAAGGGCAAACAACGCCCCACTAGATTTCACATTGCTCTTTTCTGAGTCAATAGAATTAGCAAGTTTGAAACAAGCAGCTCCTAGAAGACATGAAGCAAAGCTAACTCAGCAGAAGTGAGCTGTAATATAGCTCTCTACTTAGAGTTTGTTACCCAATTCTGAGTTCACCTTTGCCTCAAAATTGCGACTAAAGCTGAAATAACCAACAACAGAGATCTTCCTAGTACTGCTGCAAACAGCAACCTGAATCATAAAACTTGCACAAAAACATCCACTACCCCAACTCAGTATGACTAACAGAGCTAATATATCTTTTGCTCAAAATAAGGAACAAAAAATTGAACTTGAGGGACTATCGAAGATTAGACTTCTATGCTCCAAAAGTCCTTGAAAAAAAAAACATTCTTCAAAGCATCAGCAAGGAAGACAGGATCTATGATTTCAAAGTTGGATGACCACTAGCTGTAGCTCATTGTTAAGCACTGCTAGTAAGATTCCTGTAAGATTCCCTGTGCTGTTACTCAGCCACGGTATATACATCTCCCAGTAAGCCATATGGAAGAGACACTGGAACATGAAGATCTGTAAGCCTAAAATGGATTATGAGGCTTGCCGATTATATGCACTGCACTTTCGTTTTTTAAAATGTATTTCCACTTTTTAAAAAGACTTTCCAATCAATAACCACTGTCACTGAGATAGAAAACAAAGCAGAACTTAAACAAAAATTAAGTACTTCTATCCAACTTTTAATGCACAGAGTTGCATTAAATACAAGAAAATACACATGAAAGCCAAATGGAAACAGACGCATCTGCACCAGGAATTCCTTCCCTCACTCAATCCTGAACATAATAATTAAGTACCATTATCATGATTCAGGACTGAAACTTGTACTTTCAAATCATCCTTTGTCCTTAATTGAGAAGGACAGTCTCTGTCCCTTGAGACTGTGGATAAGAGATATAAAAATCAAGCATAGAACATCTCATAGATATTAGCTTGGTAGTTATTGCCTCTTTATGTCTCCCAGCAGCACTTACAGTTGCTGATGCTATCACTTGGTCATTTTTATTTCCATGGTCAAAGGTGTAGGGTATCCAGCTTATCTTTGGAAAGGTGGAATTCACCAGTCCATTTCCCAACTGTAAAGTAAAAGACCAGGCTTTCTGCCCTTTCATCTGCTTCACTTGCATAGGGAAATATTCAGAATACTTCAAAGTAATACTTTACTAAAAAGACCTCAGAACAGATGCATCCCATTACAATGGTTAGCAAGAACATTCAGTCTCTTGTTTTCTGTCACTTGGATGACACTTCTAACCTCACTGAAATTTGCTGGAAGTCGCCAAATAATTGGACAAAACTCGCAAATTTAAAGTGCAAAGAGAGACAAAAACATACTTAAATTAGCTTTCCAGCTGTATGAACTTTTCAGCCCTCACCACCTACCACAGGACTAGATCAAATCACAAGGTGCACATTTAATTGATTTCTAAAATTGCATTTCACTCTTCCTAGTAGAAAACCACTTTTAGCTAGTCATCACAAGAAGGGCATCATCAACGTCTGTACCTAACATGCTGTAATTTTTTTTTTGTTTTAGAATGTTTTTAACACAACAATCTGAAACAGTCTCCTGAAACTGCAACTAGCATGGATGTGCAATGGGAAACTGAATCATAAATTTCAGAAGGAAATCATTATCAGGTCCAGAATCAAACGTTGCCGAACAATTCTGGTGGCTCCCAGCACCCTCCTGTGACTGTACGAGCACTGTTCATCGATTGAGGTAGAAGGTTAGTTTTAAGCATTATAATAGATGTCTTTCCTTAATACTGGTTGTTAATTGTTAACTTGGGAAAAGATAATGTCTGAAACTTCATCTACTAAAGCGTATGTCAGTAACTACGTGGAATGATTGAGTGAAAACTGAACATGCAAAGAGATCCTCCAAAACTGTGACGTATGGTATATCATCCATTTGGGAATCTTACACTTTTACATAGTATCCTTCTAACATTTAAAATGTTCACAAGCTTGAATAAATAACCTCTTGTCAAACACACAGAACAAGCACTAGAAAGTTAATAATTTGGCATGAGAACAGTGGGCCATGGCTATGACTGAAGCAGCTGTATATTCTTCTTTATTTCTTAACTCCTTTTTTGAGAACTGAATTATCTGGACATATCTAATGAAATAATTCAATATATTTTCTTTATACAGTATATATATTTAAAGGGTCTTACTTCAAAAGACTGATTAGATATAGCTACATTTCTCAATTAATTCATCTTCATTTTTCTCAGTTAGGAAGCAGTAGCTCAGTTCAAGTTTAAATGGCAATTACTTTCCCAGGACTGCTGTTCCTTTAAAATTATTTGTATAGACTGCAGAAATTTCTGTTAAATAGTTTGAAGTTTCTATGTAAATATTCTAAATGTGAAATGGTATATTGATCTTCGCCAGCCCATTTCTGTGATCAGCTGTAACAAAGAAGAGCTATTACAAAAAGAAACGCTATACCTGTCATCTAATTCTAGGTTATAAACAGATGGCATGCTGTGAAACCCTGCTGAATTGATGATGACACTGAAGAAAGTAAAGGTAATAAAGCTGCTCTTACTGGAAAGAAAATTACATTCAAAAAAAAAAATTTTTTTCAAAAAAGGAAAAACTGGGAAACTGAAAATCTTTTGTTACATTGGACATTAAGAAAAAAACCGAACTGTTTTCTTTTTTCCTCGGGCCGTTCTTCTCAAATTCAGAATGCAATTTAATTTAGGAATGACGCAGAGCATTATTTTTTAACAGAAGACATGGGAAAATTCCTCTTGTTTCCTTGCTGAATATGACCAAAATTGGCAACTGATAGCCTCAGTTGGCTTTTGAGCTGACAGTTTCCACACATGCAGTGATTCTGCTTTGAATGTGAATAAATACCACAATTTTCTCCTATCTTTTAGCAAGTAACTGCTTTTTTGGATGTCACTGAAATGTTCCTTAATTAAGGTAATTTAAAACTTGCATAACAGACGTTATTAATATGACTGTACTTATAGAAACTGCATGTGCTAATTAATTATTAGATAAGCTAAAAGAAGATACAAAGCATGTTGGTGTTTCTTTGTTTATACACCTTTTGAGAGATCTGCAGAAATACAAAGGTTTGGATAAGTATAGACTGATATTGTCTGGTGTTAAGAGTCTAGGATGTTGAGGAAGATTGCACGATCACTTCCAAAATAAACTTGATTTCCTTAGAGCCATTAGGATTTACTTGCTTCTTCATCTTGATGGCTGGATCATGAATCTTCCCAGACAGAAGTAGTGAAAACTATTTTCAGAAGAAACAGCACTGAATGGCTAAAGCCAATAAGGATTTCTAAAGCTAAAACCCATTTTAAAATCTTACGTTTCCCCAAGAACCGTGTTGTTTTACCCCTATTTCTGTTCAGATATGGGCTTAATAAATTTCTGCTTACTGACTTCTTGGCTGCACTGTCACACTTTTACAAAAGGATGACTATTTAGCTTAAACACTCTTACCAGAATCCTGTGAATTAGAATTTCACTTTCATGGATTTTTAGATTTAAAGTGCCTTGTTTTTTCATCAGTCACTATCCTGACTTCTCTTAGATTTCTTTTGTTGTCTATCGCCAAATCCTCACACTACACCACCGCTATGATGGGTTACAAATAGATGAGTCCAAATTGAATCTCCTGGTGAGTCATTGATTCCTCAGTTTCACTGAAAAACAGTTTTTATGAGCCTAATAATGGGTTAAACCATGACACTAATGCAAGTCCTTATACCACTATTTCTTTTCACTTTTCCTGATATTTTTGTTTTTCTGTGTTTCACCCCAAAATACTGAAAAATAAATTAAAAAAATCAGAATACGTAAAAAATCTCATGGATCAGGAGGTACTGGAGATTACATGACAAAATCCTAATTTCATAAAATTCTCAGTCTAGTTTCCAGAGCAGAAAGTTATATCTTTCCCTCAAGCCTGTCTCCTGCACTAAAACTTCATCTCCTTGTTAGTCAGCTTTGTGTCTTTCACATCATAGAGTAATACCAACTTCAGTCTCTAGACAAATATTCCTGATCACTTGAATCCTAGAGGTATTTCTAGGTATGTGAGGTTTGTAGGTAGATTAGAACTCAAGTTCTCCTTGGAACAGTATTCTTCCACATCAAGATACCATTTCATGCCTACAGCCAGGTATATTCCTCTCTGTTCAAAAGTGGTTTTAACCCCTTGATGATGAGTTATAGCTGGAAAGATCTTTATAGCCAGAATCAGTAATATGGCCCTTTTGGCAACCAAACGCACCACAGGTGCCACTCTGTACTGGAGCTTTCACTGGTACCTTCCCTCATTTACCTCATTTATCATTAGGCTCATGGAATCTTATTAGACTATGCTTATATATATATATATATATATATAAATATATATAAGTTAAATAAGTTTCATTAAGAGCCATGTCCCTTCCTACAACAGAGTGCAACTTAAGATCACTGATACTCTCTCAAACTTTTGACTGCCGGTTGTAGGAGAACGATGAGTTTGGTCCAAGCTTTCATTATGAAAAAAAAAGAGGCACTTCGTCTCCACCTATAAGACGACTGGAGGAAGATGAGCACATAAATAGTAAGAGATACAGACTTTGGTATTTTATTTAATGCACATACAGTAAGAACAGATGATTTCTACTTGAGAGCTTTCATGATTGAAGTATTTGTTGTCCATCACTGATTTCATCTGCAAATACTGGCACACAGTATGTAAGTTTGGAAACAGTGGAATAAGTGGCATCTCGGCAGAGGAAGAAGAAAGAAATGAGGTGGAATAACCTGTGGAGTTTTCCCCTTAGAAGTCACAAACAGGAGGCAAAGCATGAAAGAACACATACAGGTATAACAGTAGTGCAAGTCTGATATCCTACTGGCCTACAAAACTAGACATAAGGACAGTAAACCCCTGTAGACTTTAGAAACTTTACAGATGAAACATCGTGTGTGTGCATATGCACATTTGTAACTGGCTTCAATCATACACAGCTTCCTTTAACACTCTGTAAGCTCGTATCACTGAAGCAAGTTAATTGCCTTATACAATTAGTCCCAAAATAAATATAAAGACTTCTTTAATGGTAACTAAAATAGCTTGTTTTAACATACAGTGCTCTGTGAAAAATATAGTCCCAAACTCTTTTCTACTGGAAAATATTACTCAAGGTTCTGTGTATAAAACTTTTCTATGAAAGACAGTGTAGTTCAATGAACAATGCTCAAAAGGTTAAAAGACCTTCTCTTTGACATTTGGTCTGAAGAGGCATGCACCAAGCATTCCTTTACACTCTAAAAGTGCAAGTTCTCTCTCGAAACTCATTTTACAGAAAATGGATCACAGTAGTTTTTTTAAACTCTTCATCAGTTGAAAACCAAAATCACCTTTATAATCTCCGCAAAGCTTAAACATTCCATTTGCCCGAAAGCAATGTGTACTTTCATGTCCTTTTTATATAGAGTAATTTATTAACAGGATTTTATTTTCAAAGGAAATTGAACAAAGCCATTTAAAGGCTCTCAGGAATAATGATCAGTTGTGAACTTTAGTAGTAAAGGAGTTATTTCCTATTTATTTTTCTATTACATGTTCAAATCAGAAATATGCCTATAAATGATCAAGTAGGAAAGAAGCACATAATCTTCAGGACAAAAATGATAAAAATAACTGGCACACGGAACCACAGATTAGTATTTTGATAAGGCAATCAAAGTAAAGTTGAAACTGCATGATTAAAGAAAAACCGTATTTAACAAATGGGAGAAAACACTAATATGTTTGAAACAAAAATAATTAATACATAGAAGATGTTTAAAGGTGGAATATATAAACATATTTTTAAAAAAATTAGAAAAATTTTACCTTGAAGCAGCCTACCACAGAGAATACATTTGAGGTAAAAAGCAAAACCTGAAAACACAGAATTGTTCCTTAGCAGTGGTGTCTGCAATTGTAAATTAAGCAGAAGAGACTTACAACTGGAATGATATCCAGTTGCTTTCCCTAGAGAATTTGAGAAATGCAAGAACTGGATGCAAAAAATCCAAGTTCATGGAACAATGTACTAGTTTGTGAATGCGATGAAGTAATACATCAAAGAACAACTGTGGAAATAATGAAAAACATCACTAAAACTATTAAAAAAAGAATCAAACACCCCCTTTGTATTAGGATGGGGGAAAAGAAAGCCAAAGAATGCAATTCCAGAAGAAAACAAACCAACCTAAGCTAAAAGAAAAAAAAACAACACATTTGGCACACAAGAGAAAGAATAAAACAAGAATAGATATTCTAGATTTTCAAAGATCTAGAGAATCAAATATGTAGAGTGAAATGAAAGAGGCCAAAAAGGTGTGTTTATGTTTCTCCTATAAGCCCTTCCATATAAATTTCGCTTTTCCTTTTTAAAAGAATTGAAGCAAATTGAATAGAATGGGAAAATTATTCTTTGTGATACATTGAAGTCATTTTCAAAGACTACTCAAGCAAATAACTAGGTGCTTCCATGAAATCTGCTATTTTGTACTACTTCAATCTTACATCTTCAGAAGATAGCACAAACAGAAAGTCAGTGAAAATAATCAAATATATATAAAAAGTGTTTCAAGCAACAGTGAAAAGATAAAAATGAAAATGAAACTATGAAAAAGAAATAACAGATAATTGACCTTGGACTCTGACCCAAATCTCATTTAAATTAAGTAGTATTTCTGTTGGTCTCAGTGGACTTCACATGCATTCCAAAATGTGATTTCCTAAGCTGTAGGCAAAGGAAAAAAATAGTAAAAAATAAGTATATAATGGGAGGAAAGAGTATGAAAGAGAAGAATAATGCCAACATTTTAAACAGTAATAACAGGCAGAGTTAATCCACTCAACAAGAACTATAGACCATAACAAACTCAAAGATGCAATTTGAGTTTTGTTTGCAGAAACAAAATTTGTGATGGTTGTATTTCTGGCACAAGTACCTCAATTCTTTTACTTTGTAGTTCATTAATTATTTTTTAAAATGAGAACTACTTCTTCAGTTGAAAGTAATATTGAATTTTTATATGGCCAGTAAAAGAAATACTTATATTAAAAAACATCATTTTAAACTTATGAGACTCATTAGAAACGTTAATGAGTATAGTTCCCATTAATTAGGTGTTTAATTTCAGTATTATTTCTGAAGAACAAATACAAATTTCATAAGAAAAAAGAACGCTTAATATTTCATTCTGTTTTTTTTCATTTTCCTTGTTCTCTGTGCTACAGTGACCAAAGACTGTAATTAATGGTAGAGCATGGTCAGGTAATTGCAATCACTTCAGAGTGCTTTAGGAAGTTACTGCCCTTGTCAGCTGATTGTGTGCAGATCTGTCATCCATTGCAATGCAAACTGAAATTATTTAGCATATGTTTCTTGCAAGGATGGACTGCTAAGTCCTGCTCTGTAGGCACAGGCAAGAGATTCAAAATATTTGCTCTGTTTTCCAGACTTTAAGCATAATACGTTCCATATGAAGACATAAGCACATCATTAAAACGCAGGCTAAGATATTATTAATACTAAAACCGCAATTCTATAATTATTATTTTTTCCCACGAAAGTTGTGGCACTCACAAAGTTCAAACTGCTTAATTAAGCCACATAGAACAAATGCCAAGAACATCTGCACCTCTGCTGGCAAAAATGACAGTTGCAGAAGAATCAAAGATTTGCCTACTAAGCAATGACTTTCTAGTAGTGTTACTGAAAACTTTTCTTCTCCAGAATAATCTACTTCAGTACAATAATCCAGTAGGACAGTTATAGAAAACACATCTAGAATTACCTGATTATCAAGTATTCAGTTGTTCACCCTCCTGTGAACAGTCCTGCTAATCAAGCCATTTTAGTGTTACAAAACTCTTGCTTGATTACATAGCACATTTCATGTGAAAAATTAAATATTGATCCTAAATTAAACATTTGATCTGAGAAATTAAACACTGAGTTACACACTTGTCGTAGTTCAGCCCCGATCGGGATGAGACTATGCAATCTCTCTCTCTCCCCCCACCCTCCAATAGGACAGAAGGGAGAATTGGTAAACAAAAAAAAAAAAACCAGCAAAAACACATGGGTTGAGATTGAACAAAAAGTAAATTTAACAGCAATAACAGAAGAAAACAAAACAGTGGTGGAATACAAATACAGTACAATACAACAAATCTCCACACCCAGTTTCTTCCAAGTAGCAGGAGCTTCCCATCAGCACCCTCCTCACTTATATATGGAGCATGATGTCAGATGGGATGGAACAGCCCTTTAGCTAATTTGGGTAAATTTACCCCAGCTGTTAGCTAATTAATTATCCCAGCTGGGTGCCCCAGCTCCAGTTCTCCACCCAGCTTAGGTGAATATTAACTCTGTCCTAGCCAGAACCAGGACAACACTGAACTGGCTCTTTAAAAAATGCTTTAAGAGAACGGCCCAATAGAGAGCAGAAGAGTAAGATATTAAGAGATACATCAATATTGAAAGAATAGAGAAGTATTACATGAATTGAAGAACATTTGTTTAGTGAGTAATTATATGCCTTTTTTTCCCCTCATGCTGATGTAGAAAAAATTCTCTATAAACAAAACATCGGCAC
>WHYT01017028.1:584505-638564 GCA_009806455.1 Tetrax tetrax
TTTTTTTCATTTTCCTTGTTCTCTGTGCTACAGTGACCAAAGACTGTAATTAATGGTAGAGCATGGTCAGGTAATTGCAATCACTTCAGAGTGCTTTAGGAAGTTACTGCCCTTGTCAGCTGATTGTGTGCAGATCTGTCATCCATTGCAATGCAAACTGAAATTATTTAGCATATGTTTCTTGCAAGGATGGACTGCTAAGTCCTGCTCTGTAGGCACAGGCAAGAGATTCAAAATATTTGCTCTGTTTTCCAGACTTTAAGCATAATACGTTCCATATGAAGACATAAGCACATCATTAAAACGCAGGCTAAGATATTATTAATACTAAAACCGCAATTCTATAATTATTATTTTTTCCCACGAAAGTTGTGGCACTCACAAAGTTCAAACTGCTTAACTAAGCCACATAGAACAAATGCTGTCTTTCTGCCAAGAACACCTGCACCTCTGCTGGCAAAAATGACAGTTGCAGAAGAATCAAAGATTTGCCTACTAAGCAATGACTTTCCAGTAGTGTTACTGAAAACTTTTCTTCTCCAGAATAATCTACTTCAGTACAATAATCCAGTAGGACAGTTATAGAAATCTCCACACCCAGTTTCTTCCAAGTAGCAGGAGCTTCCCATCAGCACCCTCCTCACTTATATATGGAGCATGATGTCAGATGGGATGGAACAGCCCTTTAGCTAATTTGGGTAAATTTACCCCAGCT
Organism: Tetrax tetrax; assembly: GCA_009806455.1. Taxonomy (NCBI): domain Eukaryota; kingdom Metazoa; phylum Chordata; class Aves; order Otidiformes; family Otididae; genus Tetrax; species Tetrax tetrax. Next base: position 585,221 of record WHYT01017028.1, read on the forward strand.
GTTAGCTAATTAATTATCCCAGCTGGGTGCCCCAGCTCCAGTTCTCCACCCAGCTTAGGTGAATATTAACTCTGTCCTAGCCAGAACCAGGACAACACTGAACTGGCTCTTTAAAAAATGCTTTAAGAGAACGGCCCAATAGAGAGCAGAAGAGTAAGATATTAAGAGATACATCAATATTGAAAGAATAGAGAAGTATTACATGAATTGAAGAACATTTGTTTAGTGAGTAATTATATGCCTTTTTTTCCCCTCATGCTGATGTAGAAAAAATTCTCTATAAACAAAACATCGGCACATGTGTCTCCAGCATCGGGAAGCTCAGGCTGGAGAGGCATAGCCAGGTCTGCTGCAGTAATTCCAGACATCCATCCAAACCTGCCTCAGATCTGTTGTGGGATAAATAGCAAAGCTCTGTTTCCCTCTCCTACATTCATTTCTGAGAACTCAAGAATTATTAACGGTGATATCTTGATATAAAAGATGACACTTCTCCAAAGCACATATGACAACCTTAAAATGATACAAGTCTCTCCCTGCTGAGAAAAGTAGCTTTTGAATAGCCATCACAAAGATCTTTACACAATTATCATTGTCCTGCACAGCCAGGGACTCAACTTTAAATTCTGTGTTAATATTTGCACTGAAATAATATTAAATTAAGATTAATTCTAAGATGTAAAAATGTATGAATAAAACAACAAAGAAGTCAAGTTTAAGAAATACAGGCAAATTACTGGGTCTGACTCTCACCTCACTTAACATTATTTTACATCACTTATTGCAATAAAATTATTTTTTATTTACTCCAGAGAATCCTGTGCCCTGTTAAGCTGCACACCAGCCGCTCTAAATTTGACAAACGAGATGCATATTTTGGTGAGATCTTTTATTTGTAACTCTTATTTTTGTTTTCCTGTTCCAAAAGCTATTTCCATTGGTTTCTATCTATGTTACTAGAAAATGCTATAGTTTTCAACATTACTGTATTTCACCATTTCATCATTTACACAAGCAGCTACTACCTACTACTTTGTTTCTAGGACAAGCTTTCAAGTCAGCTAAGAGTGGTAACGTCCTTCAATTACATGTCCTCTCAAGTGCTTTAATACAATTATATAGTATATCAGGTCTATTTAAAAGATTAAATGGGGAGTTTTGCTTATACATAATTAAAAAAAAAAACCTATGTAAGTATCTTGTAATTTTTTTCAGATAAAAATAATTACAAATATATTAAATCTATAAGAAATAACACTTACTAGAGATGTACTTTTTTGCTGTTCTGAGGTTGGTTTCTGAGAAGGGAAGTGGAAAGGAGTGGACGACTTTGTCTCTGTTGAGTACTGGTTAAGAATTTCTAAGCAATAGAAAGTAAGTTAGCTCCACGTTTTTCAGCAAAAGTAAAGTGCTGTTTACTTGCTCTGTACTAAGCATGTCTTCCATAGTCGCTAATTTACACTGCGATATATCTAAAGCTCTATTCGTGTCTGAAGCTCCCTGTGAACAGTGCTGAACGTGCAGTGCCCATTGCAGAACATTACACTCTGCAGACATTACACATGGATTAAGACTCAAAGTCTGATTTCAGTCTCTTATTCAGCCAAAGATTTTGTACATAAGCTTGGTAAAGTTGTTTATCTTTTTGTCTCCAAAGTCTTTCACCTGTGTGGTCATCGTAGACTAAGTTGTTCGTGACAGAAACTTATAGACATGCCTGATAGGATAGGATTTCCTATCATTGCTATGCTGTTTCTCTCTCCATTTGTTCCGGACCTTATGGCCCCAATTACTGCTTTTGTCTTTGCAGCTTCACTGTGGAATCAGATACAATTGGGAGAACAGAAAAGGGAAGTCATTCAGTGCAACGGTGTTAGGAAACAACAGCAAAGATGTGTAATGGCCCTCAAAGTTTCCTGCTGTGATAAGTCATCCTCTGACCACTGCAATCCTCCTTCCTCCTGCCTTAAGGGTAAAAATCGGTAGAAAACAGGAGTCCATACTGTAACTTCTCTTGGAGTCTACCTCCCTCTTTTTTAATGAGTTTATCTGTTAAATTAAAAAAAATATATTTTTTTCTTAATCTCTTTTAATAGTGTATTGAAGTAGGTAATCTAACAAAATCCAAAGCCCCCTAATTAAGGGTGCTAACTATAAAGTAAAAGCACAAACAAAGATTTAACTGCACTGATTAAAAAAAAATATACAATAAAAAGACACCATTAAAGAAAACCGTGTACAAACATATTCCATAAAATTCCTTTTACAATGATCAATTAAAAATCATAATCAACTTCTACACTTTCTTTTTCTTCTTACTCACGCCCACATACACAAGTGTTTCTTCCCTCTCCTACATCACTGAAAAATACTGGAAATTGTGGCAGGAAAATTCCTGATTAAGCTAATTAAGCCTCACAGTGGGACTGGTCCTTCAAATATCATTTTAAGTCGCACTTTGGCTCTGCTGGGATTCTTCTCTAAATTAGGAGTGCACAATTGAATCTGAAAGGGAGCCAGTTCAGCCCGCCCTGCTGTCGTGAGTACAGCACCTGAGTGTATCGATTGATAAAGAAGGATGCTGGGAGGTACAGAGAAAAGAAAGCACTCCAGCAAACACATTGTTCCACTTCCTTACAATTATCACCTTGGTAAAGCATTCTGCATTATTCCTGCTAACTCGGTTCTCAGTTGTTAATGGATATGTATCCGAAATTAAAGATGATTGATGACTGATTGCCCCAGTGAGAAAAATGAAATATCTGCAGGTGCCAAGCTCCTGAAAATGAACCTAACTGGTGGACCTAACTCTCTGACCTAACGAAGTGTAGCAAACCTTGATCTAACTCTTGGTACCTCCTACCTCCCAGTCTAGATGATCACGTCCACAAAACAGAGGAGCCTTAAGAAATCTCCTTCCTTTCTCTCATCTGCAAGAAATTAATAGCCCCAAATGGACCAAATATTAAAGATTACGGTATGCTGACAGTTCACAATTACACTAGCAGCCAATGTATGAAGTAAATACTTAAGAAAAGAAACACTTAGTAAAATTCAGTTTCAAAACTTGTATCCTACTAATATGCAAGGTTCTGACCCCTGTTATACTGTACCGACCATCCATTGTATCAAACAGGCTATAAAAGCTATAAATATATAAAGCTATAAAACTGAAGTTTTAAGATCTCAGGACAAAACACTGAAGTCTCTTTTTCAGTGAGGCTGAAGACATTTTTCTCCTCTTGTTTAAATACCTCAGTATTTTCTCATAAAGCTTAGACAAGATGAGAAACCATTATTTGTTCACATACAGTAAATACTAAATTAGCATTCCATTAAGACTTTCAAATTGAAATGGATTATCTTTGATTTCTTTAAGTATTCATTTATAGCCATTTTACCAACTAGAAATTAGAAGCAGTTACGTATATGCAAATAGTCACAGCGGAGGGACATTTCTCCATTTACATGAGACAGAAGTTATTTACTCTTGGCGTGAAACACAATGCAAGCTGCTACAGTGTTCAGGGTACATTCATTACGTGAGTTTAGCATGCTCCAGTGTCACCAAAGCAGCAAGGCAGACTCACCCCAGCCACTCCCTCACAGCTGGACTCCCCCCACTCTCCAGACTTCCAGATCTTCACATCTAACATGCTGCCTCTTCATAACACAATGCTTGCACTGTATATTCCAACTTCCTTCTTATTCCCCTCCCCTGTGCTTTCTCCTCCTTTCTGCTCCTCACCTCTCATTGCACTAACATGTCCCCCACCAACATGTGAACAACAACAAAGTACAGGAATTGTATAGAGAAAAGCCAGCTGCCATGCAGCTAGCTTATCCTGGCTCTGTATGCATCCTTTTTCACGTGGAGGGGCAGACAAATTCAAGTCAAAGTGGGCACCGCTTCAGGAGTGCTTAGTAAGAGGAACTCCAAATTACGCTATGGGACTATGCCAGCCACCCTGACCCCAACATTAGCTGCAAAAAACCCAACAGTTTCTTACATATGCAAATACAGCATCTGAAGACGCAGATCAGTTATTTCAGTCTTTAAACTCCACAGTTTTACACTCTACAGTGTCTGCTGAACCACAGTTATGAAGTACTGACAGACCCAAAAGCTAAGATAGCGCTACCTTGCCCAAAGCAGGCTGCTTTACACATACTTTGGATCCAATTTAGAATGATTTTTAACAAGCATCACCATTATTTTACTGTCAATCACTCCACAATCTACTGTCACATGCACAGAACCCCAGGTCCAAGGCTAAATTGCTTCAGACGTCTTCATAAACCGTTGGAAAGCAACAGTGTTTACTACCAGTTTGTTGCTCACTTCTAACTGGTCTGGCACTGTCATTTAAGCAAGCCTTGTATATATGTTTCAATAATTAATAAAATACATCAGATACTAAGACCATCTCTATAAAGATGCTGATTATATTACAGTAAAATGCTAAGATTCCAGTAGTTATATTAATCAATATGGTTACCTTGGTTGCACAAAGATAATTAAATTTTCATTGCAATAGCTATAATTATTTCAACAAAGAACATAAGAAGAGATTGTTAATATTTTATTTATCATGGATAACACTTTTAAAACACCTTCCAAAAAAAAGAAAACAAAACCGAATACAAGTTTTTTTTTCTGGAGCTTGATCTTGATTTTTAAGGGCTTATGAAAAAGGTGTGGAGAAAAAATTCTTTACTTGAATACTTGGTTTTTACTTTGTACTCACAGAAATAATCTTTCATGTATCACTGGAAGTTACTACCTTCAGTATTTGAGAATGAAAACATAAATATTTGACAGTTATCAGTATTAAGGCCTGTTTCAGGCAGATCGGCAGGTCTTTCCATAAGGAAGAGATAGACACAGAATTTGTAAGAAGAACTGTTTCCTTTTCCCATTTGCTTAATTAAGTACAAGGCCTGAAAGATTAGATGTATTCCACCATTTTTACCATAACACAATGGATCTGGACTGGACTAGCTGCCCTGGAAGATCACATGGGTAGCTGGAGAGCACCGAAGTCCCCAGCAAATTCCAGTGCTGCTGCCAGAGATCATAATATTTAAGATCAGATCCTACACGTAGGTAACTTGACTGGTTTCAATGGATATGTGTAGCACTAAGGGCTTCATTCAACATTTTTCTGATGTAGTCATCTTGGGTTTGAGTCTATAGTTAGGGAAAAGACAGCATGATAAAGGATTGATTTGAAGTAATGTTCCTGTTAACACAATTTTGATATGAAGCAGTAGGGAAAGCACTCTCACAGCATCAAGCGCAATTTCTGCCACAGTACTCCCCATAACTGGAATTACGTGTACCCATCAAAATCTCACGCTTTGAAAATTTACCCTCAATTGTTCCCATTGAGAAGAAACTACTGATTATACCTGCTACTTCATTTCATCAAAACGTTACCGGTGGAAGTGAGATTTTAAATCAATTGCACTAACAGTCCTATGGTCTGCAAAAGAAGTGCACACCAGGAGCTATGCACATGGATTCTGAAACAAACACCCTAACCTGTTCCTTAGAAATGCTCATGGGAAAAATATTTCCACTTGCAAACAATCAAAACAGCTCTAAATAATGTTTTAAAATATTAACTAGCTTTGAAACCATAAAAGAAAATAGAACCTTACTGCAGAGTTCAGAAGGTGAAAAACATTGCAGAAAAGCCAACTATAGCGGTATACATCTGGGATACATCATCCCTGGTAGGACCAGGAACAGATGTTTGAAATCTGCAACAGCAACTCCTGTTCACGTACCAGTGCCTGGTGCAATCATGCCTGGCCTGATGATGTCCTTGCTGTGTTTCAGTGTTGTATATGCTAAATAAAGCAATACAGAAGAGGCAAAACAACAAAAGCTAGGAGGAAGTTAAAAACAAAAAAAAAAAGCAGTCACTGCTTTATTTTTTTCCCCTCTAAGGTTTAATTTCATAGTAATATTTCTGCCTTTAAACTGTCATGGAGCAGGAGGAGCTTGGCTGTGGGTAGCTCCCTCTGAAGAGGTCTTTGCTCTGCCTGGGGCACCACCACCACCATGGGCTCAGCGTAGCTCAGGCACTGCTGCTGCCAGCTCCGAGGCACGCCAGGCACCCACCACCACGTGAACATGAGCCATAGCTTGGGTGAGAACATTCTCATATAAGTGATGTTGAGACAGTATGCCCTACAACAGTATGCCTGTTGTCCGTGGGAACGGTTCTCCCATGGTCACTGGACCATGGCACCCAAATATTTTCCAATTAAGTACTTCCAGTACATCTGATTAGATGCATCTCTCAGTTTCTGCAGGATATGGGCATAAGCAGCTTGCATTGCTTTTATAGCTGTAAATGGTTCTCAAGAAAGTATTAAGATCAGAGCTATGTAAAATTGTTTAAAAGAGACTACCAAAGAATGGCTACAAAAAGACTTTAAAAAGATCTATTACACTTCAGGAAGCTTTGCTAAGGTACATTTAAATTTTTTATATCGAGGTGTTATGCAAACTGTCTTCTTTCAGATGCAAATATTTGGATACCTGATCAGTGTCTGTTTGGAACAAAAGGAAAGAAGGGGGAAAAAAAATGACACAATGCTCAACTGGGAAGCCCTAGGAAGCAGATTTCAGTAAATTATTACACAGGGGAAACTGCATTACAGAGACTGAAAAGTTGATCACTTCTTTTTAAAAATCAGATTGTAAACATTTCATTGGGTTTTCTTTCCTACGTTGATTGTATGCTGTTGCAAAATTCACTGCCTTACATTTTTTGAGGTGCTAGTGGACACCAGTAATAAAAATCACCCCTACCTATAGCAGTTATGCCTTAGCAACATGGAAGCTAGCCAGTTTATTTGAAGATAATTGTTAAAACGTGTGGCAAATTAAAACCACAGAAAACACAAGGAAAATAGACATTTCAATGAGCAGAAAACATAACTAAAATAAGAAGCTCAACCTTAAAAAACAATTCAAAAGTATGTGGTCAGTTTCAAGAATTTTAACAGATAAAGACTTTAGAAGTAATGTATGCATCCCAGCACTCCTTCCAATTAAAAAAATGCATTACTGAGACAGCAAAAACCTGTATTTTCCTTCAGATTTGTATGTGTTTACATTTTACTTGAGTCCCTTATTAGTTCCACTATGAAACTGACACAGCTGATTCCTTTGAGATTTTATAGCAAGAAGGGGGGAAATAGTATTTTGAAAATACTATATATAATAGTATATAACGTACTATTTTATATATATACACTATAATACTATATAGTATAAAGTATTATATAAAAAAGGGACAATTTAAAAGCAATAGCTATCAATGATACTGAAATAACTGAAACTACGTCAAGTCAATTTTAACCTATTCAAGAACTTCCTAAGTTCTTGGACAATCCTTGAACTTCTTAAGTTCTTCCTAAGAACTGAAGATTCTCTGCACAAACAAAATACAAGTCTGAATTCTAAAAGAAAACTTACAGTAAGTTTCTTCTGAGTTGCTGATCAGCTAAATTCTTTACTTGATTTCAAACGTGCAACAGAGAACAGAATAACATTTTTAATATTAACTCTGAAAATTTACTTAAGAGAATGGCCATTACACATCTGCCTTTTGGCAGGGATATAAAAAAAATGACAAGGTTTTTGTTCTTTCATTATTATTATTTTGATGTATTGCATACAGTCAGCAAGGACCTGATTCCCTAGTTGCTGTAAAATTTTTTAGGTAGTCAAATGTCCTGATTTCAAATGTCCTGGCTCTCAAAGCAAGCGATTATTCAGAACCAGTGAGTTTAAGAATGAAAAACCTTGGAGTACTTGATAATATCCCTGACAAAGAAACTTAAAAATTTAAAATGTAATTTAAAATTGTCTCCAGTAGTTCACTGAAAATCTTTTTCTATTTCTTCCTTCACCCCTCTTCCCAGTAAAATTATTATATCACAAAGAAGCTTTAAAGAGTGATTTCCATTAGTTTCTTTTGGTCTTGTTAGATCCTCGCTGTACAGAAGGAGGATTATTGCATCTCTTGAATATGCATTTCCACTAATACTGTTGCCTGACTTGTTACATCTGAAGGCCTAGAATATTTTAATTTATGATCATATTAATTATGTCTAGGGTATTAGTCCCAAAGTTCTTCAGTTCTAGGATAATTCTAAATTGTGCTAAGTCTCCTATTTGAGTAATTCCTGTGGAGAGCATTAGCTCTTAATTCTAGCCGACACAGTCATGATGGGTACATGTTTAATTAAGTAAAGTTGTAAACTCTTCCAGTATACGATAGTCACATCTTTAGTAGCTTGATAGGTAGCTTTATGCTAGCTTGAACCCATTACTTATTTATAAAGTAAAATTTAAAAGTATCTCTAATACACAGAATATGATAATCTAAAATAAGATTATATAGCAACAGAGTTATGATAAAAGAGAAAGAATAGTTTTAAATTTAAATATTGTCCATATTCATGCAGGAAATTCAAAAATAAACAATAGAAAAAGAATAAGCAGATTCTCAAGGGAAGCTCCTAAGCAATCTGTCAGACATTAGAAGCTGGGAAGAAGTATCTGCAAGTGCAGCTTATTGATAGCAGCAGATTTAAAGGGATTGAAAACTTTCTATTTGAAAATACAGAAGCCTGTCTAAAATTAAGGGTTTTTTTTTGTCATTGAAATTAAGCAGGTTTTACCTTAGGAGCAAACATGTTTGGCCGAGTAAGTAAAGAAATACATTTAATATAAAGATATCTCCTTAGTACCAAAATGATACAAAGGAATCTTGGCAAATAAAAAAGAATCAAACTTTTTGGTTTTTTTTTAAAGCAGTGTCGAGGAAAATACTTAGCTTGATCCATATCTCATGCTCAAAAAATCCCAGGGAAAATATTAAAAAGGAAAGTTTTTCCCCTCTGTGATTTCCAAATCATTTGCCTACTGTTCTGGTAAACAGAAAAATGTTCTTAATTTTCTTTAGCGCTTCTTGTCGCAACAGTCTGTAACAACTTCCCAGAGTGACCCCCAGCAATTTAATTTGTAGGTGGCATCTGGCTTTTCTATTTCATCAGTCTTTTGAGTACTTACTACATTCACTAACCCAGGATACCTGAATACACTTCCTTAAGGCTTGTATTTAAAAATCTTCGAAAAATAAGAAAATACGGAGATTTTATAGAAATAGGACATAAGGAAAACGTATAGAGCTTCATCACAACTTGGTGGGACGTGAATATAAACTCTTTTCAAATCAGTTGTGATGAAGTAGTGGGAGGCCGAGGGGGTGGTGGGAGGCTGAGCGGGGGGGTGGGAAGCCAGTATAGCCAGCAACTATAGCCAGTATAGACACGAGAGCCAGCCGCCACAGCCACTATAGCCACTATACCCATTACAGCCAGCCACTGTAGCCACTATAGCCAGCCAGTATAACCACTATAGCCAGCCACTATAGCCACTGTAGCTAGTATTGCTACTATAGCCAGCTACTATAGCTACTATAGCCAGCCAGTGTAGTCACTATAGCCACTACAGCCAGCCATTAGAGCTGCTATAGCTCAGTTGCCAGAGCTATGAGACTCTTAATCTCAGGGCGGCGGGTTCAAGTCCTATGTTGGACACCTCGGGCCATCAAGAGAGAGACTGTGTAGTCTGGTCCCAATTGGGGCTGAACTATGACAGCCAGTCTCTATAGCCACTATAGCCAGCCATCATAGCTACTGTTGCTACTATACTATAGCTAGCCACTATTGCTACTATAGCCATTATAGCCAGTCACTATAGCCAGCCACTATAGTCATTATACCCAATGTAGCCACTATAGCCAGCAACTAGGACCACTATAGTGGCTATTGCTCAGTTGCTCAGTGCCTATAGCCACTATAGCTCACTTGGTACAGCATAAAACCCTTAATCTCTCTTAAAACTATAGCCAATATAGCCAGCCACTATAGGCCTCGCACTAGCTCCTCGGCCTCCCACTATCACCTCCCGAAGCTCACCTGAAAGCTCACTATTTCTTTAAAAATTAGCTGGCCTATTGGCACCCTTTGATAAGAAAATGTATGAAGTTCAATACGGAAGTCCAAAGTATATTCCAAATGAATTATTTCTTTCTCTTACAAGTTAATATAGTATATGATATATTTTCAAGCTGGAAAAGCTAATTTTCTAGTCAGTAATAACATTTGGAGCTGGTAGTTCGGAACTGTCATTTTTAGCTCACTCTTCTATTTGGCAAAACCGATTATAATCTCTCCCTTGCAGGTAAGCTGTTTGTCAGTTCTGCTGACAAGACATTCCAAGATGCTTATACAGGGAAATAATTACTAACTAATCTTTTGAAAATAACTGTTTCTTCTTTCTTCCTCTCTGCTCAGCTTAGTGAGTTTTGTTACTTGCTTTTACTGTTGCATAGTAACGTAAAAACCAAAAGAGCTCAATGAGATATTACGGGGAAAACAAAGACTACCTTCAGGGACTATGGATATATTATGTATGGACATACATATGGCTGCAAACTGTAATTTAAACAAAAAAAAAATCTTTTATATCAGGTATCACTAACAGGAAATCAACCTTGAGAGCACATGAACACATCGAATCATGGAATGGTTTGGGTTGGAAGGAACTTTTAAAGCCCATCCAGTCCAACCCCCCCTGCAAGGAGCAGGGACATCTCCAACCAGATCAGGTTGCTCAGAGCCCCGTCCAACCTGGTCCTTGAATGTTTCCAGGGATGGGGCATCCACCACCTCTCTGGGCAACCTGTTCCAACATCTTCAACATCTTGTGTTGAGGATGACTTTGATGGGTGACAGCTCAGGCCAACTTTAATCTCACTCCTCTGATACTGTAAGGAAGGATTCACTGGTAACCACTATAAATTATCTGTTCAAAGGAGGTTAGAAGCTGTTCATGGTTCTCTGTAAGCTGCACTTAACTGTAGCATAAGATTAATGAATCTTACATTTTCTTTACTGATAGCATATTATGTTTAGATTCTAATCATTGTACGTAACATAAAATGTACTTAGTCATTTTACATTTGTCACATGCAGAAGAAAGGCAAAATCAATCTGGCACATGTTTTCTGCATCTCACTGAAGTACCATCTCCGCAAGCACTGCCTGAGGCAACAACCATCAGCAAAGCTCCATGTGAACATGAAAAAAATGAGAAAAAAAATCACAAACAAAAAAAATAATAGTCACAGCCACTTTCTCAAAATCATAAGCAACTGACTAAGCAAACCTGACTTATATTACATTCTCATTTTGCTCTGACCTAGTAGTTAGGATTCACATCAAAGGGATATCAATCAAAAAGTAAAAGGACTGGCTCTTTTGTCACAAGCATTAATTTGAGCCACAAATTTGCAATTCTTTTTAGAAGATGGTGACAGGGATTTCAAGTATTTTATAGGAAATATCTTTTTCATGTCCTCAAGTTTTTAAAATACCATAGTAATGAATTCTGGTAGAAAAACACTGGTTTTATCACCAAGACAATCATGTAACTTATTTACTGTCCAGTCCTAAACATCTGCACATATCTGTAAGGATATTATAAATTCCATTAACTGGCTAACTACAGATACATGGTTTTATTTTCAGCTTTCTAAGTAATTCTTTACTTAAGGCTTCCTTCTTACAGGAATTTGTAGAAACTCCTGCAAATGCATTTTGTGCTAGGCTATGTAAGTTTGCTAGTACCGTCTTCTCATTAACCCAGCTCACAGATGTGTATACAGAAAAAGCAGAAAGTGCATGCTTATGTGTATAGACATTCGGTCACTATTTCAAAAATATCTGGGGTTTTTTGTTTTATTTTTTTTGTAGATTTTTAAAGTTATTTACATATACAGAAAGAGGTACGTCTAAAAATTTGAACTGAAAGTAATAAAAACATTATGAGAAACAGAAAAACCTATGACACTGAGAATCTGCTTTACACAAATTGCAGGGATTAGAGAAGGAAACCTGAATTGAACCTTTAATCAATCTAATAGTATTTTCAACTTAAAAACAAAAACATCATTGAAATTACATCCCGTTTTATTCTGTTCAGCAATTATTTGCTTGTAATTTCACTTTGCTGTTCTGAGAGAACATTAGCTAATGCAATTTCTACAGATGTTTTCTGTCTTGATTCCCCAGTGCTCCACTGTTACTGCCATAACTCCATCTCCTCCCCGTGCTCCCAGTGACACTCCTATGACTCAAGAAATGCCCAAGTTATGACCCATCTGCATACACATATTGATTATCTACATGGTTGCTGCTTAACAGAATTTATAATGGCCAAGACATGCCTGCCCAGTCTTCAGTGGGAATGCTCATTTCCTCTGCACAGCTGCTGAAGGTCACTAAACTTGTAGGAAGCAATATCACACAGACTTTTTTTCTCCCTAGTTAGATTTGGTTGACAGTGGTCAGTTGGTTTAAAAGCCATAACAGACACACAAATAGACTTAACCACATAATCTTCAGCACTTAAAAAAAATATATAAATAAAGGGAAAAAAAATGCATTTCCTTTTCCCAAATTTGCATATACTAAGTTTGACCACACATATTTAGCTACAGAATTTGTACTTTAAGTATTTAACACAGATGTACTAATTTCACTGTCAGACAGGACTTTGCATCAAAGTTTCTCCCAAAGTAAGGAAGCTTCAAAATTCAGAATTGAAATATCCAGTATTCTTATAACTGAAAAATTCTGCAGCCTTTACATTTTGTGTACACTACTCCCATAATAGAAAAGAGGAGTCCTCTAAGCTTAACATGAAAAAGTCTAAAATATTTTCTTCAGACATCCGCAAATAGACACCTTCAAAATAAATTCACCTAATAATCAGTCTCACCTCCACTCTTTTGAAATGCTAGCAGAATTTAAACAATATCTATTAAATGTAATATGTAAATGAATTAAAATAATGTTCTTATCAGATTTTGTAATCAACTAAATCACAGTTGTAGGCTCCCTTAGGTACAATGTTAGGAACAGATGGTCATCTTTTCACCTCAAAAGAAAATTGGTGTTTGATAATGAAATCTTGATCACCTACCATCTGTCTGCTAATGATTAGCAGCAACAGGATCATTTGTCTGAGGGTACTCGAGAAATGTGTCTTGGACAACTTGGAGGACTCTGATGATATTAGTTCACAAAATAAATTAGACATTAAGTATTAGAAAGGTTATAGGTAAATTCCAGGTCTCAATTTTTTCTGTCAAAATTTTTATCTTTGCTGAGATCTTAACTAAGATATATATATACACACATACTAAAATATTACATTTTCTGTGAGAATATGCATGTAACCTAGAACCACAATTTTGTAGAATTTTTGCTGCCCAAGAAAGATACGGACACAATGAGAAACCTGAACAACTTTGCAACAATAAGCAAAATAATAAAATCTGTTGCTTTCAAAGCTAACATTTGAAAACTAAAAGTCCAACATCACAGTCAAAGCCTTTAGTTGACTCTTAATTGGCCATGCATTTGATATTGAAAGGATTGTCCCCTCCCAGCTGTTTCTTTGAAACAATCCTGCCCTTCAGTTGCCACAGCAAGGTTTTTCTAGAACATAAAAATAGCCACCTACAGCAACGTAGCTTTAAGTAGAGAAACTTCATTTTTCTCAGTAGAAAACATAAAATAGTTTGAAAACAAATGCCCTCGTACCCACTGTGTCTATAAAGGGTAAAACCCTTGCTCTGATTTTCCTTTGTAGGTCAGCAACTTTCAGACCACCTGAGCTTAAAGACCAAAAAATCATTTCTGTGGATGTACAGGAAAGACTTCATTTCTTCATTCTGAGGCTTGGCTAGACTAGCTGCTAGTAACATCCCCTGATCCTCTGGGAAGTCTGCTCTCCTGCCTTGACTTTCTTCCTACTGAATGTACCCAGGTCTCTGTGAGTTATCATCTTGCCCCTCTTCTTGCCACGAACTCCACAAAGCCTAGAAGCATCATTACTAGACTGTGGCAGACAAGCAGTCTTCCTCTCAGCCCCCTATCTGGGACATTGCTTTTAAAATAGCACATACAGGGCTGAAAGTAAATAAATTTTCTATTTCTACCATCTGGCATCCATCACTCCTCCTACAGAAATCCGAGAAGGATTGTCTCCTGATACAACACGGAGCAGCGTTGGTCCCCTAAGGGGATGCTCCTGGACAGTCAGTAACATCAATAACTTTGCTTGTTAGTGTTTCTGCTCACATGCCATATGTTTGGCAAGAACAAATTTGCCTCATACATTTTGAATTCTCTTTCTTTACAGCATCTTATCATTTTAGAAGCATATCTACAATAGGCAGCTTCCCATACACACAAGACAGGGGCTTCTCAAGAGATTGCACAATTGCCAAGCATTTCTTCTCTTTTTCTGGATACAGAAAGTTACACTTCTTCTGAAATATACACTACAGGATGTCATATTTATTTATTTTTCCCTGATACACCGGAGCAGATTCCAGGTACAGCAGAAGAGTTTGGGTTTTGTTTGTTTGGGGGTTTTTTTTTGGTTTGGTTTGGTTCTTTGTTTGTTTGTTTTTCTTCAAGTGACAAAGCCATTTCAGTCAGTCATCGTTGACCTGACTGGGATTTTCCATACTGCAGTTCTTCTCTTCAGTGGTAAGAATTAAACAGTTCAGTATGGCATTTTGACTGGATATGAATTTAGTGGTATTTTTATTCATGTCTTAAAAGCCTCATCAGCAGAAGTTACCATATCGTTTTCTGTTGTTTTGCAGCAACACAGAACTGAAACCTGTTCAACAGCTGCCTTTTTTAGTCACGTTGTGCTATATTTCAAAAGAGGTACAAGAAGCTTTCAGGTTTTGGAACAATAGCTCACTTGGTTATTCTCTTTTGAAACAACTAATCAAACACACATGGGTGTTCTCGAACAAAACCCATTTCCCATCTGAAATAAAGCTGACACCTATTTCTACCCTGTCTAGATGTTGGGGTTTTTTTAAATAATATGCATACTGTTCCCCTTTTAGTGCAGTTTGTTTCTCATACTCTTTCAAGTCTTCCCAATACATTTCTCAATAGTGGAGTGTCAGCTTTAGTCTTAAAAAGTAACCATACAGATAATCTCCCTCAAGAAATACTTTCTTGCTTCACGTGTTCAATCCTACAGTTAGGCTCCCTTCATTTTACCCCAGGTCTTGTAGTCATGTTGCATGGTCACATATGAAGAAGCTTCCAGAGCACCTCCGTGCAGTAAGACAGTATAATTTGAATAACAAGAGAGAGCAGAGTTGCCTGAGAGGTTTCTCCAAAGCACAAAAAAACCCAAGATGTGGAGAGATCTTCTTTGAAGGAGTACACAAATTATGCCAAGTTTGCAATACACAAAAATAATACAAAGACATAATTTCAGGAACTCAAACCTAAATTATATACAGGAAAAACTCAGGTTAACTGAAGTTAATTAAGTGACATGGCTGGCGAAAGAATAACAAAGTAGTGATTAATCTTTGCTGATTTTTTTTTTTTTAAATATCTCAACAGTTTTTCCAGGAACTATTTGAATATACCGTCTTAGACCATCTATTCAGTCCACAAAATACTAAAGATATAATTCAATAACCGTTATGATAGATTGTAACAAGACTAATAACTCATTACACTTCAGATTACTGGGTAGATTTAAAGTATCTAATTACACAAATGCACAGTAGAGAAAATCATAGTCAGGAGGGCAGTAGCAGACTGGCATGTGTCCTGCAACACAACAATTATTACGCCCTAGTCATTTCCATTTTGACTATGGAATTGCAGGTGATATTCTTATTAATATAAATGTCTACCCTTAGAAAGAAAACGTATGAAAGCTATTTATGACTTCTTGCCAGGCCCCTGCTGATGCTATCTGAAGGCTATTCAAGTTTTTAATATCTAGAGACAAATAGTGACATATCAATACCTAGTGAAATAAGCAAAAATACATTGAAATAATAATAAGCTCTACTATAAAACAAAAGCAGTGATTTAATATAATTTTATCACAAACAAGGTATAGAATATATTTAAAAGGAATAAAGACACAGGTGAATTCTCCTTTTTCCCCATCAGTCTTTATTCTGCATATTAATTCACATTTACATAGACCATCTGCCCTTTCACATACCTTTGAAAAGTCTTTTAATGAGTATGTGAATCTTGTTACCATCCTGAATAATTAAAAAAAGAGAATATTAACCTACAACCATGGAATCTAGATCTATTATTATTATTTTACATTTTTTCCCCAAGTCACGTCCACCAGCTTTATGTGATGAAAAAAACCTGACTTTTTCCTTCTAATTCTCCCCCATCATGATATATGTAAACTCATCTCAAACTTTAACTAAATCAAAGAAACTGGAAGCATTCGCTATATTTCAAAATACTTTTCCATACATCTTCAAATACTGGGGGGTTGTAAGGCCTTCCGTACATCTTTTTTATAGAAGTACAAAATAATTTATTTAAAACTGCCTCTAATGGAGAAGTATTAGTGCTGTTTAGCTTAGGAGGGGTGGAAGCAAGATTTATAAGGAATATAAGGGGACACATAGTTGTTTCATTAACTGTTCAGCTGTTCATAGCAAAAGTCATATTGTCTTTAACATGTTTACACTAACCCAACATGCCGTATTAAAACAGTGATTCTGCACCAGTTTGCACACTAAGCTGCCCCAGCAATTACATCATCACCATGAGTAGTCTCATGGCATGAACGGTTCAACAGCTCTGCAAGCAAACAGGTGGCAGACAAGATAAACACAGCCCAAGGCACGTGTAGCTTTCTAAAACAATTACCAAAACAAGTCCATGAACATACTTACACCCATAGAAATCTAGTGCCTCTCACGTATTTAGTTTTATTTTTTATGCTTCTCCACACAGAGGTGGGGTTTATTTATGTATTTATTTATTAATGCACAGAGTAAAATAACTCAATAAATTCCAAAGGTAGGAGACCAAGAGGAAAGGAGACGTGATTTTGTTCACCTGCATATATAATGTGTACAGGATTGTATCATCCTCCCAGGAAGCAGCCACCCTTAACCCCTAGGCAGCCATCACTTCTCTAACTTGCCCGTCAAATAAATGAGGGAAGAGCACGGGAGCTGACTGGAGCACATAAGCAGTCTTACTCAGGAATTGATCACTTGAAATGCAGCACTGCAGTGAGAAACTACAAACTGGAGAGACAGCAAGAATCAGCATTCCCTCTCCGTCTTGACAAGTAGCACCAACGTTATCACAGAAATGGAGATGCACATGACAAACTGATGGGCACAGAAGCCGTACACCAAGCAGAGGTTAGCTATTAAAATCACCGTGACAGACATCACTTTTTCATTTGTTCTGTTACTTCAAAGAAAGACAAAACATCATAGCTGTTACATAAAAGCATGGTAGAAAGCTGGCACTACATGTGCAGCTTTAGTCCCTGTTATTCTGCTACTAATCAACACTTACAATTAATTTATTTTGAAATTTTCTTCCCTTCCTGACTTCTGGGGCAAATTGCCGAACAGGAACACTTATAAAAAAAAATTACCTACAGTAAGTTTGCGAATGATGACAGCCTGCATGTATGATCTTCTGGAGCACAAATATTCTTTGGCAATAACACTTCACAACCAGGCTCATTTCTTTCAAGCTGCTGAAAGCACTGAACAAGGTGACAGGTTGATGATGTAACCCAGCTCCTACCTGAAGCAAGAGAGATGAACTGAACAAAAATTAACACTTACTGTTTACAGCAAATGATTTTCATATATTCATTCTTAAACCAAGACAGTGAGTTGTCTGAGGATTTTCAAGTATACTGAACACACTGAAATATTTTTAAATGGTCCTATTAGAAAAGCAACCAAGTCTTCATCAATAATTTGTAATAAACACCACCACCAATATCTTCAACAGAAGATTGATTTATGCCTGACTATGGCCATACTGCCATATTCTAGCCTAATATCTTACATAGTTAATTTTTGGCGTTCTTTTTTTGATGTTCATCGTCATTCCTCCTGTTCTGTTCCACAGCCCCATTTAGTGTTGGCATTGCTGTTAGTATTTTTTACTCCTTTCCCACTTTCTTCAAGGTATCTCAATCCTTATCAACCCAAAACATTCCTGGCTCATTTCACATATCTCTGGAGCTGTTTCAGTTTGGCAGCTCTAAAATTTGAAAAGGTCCATGACGATGTTCAGAAATGTGGTGTGGCATTGTTTCACGGGGTGATAAAACATATTAAAGAACGCACAACTGATTTTGAATCTGCTTATCGTAAGAGCATACAGGTAAATACTGTAGTCTGTTTTAGTCCTAGTCTCTTAGAGTCAGCAGTACCTCTGTGATTTGGCATTAGGTTATGAAAGATGCAGTGCATGTGCTTATGCTTGAGTTCCCTACTCAGAGATGAGCTCTATCTGCATTGTCATGAGGTATTTCCTCCCATAAATTGTAAGGAATTTACTTATTGAGTGCATAGTCTTTAATAGCGATTACACAATTTAATCTTTCCCAAAAGCCAAGTTACTGTGCTCTTTATGATGCATGCTTAGCCTCCCTGGTGAAAGGTTTATGAATTGTTATATATAACTCTTTCGGAAATGTTTAAAGCATCATTACGAAGGATAAAGTACCATTCTAAAGAGGACAAAACTGAGCTCAGGAAAGTAGAAAGCTTAATTAGATAGCAATGTTTAACCAAAGGAATTGCCCATTTTCCTTGGGAGACATCTAAGTAAATAGTGATGGGGAGGGAAGTGAGCTTTATTTTAAAAATGCTTTTCTGTAACAAATACTGCTGCTTCACAAATACCATTATCTTAGGAAATTTTAGGCACAAAATAAATGAAGATCTCTTAGTTATCTTGAAAAATTATTGCAAAAGTTAATGCTTAATAGTTTGCTTACATCAGTTCATGTTTTTTGTTCTGTGGAAACTGCCAGGCTCTTCGGCATCTTGGTAATTATATTTGGGAGATCTAGCAGATCAAATAGAATAACCAAGAGGAGCACATATGTGTGTGAGATATTGTACAAAGGGCATTAAGAGGAGGAAGAGAAGGAAAACAATGTGGGGGAAAAGGGAAGCTAAAAAGACCAGTGGCAAAGAGCCCGAGGAAAGCAGAGGGAAACAAATATCAGAAAAGGAATGAAAAATAAATGAAAATCAAAGGAAGAATAAACTTAACAGCAATTTCATCAAAAATGACATGTTAAAGTCTTACAGTATAAACATTTCAGTGTAACCATAATGGAAAAAAAAACACCACGAATTAAAGAAGCTAAGAAAGAAAACAAGGAACTATATGTCCAAAATAAAATACAGATGTGCAAAATAAGTTCACACATGAGATAAGGGATATGTCTGTATGAAAAATGTGTCACAGGAGGAATCAAGTTTCTTTCATGTTTCAAATGCATCTATCCCAGGGGATGCTTCTGAACTAGCTACTTGAACTTCTTCCAGAAATGGATCTGAAGGTGTGTACAGGTCCACAATTTTATTACCTGCCATGCAAGAGCAGAGCTATGGATTTAATCTTACAGGCTTCTGAGCACTGTAAAAGAATTCAACCTTACTTAATGATCGATGTTGGCAACTTCAGTGGAGCAATTGCACAGCTAGGCATTTTACAGGATGCCTTTGAAGAATTTGGTGTCTGTAGTGCCAAGTTCATAAAAAAGTCTCAGAAAATAGAAGACTATTATTACATCTTTTAAAAAAGCAAGACAGCAAATAACTGCAGTTCCACATTTTAGTAGCAGCAGACACTCACAGTTTATTATCTTAAAGATCATACTTAGACATAATATATGTTAATTACTGACTACAAGGCTTCTGAAATAGCAGGAACACTGAGAAGCAACAATGAATGAGAGAAGAAATAGAGATTTCATTTCTCTACAAAACCACAACTCCATTTAAGTGCTTTGTTGCTTACACAAGAATTTTTCTGGGTTATTAGGAAAAGCAAATGGAACATCCGATAGCTATGTTTGGCAATCTGGTGCTCCATCTCCACATTCTGTGACATACTGTCTTCTGCAGGGCCAGCGTAAAGATTCCTAACTACTACCTTATGCCTTTTGGTCCATTTCTGGATGGAACCCAAGCTCTCCAATTTACATGGCATTAGCTTGCTACTTCAGGCAGAGCTAATGGCATCTGAGGGGATCAATCATTCCCACCGTACCCTGTGAGTGGGAGTGAACGGTAAATGCCCGTCTCCTGCTCCTCTTCACCACAGCACACACCACGTGGGAGCAGTTCCGATTATAGCCAGGAAAATCACAGTCTCTGATATTGTTAGGAGATTATTTATGGCAAATTTGCTTCCACCTGTGATGCTAATTGTGAACATTTAGAGCTGCCATTCAGTGTGGCTACAAGGGATCACCAAGTAATGAGGTACCATATCGACAATCAGGCATCCACATTGATACCTCTGCATCTCTAATCCACATACTCTTTGCTTAGAAGGACAGAACAGAATATAAAATAAAAATTTTAGACTCAATTTACTGATTTGCATATGTTTTTGGTGCAAAAGTTCATGGTACCCTCAATGCTGTGAAGTTAAATATAAAGACACTCTTGCTAGATATTGTTTTCCTTGACTCATGACTGTCATTTGTACCCTAGTCATAAGTCATATGCTTTTATGAAATTCAGCTGCTGCATTTTTTCATTTCTAATAATTTACCTTTGGGCACAGGCAGGTAGTTGCTTGAAGTATATTTATTCTGGTTTTATTTTTAGTTTCAAATTTCAAAGAAAAGCCTTAAATATTATGTATTGCTATATTTATTTTTTAATTATTTATAAATTTGTTGTTTTAATATTTAGATAAGCTGCATGATGATTAAAGATATTACAGCAGATCTAGGAATATTTTTTTCTAGTCACACCACTTAACACAGTGCACACAGGACTTACATTTCTGCAGGCATCACAGTACCTAGACTACATGGTGATTCCACCATTTGTCAGTTGTAAACAGTACAGTAATTGCAAAATTATCCTTCCAGAGTCCAAAATGCTTTACTGTGACTCACCTATGGTTGCAAAAACAACTGTTTCAGGTACATTGAATCTTACACAGCTAAACAAAAAATTGTTTGGGTTTTAGTTCTCTCCTCCTTGTTAGTATTATTTTTTGTATCCAAAACATTCTTTTTTTTCCTCAGCTCTTCAATAGACCTTATTCCTGAAGGAGTCAGGGCATCAGCAGTGCACAGCTCCGCACAGAAGAGAATGCAGGTCAGCCTATTTGGAACTGCATGGCTCACAGTCTTGAATATGGGTATAAAACATAACATAAATAAAGGAAATAAGGTTCAGTATAATGAAAACATTTTCAAAACAAGGCTTTCTGCTTGACTTCTCAGAGACACATGTTGCTGTATCACAGTGAGACAGTCAATGATCAGCCACCAAGCCAGTTCACAACGTGTGTATGTCACAGCCTGCCATTGTCACTGAAAAAAGAGCACTTGAGGTGAAATAAAAGCAATGCTCCTCATATAAGTCCTCTCAGGTTTTTTATCACAGTGAGTCTCTCTACTGTATCTTTATTTCTGTGCATAGATTTACAGGTTGCCCAGAGAGGTGGTGAATACCCCATCCCTGGAAATGTTCAAAGCAAGGTTGGATGGGCTCTGAGCAACCTGATTGGGTTGGAGATGTCCCTGCTCCTTGGCAGGGGGGTTGAACTAGATGGGCTTTACAAGTCCCTTCCAACCCTAACCATTCTACAATTCTATGAAATGCCACACAGAGAAAAGCTGTGCCTCTACCATTTCCCATAAAATTAAGTTTCTAAAACTACAAAAAAAAAAGTGAGTAGACATCTACCTGAGGATTTGAAATGTACACAACAGGCTGGAGGGCAGCTGGAAGAGATGTAGTAGGCGTCATTTACTTCACTATGCCCTAGATCCTGGTGTAAGCAGAACGTGCAATAATAAAGTGGACAACTAACTAAAGTATCAACTATCAAGTCAGAACACTAGGAAAAAAAGGGTTATTTCTGCTCACTAGTCTAGAAAAGTGCACCATTAATATCCCTAAATTACAAAACAGAAGGCCTGTTTTCAAATCAAAGAATAAACAGTTCAATTTCTCTTGTACTGTTTAATGTAAGTCACAGCACAGCAACACTGTACATTAGTAAAATACACACAGAAGCTGGAACCACCAGCATGACTAATATAACATGTTGTAGCACTGAGGGCATTGTTGTATTATAAATATTCATTCAAATGGTAATTTGTTATAGTTACATTGCACCTGCAGGAAAAATATATTCAGAAAATCTAAAATGTTTTAATAAATAATGAAGGCACACAACTTAAGCACTATGTAATCGTATCAGATGCATTAACTTTGGAACTTACTAATAAATACTAAGTGATGCAGAATATTCCTATGTTTTAAAAGTTAATTCTTAATGAATAATATTAGCTGTGAATTTTTTTTTTTCTATTCATCTGGATACCCAGTCAGACTTAAAACAACTCATTCCTTGTCCTGTGATTGCATGTATTATTTACTTCAATATTCTGAAAGGGACTTATCCAATTTCCACAAAATATAAGCACTATCTTCTTTAAGCTTTCTTCAGCTTCTAAAACACAACAGCTACTGAGAGGAAAATTAACTCCATCCCTGCCAAAACCAGGACAGTATGTGATATTTTCTGTTTTCATTTATAGGTTTCCATTAGCAAAGCTCTTCATCAGTAAATAAAGTACAATATGCATTTACTTCAGAGCAAAGCAAAGGTTTTTACATTAAAAAAAAAAAAGTTAAATTTCTTCTTGCTCTTTGTTTTAAACTACTTTAAGACAGCTGTCAATTCTCTAAATACTCAGATTTCCAAGATTTATGTAATTGCTGATCTTAAAAAGCCCTTCAATAGAGGACAATACAAAGTGAATGAGATCACTTTCTCTGCAGTGATTGCAAAGTGAGTGAGGGTTTTTGCATCTTTGAGTTAAAATTGGATATGTGCTGGACCAGATTTGCAAATTTTTACCTTCTTCAGACCATTCTCCTACAGCATTCACACTGATTGTTCCATTATCCCCCATTTTGAACACATCCAGCATCAAAAACCACTTAAAAAGTACCCTTAGTATTTGAAAATCTTCACCTCTCTACCTAATTGACAACTGAATTATATTTTATTTCTTCTTTCCATGGTCAACAGAGTGACTTCACTTTATTTAAACCCAAGAACAGTAATAGGAGAGCCACAGGTCTCTATCAGAGAGATCTTCTCAGCAAGGACCTAATGGGAGAAAAAAACAATCCAAACATATCGATGGCCAAGCAAATGGCTATACTCAGGCTGAAAAGGGCAAGTGAGAGGCCAACATGAAAATGCAGAAGTCTGGCATGTCCTCCAAGGGGAGTGAATCACAGGCAAACACTGTGTACAGGCTGCCCGTCCTTGTGACACCAGCTGGGTTGTGAGTATGTACCAACACCTAATTTCACCATTGAACACACCTGAAGGAAATCACATTACTGAGGGCATGCCAGGGGGTTTTGATTTCAGTTTTATTTTTTTTACATCTTGCAGGTGTGAAAATAAAAAATTTCAATTGCATTTTCCTAAGTCCCTTTCCCAGGATTTTGTGTGTGTACAGTCTGGACAACAAAGCCTGGCAAACCTCTGCTTTTAAGCTGTGGGGCAGCTTTCTGGCAAATCTGTGTAACAGCTCGGGCTACATTCTGTCATCTCCTCGTGTGCTTGGTACTACAAAATTGCTGTGGTTCTGTTAGAAATTCTAAGTTCTGTTAGAAATATTTCTGTTAGAATTCTGAAGAATTTTTCTCAAAGAGCTGAATATGTTTTTAGTCTTTAAAAAAAAGTCTGCAGCTATAATTCAAGTTCACATCAAGATGTTACCAGCCACAAGTTTCTCCGTTTTAATCTCTCCAGCTAGAGCCAGGTCATGAAGCAGAAATATATCTAGGAAACTGTTACTGTTCCTTGGGCTGTAAGAAACGACTGCTCTATACTGTTTGCACTCAGCTTTCTTCACAGAATGAAACAAAATAAATTGCATGGAAGTGTATAACGAAGCAGCATTGGCCTCTCTGAAGAAAGATGTCCCACAAACCTTAAAACTTGCTGCAGCTGCTGAGCTGCTCTAGCATCAGATGCTGTCATGCCTAATCTCAGCAGAGGTTAAAGCCTGTAAGAGAAACTAAGACAGACAGTAAAATAGGTTTAGAAATATGAAGAACTTGCATTACGTTTTCCACTCATTACTTTATTCCAGTATTTAAATAGATTAATATGGACTGCTAGCTATTGTGTTGGTCCATAAGCAGGCAGAGGCTGAGAAAGTAATGTAAATTACCTGCCACTGAAAGTAAAAATGATTTAATCCTTAAAAACCACTTTATATGATTTCAGAAAGCATCACTGTCTCTACTGCACAATAATGAAAGTCAAGCTCTACCAGGGACTTCCAGTTCTTTCACAGAAGATGCCGTAGTAAGTCATTAGATCCCCTCACCTGGGCTTCCTTTATTTTTAGGCATGAAGACTTATTTGGGCAAGGTTTGCCAGTAATGTTGCTTTGTTCAAACCTATGTAGAAAGTATTTGCCATTATTTGTTTCAAATAAGTGAATTCAAAAGGCCAACAGAAGCAAGTCAAGTATTTTCAGTCTGTTAATCATTTAGAGACAAACTGGAAAGCTGCCTGGATTCAACTTGATGGCAGATGCATTTATTCTCTATTTGCTTGTTCCAACACAGCAAAACAAGAGTATATGTGCTGCTTGCACATATATTTTTTTTTGCCTGGGGGATACAGGCTTTATATTGTAGTTAATGGACCATCTACAAAGAGAAAATTAATTTGGCAAGAACTCACTTGCGTTGTGGAAATCAGAGAAGCATGGTCCATTTTGAAAGTATTTAATCCAGCCAACAGAGAAATAAAATTTCTGTTGTTTGGGACACAAGAACTTTGGCATACGGAAAGCAAGAGAAACAAAGCCTTTTTGAAAAGGGTTTACCTGCAGAAGGACATGTTACCCTTTGGAAACAGTGCACACAGAAGAGTCATTAACATTTCCAGTAATGGAGCAAGGTTGAATTGTTAGTGAAATAATACGTACCTCGCCCAGTTTAAAGCTATGTTACCCAGAATAGTCACTTTTCTGTAGCTGCCAATACACTGATATTTCCTGACAATAGTGAGGGGCATATTCCTTTGAAAGATGCAACTGACAAACAACTGGAATTCATTTGCTTTCTCATATCCATAGCTGGAGGTTTCCTTACTGTTTGTTTACAGTCACTGAGAGAACAGAGAAACTTCTGACAAAGAGAAGCAGCACATTCCATTTCTCTGTGTCTGTGGAACAGAGATATGTTCTTGATGCTGATATATTAGTGCATTTAAAACCCTGGATTCACAGCACTAGAGACAATTTTTCTGGTGGCTTCTTACAGAAAGGGTGTGTGTGTTTTTGCCAAAAATGGATTTCAAAATCAGGCATCAGTCTTGCTGATTATACTTCCAGGTCAAGAATATGAATTTATTAAAGCAATGACTGAAGACTATTGGATAATGAGGTGAATGGCAGGAATACTTATGGCTTTCTAGTCTATTCAATGTTGGCATGGTGAAACTTCAGTCAAAATTTTATTTCATAAAGTCTTATGAGATCTATTTAAAAAAAAAACCATCTTGGACAGACCTATAAAAATAAGTTTATCAGAAGGCATGCAATTAGCATAAACAAAACTATGGAATACTAAATTTTCAGATACAGGAAGAGCATGCGTGGACATTCAGCAGTCTGAATTCATCCTGCTTTGGTCAGGACCTTAAATTCTGGTCTGAACAATAAGCACAGAAGATAGTTTTAATATTAAATAACCTTAAATAACTCATATTTCCTCCCGTTTTAGTGATCACATACACTCAATCTCAATAATTCTGTCTTTATGTTAGAACTGAATCTCTCTACACTGAACCTTTAATTTGCCTGAAAAGTAGGTGAGAATAGCACTTATTGAATCTATGGACTCCCGGTAAAAGTAAAGAAAGGAGGATTTTGGCACCTTTCTCAACTTGTGCTTCAACTTGGACAAAGTTTCATCTGAGGGCTGGAAACAAATATGACAGTGAAGCTGATTGTATTTTTTGGCCTATGGCATCTTCACTACTGGGGATGATACATCAGCCAACAAGGTCCTAATTTTATCTCACGGTGTCAAGCTTTGATATGAAGAACTCATTGTAAATAGAGTTAAAGTGAAAACAGTAATTGAAACATAAATGGGCAACTAACAAAGGCATTTTAAGGGATTTTTTTTTTTAGTATCACACAATACTGTAACTAGATACGATCTCTAATCTCCCACAATCAGTTCAAAACAATGTCAAAATACTAAGCTTTGCTCTTTAGGAAACAGCTTCGTTCTCCAGAGAGATACACTGGTTAAAAATAACATGTTGATCAAGGAGAATATGGATTAGAAATTCAGTTGTTAGATTACTAAATATATTTTGACGCTACTAGCAAATTAGAAGTTTTTCTTAATTTACATATAAAGGCAAGAGCATTTTCCCTCTAGGTAGATGCAGTGAGACACCATAGATTCATCAAGGGGCACTCTCTATATGCTCCACACTCTATACGTTTCAATTTCCTCATTACCCTCTGAAGACACGCGTATCTTCTCTCATTAAAAAGTGGCAGAAAATTACTTACAACGGTCTAACTTCTAATGAACTACTCATATTCAGCCAGCTGAAGAAAAGAGATCACGAAGATACTTTGGGAATAACAACCATTAAGCCAACCTAACACTGATTGTCCTTTGTGCAACTAAATGGGATATACGGCCACGTAAGACTCAGTCAACTGTTAAACCGGATGCTACAATTGACTAAGAGATCAGTATTCAGAAGTCAGGATAGGGAAAAAAAAAAAAAGTCTCTCAGCCTGTATTACATGGATTGGCAAATAAATTTATCTGTTAGGGTGTGAATCAGCACAGGCACAGATGCACAGATCTGGCTTCCACTAAAGTAGGGGAAAACACATTTGCAGATAGCATTTGGTCCCTGCATAACACCATGTTCAAATATATTTTTTTTAAATTTTTGCTAGTAAATAATCATTCTCCCCCCAAGTACTAGAGCATAATGGAATGAAAAGTCCATTTGTAAAATGGACTTGCAGCATGTATCCTGATTGTATAAGTCCATAATAATAGTGCAATGAATCTGAAAAGACAGTGCACAGTTTACATGCCTGAGATTTCTTTCTCGTCCAAGTGCCAACATGCCTGAAGAAAACTGTGCTTGCATTAAATAAGGATATATTGCTATTACTGAGTTGCTAACAGACAATATGATGAAATCACAATTTTTCCAATTCTGAAACTCACACTTATAGCAACAATCCTTATAAATGGAAGGAAACCTTCACATTTCGTATATTCTCTTGTTGTAACTTACAGAAATAATTGAACCTAGGCATTCTGCCTATAGATGCTCAGAGAAACCTCTCAGTAGGCTGAAGAGAAATGTCTCTGCAGGTACATAGAAATATACAGAAATTTATTCTTCAGAAATATTTTGAGATGTAGAACCTAGAACACTAAGGTCCTAGTCCTAGCAAATATCTTAGCAGTGCCTGAAGGGTTTGTCCAAGAGCAGAATCAAGTTTTGGCAATTAAGCAGCTCTACATAGATTGAACAAAATCTATGCTAATTGCAGGAGGATTGTCAAGGCTGGAGTGAGGAAGGGAAAGTGAAATGCAAATTTCTTCTTTATTTTTCTAAGCAAAGCCACAAGCCTTTATGCTTTTCTTCCTGCTGCAGACACAATTGCTGTTTATCCTGGTTTATTTTGTACTTGATGCCTTAAAGGAATGTTAAAAAAACCCAAACCAAACAAAAACAAAACTACACTAAAACCAAAAAACAAACTAATACAAAACTGAGGCATCCCAGAATGGCATACTTGTCATTGAGGTAAGAAAGGATACACTCGAGCTGCTCAAACTAAAGCACCCTTCACAGCCAAGAGCATTAAAATTGTGTAAGAAATTACTACATTCAGTAATAAGTGTTATACTTATCGAAAATCTTAACACAAACAAAGACAGGCATAGATCCATGTCTTCAGTCATCCTAGTAACATCTAGAAATATGGTAAAAATATACTAAGCAGAACAAAACCAGCAGAAGCTTACGCTGTTTCGGTTGTACATATTCTCTAGGGAAACAATTTGATTTTTAATATTATGTGGATTGAATATAGGGAATACAAAATTCAGTGAAAGAACAAGGTTTATAAACATCTGAGGTTTGTTTCTTTAATTCTTGCCTTGTTTTATTTAAAAATTCAACCTCCTGGAAAAAAAAAAAAACAGTTTACTAAAAATAGCCTTCTCATTAAATCTTCCTTGTCCATATATATTTTATCAAAAAAAACCCCACTTTCTACCCAATTCTACAAATTACCCACACAAATGCAATTAAAAAAAAAAACATATTCTTATCCTAGAATAACATATTTTGTTAAAAAAAAATTGAAATTGCAAATTTTTTTTAACCAGATGAATTCTGCAAACGTTAAAAACTTACTCTTTCTGCAAATATTTTACCAAGCAAGGAGGAAAGAAATCATCAAAGCACACTGCCAAGTGAATCAATATTTTTAATTAAAATTTTATCTTTTAAAAAACTGAGTTCTTATTAATGAATTCAAACATGTTTATAGGATGTATTTTGATTATGCATGTTCACTCTTTCTTGGCAGAGCAACTGAATCTAATGTAAAATTAAAGTCTTCATTATTACTGTAATTCTTCCCCTCTTCAGCATTCTGCTATGCCACGGCTTCTTCCTGTGTACGTACGCTTCTCTGGAGTTCTCATCTGAAGAGAGACAATTTGCGTCTCGTAGCTAACCCAAACAAGTGTACATGCATGATATAAAGGCAAAACCAGAATAAACCACTAATTTTGCCATGTAGAGAAAGATTGGATGAATGCTAGTGGGTGTTGAACTTATCCCACTGTACACCTTGAGCTCAATGAAAAATCTTTCACTAGAGAAACATTCTGCACAGCAGTAATCCTCCAGCTATGCTCAGAGTCACAAAAAGCTGCAACAACTGCTTTCCTGGTATTGACTATATCTTGCTAATAGACAACAAAGCTTAAAGGTCACTGTCACATAGCTAGCCAGCTGGGAAAAGAAAAACAGCTTCTCCCTTTCTCCTATTTGGGGCCAAAACTTAATATTGCCTCTCACAGTAGAGTTTAAAACACTATTCTCATTTTAAAAAGAAATATCTTTCAGTTAAATTTGAAATTTTTTTTTTAATATGCTTCTGCTATTACTAGTCATTACTTCAGAAAAAAAGTTAAGTCACATTTCTTTCACTCGTAACACAGATCTGGACATCTGCTGGTGTAAATAAGTATAGCTACTTATACTGCTTGTCACTAAAATTTAATTTAAATATTGCTTGTCACTAGGGCTGCACGGTAAATATTTCACCTTCATGGGCCTTCCCGAACATCATCAATGATATAACTAAAAATAAATTAAAAAAAAAAAAAGAAAAAAAAAAGAAAAAATCTTGGGCAGCCGTTTGGGCTTTATTCCTTTGTAGAGAGCTTTCAACAACTTTCCATCTGGGTAGTAAATGGAAGTAAACACCAAAATACACAGATATG
Source organism: Tetrax tetrax (assembly GCA_009806455.1). Lineage (NCBI taxonomy): Eukaryota > Metazoa > Chordata > Aves > Otidiformes > Otididae > Tetrax > Tetrax tetrax. Next base: position 614,995 of record WHYT01017028.1, read on the forward strand.
GACAGAGCTTATCTGTGAACAGTAAACTTTTCTCCTCATTTTTGGATTTAAGGTCAAATCTTCCAAAAGTCAAAACACAGCAACGTCTGAGGGAACGATTCTCCCATTAACTTATTTTTTTAATGAATCGGCTATTTTCAAAAGCCAGTTTCACCATTTCTACTATACTGTCATCTTAATGTCAAGGAAGAAATGTACAAAATCAGCACCTAATTATTCAATGCTGTCAAAGACCCTGATAATGCTACTCAAGATACTAATTTCTCAACTTGGAACAAAATAATAGACGACATGGGGTGCAGAATGAGCTAGCAGATAGAAGCACTAACTAAATGACAGTAACTATGGAGGTGTGTTGAAAACTGCTGGAGATATAAGACAAATTCCAGAGTTTTCAAAGATTGGAACAGTCGGAGTAATTTATTTGGCAACAGATTTTGTGAGGAACAGATTGCAAAAAGGCCAAGGTAAACAGGGATTTTCATTATGAGTAGCAGACCACTGGGCAACAGTAAAAGCTAATGACCCAGTTCCGTATATCAATTCAGTGCTTCATAAAGGCCATAGCCTGCATTAGTCTCATCTCTTACTCATTTATAAAATGTGCATGTGAGGCTTTTTGGGGGTGGTGGGGTTTTTTGGCTGTTGTGTTTGTTTGTTTGCTTTCTTGAAACACAAGATATGGCTTATATCTGGCCATTCAAGAAAATGGAGATAATCCAGTCCCAAACAGCCTGGCACATAACCAAGGGTGAGTTCTAGCAACATCCTTCTAAGTTCTCAAAGATGCAGTTCTGGCACTCATTGAGATCTGGGACTCTTCCTACTGCTACACAGCCTGACACTCAAGAACTGGTAAAATACTGTACCAGTGAGAACAGCTCCTTAGTGTACAGAGCTCAAACCTGTTAGATTGACCTAATAAATAAAATTTAAAAAAAAAAAAAAACACTGGAAAGAAAAATATTTCACTGGAAAGAAAAATATTTCACTTCAATTATAAAAGTACTACTAGACAGCTAAAGTGTGTAATACAGATTAAGAAATTTATAACTTTGTTTTTCAGCCAAAAAGCTCAATGTAATTTACTGAAATTTAGAAGTTGTTTCTTGAATTGTACCCAAAGGTGCTATAACAGCATCAAAAGAAAAGTCGCTATCCAAAAAGCTCATGATATAAATAGAAAGTATTTGGCAAAAGGATAGGTAGCATATTAAAAAATTGTTTTCCTTAGATTTTATTCATTTCTTTCTCAATTTACCTGTTTTTTGGGTTTTTTTTTGTCACAGTTTGAGAGACTTGATAATTTCAAAAGGATATAATTCTTTGTATTGAACTCTGCAGCTTGTCCCTACAAATTATTCCATTTTCTCCCTTTAAGCAGAGGTAAGGCTGCACCAACGCTGCCAAAGAAAGAGTACTAAATTCAGAAGAATGTTTAGGGTTGGTTTTTTACCTTAATTTTTAATATGAACAAATGAACACATAATCTTGAATTTAATTGGCAAGTGCACCGCGGAGCAACTAGGAAGGATGTACAGTCTGTTTCCATCTCTTCGAACTCAGAGGCATCCCCAAAAGCAAGTAGAGGCTGGTTAAAATTCCAGATACTTCCCCAAATCATTAATAGTACCCTGAAGATCAAACCTGTGAAATCACATAACATTTATTCCTTACTCAACTCCTCTGTATCAGTGCCACCGCAATAATTCAGATGAACATCATCTTATCTTTGGCTCCACAGCATCAGGTAGCTAAATTCTGTACTAAATAAATTCACTATAGCTGTTTCTACAAGTTCAGAAAATGCCTAGTGATTGTCATTTTTCTTGTAACATCAGTTTTAAGTACCTGATCCAAATCCCATATAAGTCAATAGAGCTCTTTCTATTTACATCAATAGACTTGGAATGAAAGTTTGTCAGATTCCTACCATTAGCTCTGCAGACAAGTACAGAGCTTAGCCAAGACAAAATAACCTCTGTCCTTCTGAATTCAGGTCAGAGGGAAAACTACAACATTGCTGGTAGATTGTTTTTCTTCTAATTCACTCTAACTTTTTGTAGTCCAACAGAAAATCCTTAACACAAGCAATAGATGAGTTCATTGAAACCCCAGAAGAAATCAAAACAAGGCAGCAAGCTGTCTCTGAACTTAGTTCAGCTATATAATGCTGAGAGAGCTAAAGCCTTTTAGGATAATATAAACAAGCTAAGTCCAGAGGATAACACAGGTTAAAAAAAAAAAAATTATAAAGAAGCACAGCAAACCAGACTTCTGAGAAAACCACACAAAGTAAATGAGAAGTGCTTGGTGGAAGCTAACTCTGCTGACATTTTAGATTTTGACAGAACCTCCGGATCTCAGATTTTAAGTTCATACATTATTAATAGCTTCCTATTTAGCAATTTTTGAACACACAAAATCTAACAGCTTTGTAACAAAACACATAGATGAGATGTACACAAACTCCTCCAACTCCTTCTGAACCTTGTAAACACTGAATCTAAAATCTTCTACACTAACAGTTATGAAGCAACTCCAAGTCGCATGCCTTCTAAACACCATATCTATTTTTGTATATACAACCCATATCTCAAATAAACTTTGGATTTTTGAAGTAATCTTTTTATATGGTCCTCTGATAACCGTAGATCTAACAACACTCACTCTTAAACCACCCTTAGAATCAGGCACAGGGTTGGAAAACTCAAAAAGAAAGGCATATTGTGAGAAAAAGAAAGCAAGCAGTGAAGGTAACGGGTAGGAGTATGATATTGGTACCAAAAAAACCCTCATTGAGGTACGTTTTGCCTTCCATAACTCATATATGTAGGCATTATATAACCTTACTCTCCTTGTTTGTTTTATTTTTGCCTCTGCTTTATTCTCTTCCAAAGATTATATCTTTCTTATTGCAAGAAGCAGACAGAGACTGTCTCTCCAAAACCAAAACCTGGTGGGTGAAAAAGAGAAATGTCATACGATGTTGAAAGAGGGGATGAAGTATGTTTGACAATTTGGAAAACAAAAAGAAGTGATGCAGCAGCAGAATTTTAGCTGACTTAATGAAAGAATACATTATCTTTTAAGAAACTGTTTTAACAATAAAGCAGCAGGCAGTGTCAGCAATATCAATTTAGTGAGAGTACCCTGTGCTTTTTAATAAGCTAGTGAATCGCCAACAGCAAAATCATTTGGATGAGAACAAATGGTATTGTATAAAATAAACCTGATTTCACAGTTTTATATTAAATAAATAAATAATGCATTAAGAAGAAGAGAAGTGAAATACCAGGCAAGAGAGGACATCCAATTAATACATTTTATGGTCAACTTACATTGCACTTAAGTCTGTAACATTTTCAATGAGCTTTTAAAATTGCTTTATAGCTTTCTAGGAAGATGATTTCTTTCAGAAATGTACAGAAGATTTTGTCACAAACAGTGGGTCTTGCCACCCTCCAGTCAGCTAGAAGTTGGGTTTAAGCTAGTTTTAAGCCAATTTTAAAAACTCCTCTCTTTAACCACTCTAGCTTACTTGAATTTGCTCGCCCATGTGAAAGGAATTTCATCATAACACAAGTGTCCTCAGATCATTAACAAAGCCTAAAACATCCCAGTTAAATTAAGTGACTGAGAGGGTAAGCATTGCACTGGGTGAATCCAAACACAAATGCACAGAAAGACAAAGAACACCCATCGGGTAAGGTGTGAACCTCCAGCTAATCAAATGCTAACGACATGTTGTCCTCCATTCATTATATCCTCTCACTCTTCTTTCACAATGCTGCTATAAAAACTACTGCATACATACCTGCTGTAGGCCAAAAACAAGTAACAATTTAATGAGAAACAACAAAATGAGTACCAATTGAAAATTACAAGATTGATATCTATGTTTATCCATCCTATCCTGAGGTGAATAAAAATGTCCCAAATGAAACCTCATCTCCAGCTACCTGGTTCCCTTTGGAACATCAAGCAGCAACCAAGAGTGACTTAGTTTTGATTAATCTCTCAAAACATTACCACTGAATAGTTTAGGAAAAATACTGCTGGTAGGAAATATAAATTGCTTATTGAGACTTTGGAGGGTCTTTGGATCCTTTCTTCAAAGCTGTCTGCTACTACCCATCATCTAGCACTTAAAAGATCAAAATAACAGTACTATAAAATATGAATGTGTTTTGTATCATGCATCTTGCATTTTTTTTTAGATTAATATAGTGATATAATATGTTACTATCATTGTTTGATCCTCCAGGAAATAAAAAAGCCTCAGACATGGCCAATTGTTTATACAACCACAACAAAGGGGTCTATAACTTTTCTAAGAAAACTCTGTTAGAATCACACGTAAAAAGAATTAATTAAGGCAGATTACTGGAAAACTAAAGGGAGAAGAGTTTGAGAAGGTTCTGAGTTCAAAATGATAGAGAGAGAGAGCCATGTAAAGAGATTTTCCTCTCTTATTAACGCCTCTAAATTTGTATTCCCTTCTCTGGGATTGCTCAGAACACAACCATAGATGAGGTGTGGCACCTAGGTCCCTTATGCTGTCTGTTGGGCCATAACACCTTTCTGGATCAGAAAAAAAAGTAAAGCCCTATGCAAGAGCAGTAAACAACATATTTGGGGGTGGCATGTCCGCAGTGGTAGTGCCACCATTCCTATATCCCTATCAAGTTGGAATTTGCTGTGCTGTATCATATGAAACATTTTAATATTCCTTTAGAAATACAGAGAAGTTTGGCTTCAAGAAGCAGAATTTCTGATGTTTCGTTATACCTTTTCTAGTCTGTTCTAATATTCTGTAACATCAAGAAAATAATTAAATTAGAAAAATATCTGTTCACACGTTTGCTATGAATTGATTCTCTTCAGTAATTTCTGATCTGATGCTTCGAAGATGAAATGAGCCATATTTAATATCTATATGTCTAGCATGGACTAGGTCAGATGTTTCCAGATGCTCAGATAAATAAACTGAACTCAATGTACTTGCAACTGGCAGAAGTGCTGCATCTTCACTCTGAAGCACGTAATAAATTTTTCTTTGCAGAGTAGAAAAAAAACTTTTCTAAGAACTAAAATATATTTACAGCAGTTGGAGTACCTTTTGCTGAGGAAGGTTAGAGGGTTATCTTGCTGTTTCCCCACACTGGCCCCAGATTTCCCTCCCTTCTTAAACACATCAAAGTCAAAGTAAGATACCTACAAAATAGACTGCAACTATCAATCCCCTACAGTGATTAGATAGTACAGTGGAAAACATAGAAATAATTTGCAAATTCTTCATCAATTATGCTATTATGTAATCTAAATGTATGTTTGGTAAACTGCTGATGAAAGAGTCTGCACTCATCTGTTTGCTTACTTTTGCTTTACTTAATTTTTAAGGTTTTTTTTTCAGCAGGAACAGAAAGCACCCAGTGCAAAGAGGGATCATTCTGGACTTGTTTGCACTGTGAAAATCCATTAGTAACAGTACATTAGTTAAAAAGTTTTAAAAGGTTTCAAAAACACCATAACTCTTCAAATTCTGAAGTGTATTTTTGGTCACCTTCTTAATACACGTACATGCCTAATACGCAGACTCAAAAAACAAGCATGTGAAAGTCTCTAAAATATTTGCACTATTTAAAAAAAAAAAAAGAAACAAAGATCACACAGATTGATTCCAGGTACAAGAAACAGCCCCATCAAATTACATTTTCTTTCATACTTGGTTTAATTACAAGCTCAATGCCTTCAGTCGGATATCAATTGCTACCTTCATCTGCACCCCAAAACATCATTAAAGCTCCAGGTTGTCCATTCATAGCATAAATGTCCAGGCAGATCTAGCCTGAAAAAAGGGGGGGATAATGTCCATACAAACTCCGTTCCGAAATAGTACTTTCAACAGCTTGAAAGAGAAATCAGCACAAACATATGACATTATTTTCCATTGGCACGCAGAATAAAAATCAGGACACCCTACCATCAGTGACACTCGGACTAAAGTTAGGGAATACATGACAGCGCTTATACACAGGTCTGGTAGATCTGGGGATGACTATTAACTTGCCATTATTTAATAAGGAGATTTTTCTGTTTTCCCAGAATTCTGTTTTTATTTTGAAACAGCTTTTTTTTTTTTTTCTTTCTGTCCTCACTTTTTTATTTTTCCTTAATTTTTTTCTTTTGATACAATAGTGTGTGTGTGTCTTAGTTCCAGGGACAGACGATTTCTGAAATTTCTGCATTCATACCAGACAGTGGCAGCTTAAATGTAATCTGTTTCCAAGCTGTGTATCGTATGTGACTCTTCAAAATGAAATCAGAAAACACAGTGAAAATAAACGAGCCAATTACATTTAGGCAAGTTATCAAGTAGATGTAGAAGCAAAATCAAATCAGATAACTTACTGCATCTTAATTACTAGCAATGTTCTCTCTTGCTTATGAAAATCTAAATATTCATTAATTCTGAGCAACTAACAATAGTGAAATGAAAGTCTGTGATGCTGAAGTTTGGAATTAGGTATGTCAGAGTTCAGTGAAAGATGCATTCTTTAACATTTTCTATCAGGAACCCTTCACGAGCACTGTGGTGACTATTTACTATAAATCTATGCAGATCAGGATGCTGAAAGCCTGAAGAAGCCACTAAAGCAAATATTTGTTCTAGACACATGGGATGACAATAGCTGTTATGTCTATGTACTCTACACACCAGTGTGTTCAATTCAAAGCACAAGAATTCAACTCAGCATTCACAGTGTGCTCAGGGGTGCCAGTACAGTATCATGAGAAAACAGCTCCGTGGATCTATGCCAAAAAAATGCAAAATCCCATAATTTTTCCAAGAAACATCTGTTTATATATTCTGTTTAAGCATAACAAGCCTCTGGATTTTGCTTGCATAAATTCCCCATTACTCAGCCCTGTTACAGTTGTAAAGCATCATCAGTCTCTTTTTCAAAACCATCACTACATGCAAATATAGTCCATGAAGAGTTTCCTGCACTTTTTGAATAAGGTATAATCCAACCTTTTGTAAGTACACACTATGAAGTCCTTCAATGACATAACGGATAGCAATTCGTCAGGGTCAGAGACTTGTGAAACTTGTATTGTGTTACGTAACAAAACCAGGAAAGGGAAACTAGAACAGAAACACACAATTCAGTGTACAGTCTTGACTTTCCTCAGCCTACCTTGTAGAAAGAAATTTAACATTCTTTGAAGTAATTTTATCTTTTTCAACCAATTAATACAACTTCATTTAAAAAAAAACTCAATTCATTACTTTCATATGATCTAAATTAATGAGAACTTAGATATGTGACTATTTGAATTCACCAGTATAACCATCTCACCTGCATGAGAACTATTTTTACCTGTGTTGATATTAGGAATACACAACAATGTTAAAAACAAGTTCTACCTTTAAACTTCTAAATTTCTGCTGGAAATATGTTGGAACTATTACTTATATAATTTAGTGTTACCAGTAAGAAAAATAATGAGAAGTCCCTGAGGACACATTAGGGAATATTTTTAACAGTGAATACAGTGAGTAACCAACTTCTTTTCCTAAGGCACCTCTGCTTCTACAGAAAAACCTAATATGTTACATTCAACTTGAAGGTTTGTTAGAAAGTAGATTAGCAAGGGCAAAAGATTCTGGAGGTATAATTTTTCTCTTAGCTTTCAGTGATAGGATATCATGTATGGTACAGTTTAATCAAGAAACTTTGAAAACTAGAAAATAAATATTATTTATAAGTTCTATGAATAGAAAACTCTGATTTAGGCCATTTTTACAGAAATAGCAAAATGCAATATGTGCAACACAAGCAACATGGCAGCTTACTGGGACAAGTCCTCTCTCCCTCCACATTCTCACTGTGAACTAGTTATTTTTGCACAAAACCAAAAAAGTTTTCTCTATCCATAGTAATGTAACTCTAATAAACAGAGCAATTCACAAAGTGCAAATCCCTCTAGGTCTTTGCAAGGTAGTATTTGTCAGTGCCATTTCCACTATGTTGAACTATCAGTTCTCTAAGTCTGAAGGCCAAAGTTCTCTCCTTTAAGATTTTCTAGTATTTAAACCTTCAAGAAACATTTCTTCTTTTCCTCTTCTTCTGGGAAAAAATAGTAAGACAACTCCTGTGTTTGCCTTAGTAAGCATTCTAAATCATTGATTCAGATGCCTTTTGATCTTCTTCATTTTCTAAAATTCTTACTAAAGATTTAGACAATACATCAACTGGTTCCAGGTGACTACAGTTCCTCCACAACCATAAGCTTTCGCTTACTGAGCCAGTCACCTGGTGGCTTCTTCCATGCAACACACAAAAGCTTCTCCTTGAAATAGAAAGAGGTTGTTTTGCATCTTCTCTTTCCATGCTCCTGAGAGAAAATATCTAAGTACGTAAGTATCTAAGTAAAATATCTAAGCTTCTGTATATTTTACTTCCTTCAGTCTTTACACCTTAATCTCTTCCTGTTTGTACAGTTTCTCTGACTTAGTTACTTTATATTTTCCCAGAATTAAATATATAGAGAGTAACTTGCAAAATAATTTTTCTGGTACACTACACTTGCTGAAGCATTTTCTGGGTCAGGTGTTTTTATAATCTGAAAATAAAACATATGTGCATGTATGTGTTGAGTCTTCACCACACTGGAAATAAAATCCTGTATTTCCTCCAAAATTAGACTTCTGTAAAAAGCTATAAAGGTAAAAAATACATCACACAGTATCTCCGGGATAGTATGCACTTCACACAATTCAATTTATGCTTCATCAAGGTACTTTTGATATTAATTCATTGAATTAATCATTGATTAGTTAAAAGCATAAAACATAAGTTAGCCCTTAAATGATTTACTGGACTATTTTTCTGGAATTTTGCTTGGGGAAAAAAAAATATCAGCATTCTACCCAAGATCATTTAGAATATTTTGGTTATTTCAATTATGTAAATTGCAATTAAGTATAACTAAAATGCCAGAGGCACAACAAGCCAAGCTCTTGCATCAGTGCATTTAAAAATTCTCCAGTCAAAACTGAAACTTTAAATTAAGACACTCGCCTCACTCCTACCCCATACATTTCACCAGCATCCACTAAGGAAACTCCGTACTAACAAAACTGCAATCTGATACATCCTAAAGGCAAGGAGGATAAAGAAAGCTTTTTTAGAGTTGGTCAACAAACCCTTCTATATTTATTTGTACAAACTCCTGACTCTACAAACATCTAGCCTGATACATTAATGATGAAGTGATGAAACTCTGCTAGAGGTTGCACCACTGGCCTGCCTGGAATTACAAATAGCCTGACACACACAAGCAGCCAAACCAACTTCAGAAACCATTAAAAGAAATCCCTGAAGTTCATAGCTTTTGTATAAATTTTCTGTTCTTTGGTGAGTGTGATGGATTGGTCTGTTAGACTATGCAGAGCCCCAGATGGCTGGCTGGCAAAAGGGTTAAATACGTAATGGATGTTATTCATATATAAATCTTCTAAGTCCCAGAGAAAAATGAAAAACAAAGCAAACCGATTTTGCTCTGCAGGGATGTTTTCTTCTTCGCTCTTGCTACTTCTCCATTTCTGAGGCAATATACTTTTTACCTTAGGGCAATGCATTATTGAAGAGAGAGCATCGTGTTGGTTAAAAGCTATGAGACTACTTTAGATGAGGCTGATTGGCTCGAACCTTTTAGACCCACAAATTATGAAGCCTACCACCACTAGAGATTTACTTCAATTTGAAAGTTCAGCTTAGGCAGAAGCCCGTTTCAGTCCTGAGGGCAACTACTCTAACGTGGGAAATTGCTGAAGTTTAGGTAGTTTTTGAAACTCTCAGAGTAGCTGTATGGCCTTTATTTTTGGGGGGTTTTTTTTGTTTGTTTGTTTGAGGTTTTTTTTAGATGGAGATTCACATGGTTCTCAATACCTATGCAGTGGACAACTTCTCATAGGAAAGTTAGCTTAAAAATATATCACTAAAAATTCTATACAAATTAGATGTGATGCTCTATACTCCACCGACACTCCATCAATGGTGTTCTCAAACGGGCTGCACCAAACACAAAGTAGGAATCTGTGGTTGATGTGTGACACAACAAGACTGCACAAGAATACTCAAAAGTTTAGGGAGTCACAAATGTTACTGTAAAATTTTTGTCATACGTTCACATGTTTCAAGAATCAGGACCAAGGTGATCCTTAGCTACACTGTTGTTCCTTACTTTTCTTTTTTGCGACAATGCTCTCTAAAACCATTTTAGAAGATTCCTAAAAAATTGCAAGATCAGTTTTACACACTTTATACTTACACTTTATATACACACTAGCTAGTGTGTGCACTAGCCACAAAATTTTTGCAGAAAACCAAAAAGTTTTCTCTATTCATAGTAATGTAACTCTAATAAACAGAGCAATTCACAAAGTGCAAATCCCTCCAGGTTTTCCCAGAGATGTTGTAAAGTCTCTGTGGAGATACTCAAAACTCAACTAGGCCCAGTCCTGGGCAGCCTGGTCTAGCTGACTCTGCTTGAGCTGAAGGGTCAACTAGATGATCCCAAGAGGTTCTTTCCAACCTCAATGATTCTGCAGTCAGTAATTACCTTAACAAGGCAAGAGAAAAGAGTGTATTCTGACAGAAATATTTTGATGTCTGATATATTACCAAGTACAAAGCTTCATTAAAAAAATCAAGTAGACAGTTTACTGTAAACTTAAATTACTCTGTCTCCATTCTAAGAAATTATTGTCTTTCCTAAAATCTTGTAAAATCAACAGCAGGAATATGCTAAGAGAAAGTCCTATCTTCTAGTTAAAGTGTCAGTAGTTAAAAAACAGCAGTGAATCAAAGCTTGTATTTCTCATACATGTGTTTATGGAAGCTACAGTATATATATTAATATATCTAATAATAAATCTTTAGATCATACCATTGCAAAAAGAATATTGATATCACTTTGAAATATTTGTTTTCCTTTTATACATTAAAACAATAGCTGATGGATGTAATTACTTTGTAGCCTTTCTTAAAGATAACCAGTTTAAATATTATTTAAGGATCAAGTATGTCATTCTTCAATCTAGTGTGGATCTTGAGAAGCCCTGTAGAAATAATACACCCTTGACTCTGATTTCTGGATGACAGACAAATCGTTTCTATTTGCTAATCCCAGATTTTGGTATTGAAAAAACAGTGTATTCAAAGGGGTTTGGGAATATGAGATTTTGCTTTTTTCCCCACAAAAAGAGGATAATGTTTTCCTCTTGTATATGTTCCACAGCAAAACAATATCCAAAATTAGTGTACCAAACTGGAATATGCACAGCATTGTTCTGTTCATTGGCAACATAGACATATGTACATTACTCACAGAACATATAGACTAATTTAAACCACCATCCAGTTAGCACAACTTCAAGTCACCATCAGTTTTCTATAAATGTTCGTTAACTGTGTATTTGCAGAGATTCATATAGTACCTCCAAATAAAGTAACAGGGATTACTGCAATCCAAACATAAAATGAATTTTTTAGTCACAAAAACTAGTCTCCTAATACTCTTCTAGAAATAAGATGTTACACTTGTTCTTTGCTATACTCATCAAAAAAGAAAAAAAAAAAAAAAAACCTAAACCAAAAAACCTCCATACACACAGAGTACAGAAGTACAGAATCTGCCTATTCAGTAGATAAAACTCCACACTACAACAGAGTCTGCACGTATATATTCACTGCAACCTTCTCATCCTATATCCTCCAAGAGCCTTGGGATAAGAGCTGGTAGAAGGAATAATACTCAAAACATTTCAGTCTTCCTGTGTTTTTCATACATTTTTCCTTCTGTGATACATATATAAAGTTTCATTTCCCTTATCACTGTAAAATATACTCCATACACTATATTCCAATTGAGTATAAATTGTGGAAAAAGGCAGAAACAAATAGCAATATGTGAAATGGATATATTTGTACTTATCTGAATCCAAACACTTGTTACTGATCTACAAATACATAGTAGGGGAGCAATCTTTACTCCTTGTTATCACTGACTGTCTAAAAATTGCCACAGTAATTCTGAAGCCATACAGAAGCACCAGAGTTTGGATGTTTATGTGGTAGAATGTTGTCCGTCATGTCCAATGTATATTACTTGAAATCTCTGAATAACTTATATTTGCCCCAAAATAAGACTTGCTAAAGTAATTGGAAAACATGCTGCAGCCAAACAACCTATTTCAAAATGATAGTATATATCGTCTCATTCTCCTTCATATGGAAAAAATAGATGAGAAGCAACATAATCTAATATTGCCAATGAGATTCGTGGGTTCAAAAATATCAACAGTAAAAACACAGCATAATAGTTGCAGCTTCCCATGGAAGAAATCTTTCTCTAGTGACAAGAGCACCACCTATAGACTCACAAAATCATCCTTTCATCATGTTTGCCATGAAAACACAGTGGCTTAATTTCTAGTCTTTAAAACTGTCTAATGTTTCACCTGTCACAAACTCATACTTAACAATAGTGCAGTAATTGTACAGAATTTACATCAGCTAAAGGTCTGACTATTTTCCTTAGAAACAGTTACATTTTTAGAGTATCAGCTCTGTCAAAAAAAAAAAAAGTATTGATATAGACTATGACATTTTGCTTGAAAGGGACTTTCAAGTAACGCTGCCTTTTAATGGTCCTTAAAAGGCAAATGAATATAGAACAATTAATACCTACTAACACAAAGCTATCGGCATGAGTCGGTGTGGAAAAAAAAATAAAAACCCTGAATGCTATTAAGTTAGCTTTAACAGCACTGTACCCTTTCTGTTTTGGGAGCTACATGTGCCCTTATAATGCAGTGAGGAGCAGACAGTAAATTCATTATCTGCTTGGTGAGGGCTCCGTCATTCCACCAGTTTCACTGAGGTCAATGAGACTGCACCAGTCACACAAGAGGGTCACGGTTCAGTCCCGAGGGACTTCTTTCAACATCTATGCCAACCTTGACCTAATGATAAATACACTGATAAGCTAATAACACTGTAAAATAACAGAATGCGAACATGTTCTGCTAATATAGAATCAACCAGTACAATTCAACTCACTCTCCTTAAGACAAAAGCCTCTTAACTTTATGAAAGCAAATACAGAATTTTTTATTTCTACAAAAATATCAAGATAGTGGGTGGCTATAAAAGTTAATTTATATTAACGAAGGATGGTGAGCTAAGGAGAAAAAAAATCAAGAAAACTGCTTTTTCAATAATTTATTGAGTAGACACACATGAATGACATCGACTTATTCCTAATTACTGCTGGCAATTTTCTTCTTTGGAAAAAGTTTAAACTAAACCAGAACAGAGCATTCTTTCAAAAAAAAAACAAAAAAGTTTTTAGAAATAATCACAGGGAATATTTTTTTCTGAAGACTTAATCACAAGGCAAGCACCAATTTCATTTTGTGCCTATTTACATGGAGCGTGTAAGATCTGTTGTAACACACTTTACATTTACGTCTAAGCTACATATAACATAGCATGAAGTTTTCCCCGTGTCAGCTACATGTCATGATAGGATATGAGGCAAAACTCTCACATCTTCTGTCTTTTTCGGGTCAAAATAGTGTGATATTAACAGAAAGCCTGATGCCTTTTTTAGCTAGTAAGAAGAAATACATGTAAAATCCTCTAGTATTTTTCTTTGTTTGAAAGCAAATTTACAAAAAAAACAACTGGATTTACTAATTTTTTTTTTCAGTCATGTAATCTTATCAGACTCCTTATGTCTAAATTTGGGGATAAGATTTACAAAAATATAGAGATTAGCATTACAGTTACCAGGTTCTTATCTGAAATGATTTTTAAAAATTGGTCTTTACTGGGCTTAAGTTTGACTTTGCAGTGATGTAAAACAAATTTCCCTGCTTTATTCCACTAGGATTAAAAGGCTCACTGTTTCTTGCACTCTAAATAAATTCCTTTAAGTCATCAGTTTCTAGCTGTGTTCATTCACCACTGCTCAAGACCATACACAACAAAAAAGAAGGAACCCTACTTCACTACAAAGCTCTCCCTTCGAAGTCTGAGCTAGCGCATCAATTAGCAACCGGCTAGCCAAAAATCCTAGGAAAACTGGCCTCTCTCCTAAAGGATCTAATAGAAAGATTTAATAGTAAGGAGGATGACCAGCTATTGGGGAACCACAAGGAACGTGTTCCATGAGGAACATTTAGAAAAGAACAATAAAAAGAGTTTTAGTTTTCATACAACAACAATTTTGTCAACAAAATTTGGTAGTTGAACCACAAATAAACCTTGAAGATCAGGTTCGTCTGTCACCCATAAGCATCTCCACATGCTTTTGCAAACACACAAGTATTAAACTTGGTCACTGCCATTTCTCTTTTCCCTTCATGTTATTATTATTTATTATTCCCTTCATATTTTTATTATTTATTTTACAATAATGTTGAAGAATTCCAAGTTGTAGATCGTGACCCCACTATGTGGGAACTGCAGAAAAGTGAAATAAAAGGAGAGTTGTTATGATGCAAGCAAGTCATTAACCATGGTCATGTAATATTATGTAGAAGACTGGAGACTTCAGACATTACAACCAGACCAACAAAGGAATGTCAAGAAAGATCTTTTGTCCAAGTTAGTAGTGTCAGCACATCGGGTAGATATCCAAATATTCCCAAGTTATAAGTCATTTTTAGAAGAAATAAGAAAGTAGCTTTGCAGATACTTAGCAGGACTGCTCCACCTTCTGAGAAAGGAAGTTAATATCCCTGGCAAATTTGAAAGGAGTAATGACCTTCAGGTATGGAAAGACTCTCAATAGTATGTCAATTAATGGTTTATACAGTAGAAAATACAAAGGTTTTAGAATTGAAAAATTGGAAGCTGAATAGCAGATGATGTAGATAATAGTGACAAGTTAGGAAAGTCACGCTTGCAGCAGCAATCTTCACAGAGAAGAGCAAGAAAGTGTGAATTTGTCAAATGTAGAACTACGGAGTTATGAAATGATGGGATTCTGACTGAGAGTATCAGTTATGTGGATCGATAGGTTAGGGTAAGTCACAGAGATGTTGTGCAGAAAGAATATGAAAGGCCTACAAGATAGCTTGAAGGTGAAATGCTAGACAATGTCTTGTCTAAGAGCCATGATTCCTAAACAGCATAGCAGTAGGCTTCTTCACAGTTTGAGTCAAGCTGTTGCATCACCTATGTGCACTGTGAAAATTCAGGGAATTCAAACAGTTCTTGTATAATACTGTATTAGACTCCCAATTGATTTAAAATAATTTATTATTAATCAGCAATTTAACTTGTCATTCACTTATTAACTTAAGGACATAACTATACTACTTAATTTAAGTACTAAAGAATTCACTAACTATGAGAGGCCACTGGAGAATGCATTGAGACGGCAATTCTTAGTAAGACACCACCAGTTTTCCGATTCATTCATATTAACAGGCAATAAAGCTTATAATAAATTTTTGCAATCAACACTAAATTCAAGAAAATAACTGCTTGGCAGAAAGAATGATTGTCTAATGACAGCTCAATATAAAGGAGTGAAAAGCAATGTCAGAAGCTAATAGTTTTAGAGCCTTCCACAACCAGAAAAGCAGGGATGGAAGAAAGGATTTTAATTATTTTATTCCTTTACAAGGCAGATATTTCTGATGACTAAAATTACCATAAATGGCAAAAACCTCACGCTCTTATACTTAATTCTACCCCATGCCATTTATATTGGGAATTGTTTCCTTAACTGTTGTAAAAATACACCATTTTTCTAGCTTAAGCAGGAGAAACACTGTTTTTCTCTAAGCCAGGCTCACACTGAGGATAGCTATTAAATTTTCTTTGGGTGAATTTTTCTTATTTATTTAATCCGCCGAGGGTTAGCAGGATAGTTGTAGGAAGTACATTTGCCAACAGTTGAGTGGTGATTATCACAATCATGACTTTTTGCCTTTTCCTGCCCAGGCAGCAAATAAAAAATATCGAATGTGGACCATTGTGCAGCAGCTCCTGAAAAACACTGCGAGACACATACTATATTCACGAGGATTTGAAAAAAGATGATGGAATTTCTTTTCCATACAATGTCATAGACATGATCTTACTTTTAGCACAGTTGGAAACAAATTGTCAGCAATGTCAGAAGTTGGAAAGAACACTCGTTTCAATGCAGTTTCCAAATCAATGAAAAGCATTTCAAGCTTTATAACTGTCAGGGTTTCTCTTTATCACTTCTCACCACATTAAACAGCTCTGTATTTTAGAGACACCGTGACTCTGGATTTTCATCTGGATTTTGTGGAATTATACCTCATTGGTGTGAAAGCTTCCCTTGTTCTCTCCCAGTCCTAAGGAGTCATTTTCAGAATCTAGTAGCCAGCTTCAGGTGGAAGCAGAAATTACTGTTTGGATCTTGCTCTTAGTTTTGTTTCACATTTCTGAATACAGATGAAGCAGAAGGGGACAAATCTTCTCTTCCTTCCCCAACTTGAAATCCCTTCTAGGAAGCACTATATCTGAAAATCACCAGAAAATTTTGCTGCGGGTTCAAGCTATTTGGTTTTGCTGCGTTTCCATCATTTCAATATAAATGTTTCTGGAAGTCATTGCTCTAGTTCCTTCTGTATGTACAGAATTACTGCTCGGGAGTCTGCGTGTGACTACGGTTTGGTGACCGTTCCAAATTATACATTTTTCCATAGACAAAATTGATTGTATATACTTGCAAGCAATGGAAAGTAGCTACAGTGCAATGATTTCCCTGCACTAAAACTTCACTTGACCACTTGAGTAGGCTACTATCAGGCAATTTATTTGCTCTATCTCTAACGCCCATAGGCCCCTGAGTCTACAGGGAGTCCAGCGACTTTGGGTCATTCAAGCCCTTTCTTGGGCTCCAGGCTATGCCCCCACAGCTGACCGTGACTGTTTTAATACACAGCCTTGCAAATTCAGCCCTGGTTATCCAGACCTGATTGCTCACTTTCTCTATTTTAGTCACTCTTTTTTCTCAGAATCTCAAAAGTTCCAACTATTTCATTTGATTTCTTCATTACAATAACTTCTAATCTTCAGAGGGGAAACAAAAACCATAGAAAAGTCCTGTTGATAAATGTACTAAAATTATTTATTTTATAAAGTTTTATACTTCCCTACATAAGACTGTTTTCTATATCTTTCAAGTACTTTTAGTGTTCAAAGTGTTCTTTCACTAGGATTGCTTGCAAAGTAGAGTATTGTTCAAGTTGTTAGATGAATTTGACCTAGTTTAGTACTGGAACTTAATTCCTTTCAAAAGTCTATGCAGACTAGCCACTCAAGGCAATCTCCATCTTAAGAAAATAAATTCTGGGGAAATAAAAAGAGCACCTTTTGAACAGTTTATTCTGTATTAGAACAAAACTAAAAGTCAGCTAATATTCTGGGTTTTGGGTTTTTTTTGCAGAAAGTAAATAAAAATCTATAAAACGTCCATTTTAAATCAAGTAGTTTTTCTGTTGAGGAAACCTTCCTACCTAAGCTTTGTGATAGTCCATACGGCCCCATCGAACACCTACCATAGGACGGGCTTCAACAGAAGTTGAAGAACTTTGCCAATTTGTTCTAAGCACAGTAATATCATCCCATAGGCATTTTGACAAAATTTCCAAGCTTTTCTTGCAGAAGTTTTGAATTTTTGGATGGACCGAATATCATTATAAGAAAAATATAACAAGTAAGTGCTAAAATATAATTTGGAACAATATGAGTATCACAAAAAAAAAAAATCAATTTTACACTCGGCTGGCTGGGACATTTAATAAAGAATTCCTATGTACCACAACTCAGAATGCCATAAAATTGAAGTAAAATTAAATAATGTCTCAGTGCTTCAAGTAACAAAGAAGCAGGTTTAGAGTGACATTTGTAAGAAAAAGTAATTAGCAGCAGAATCAAAATACATAAAGACTATAAGAATGGGAATTCATTTACAATTTAAAACAAGTATTTCCATCTTTCATGGCATAAACAAGTAATTAGTTAGAAATTTTTGTTCAAATATTTTTTTTTTTCTTTGCTTGGCTGAAATTAGAGAAAAGCTAAAAAAATAAGTAAAGTATTTATTCAACCTTGAAAACTTATCTAAAACATGCTCAGGCTCAGAGAAAAGTAAGAACAAACAATAGAATTTCAGCAGCTTCTAAGGAAAGCTGTTGTTTGGTGGGTTGTTTTGTTTGCAGTTTGGGTGAGGGTTTCTTTAGGTTTTTTGAGTGTTTTTTTTTAATTAAGTCAGTCCAGGAGATTTGGATCACATCAAACTGCTGACCACAATGCATAAAGTTGTGCTCAACTTAGTCCTGAAACTAAATTACACTTTACCTTTTGAGATCTGTTTCTAATAATTTTGAACATGTAAATAGTAAAACTGTGTCAAATAATGTTTGGGTTTTTTTACTATTTCAGTTGGATGCATTTTTAAATTAAACCTCCTGCTTAAAGAGTATTTGCAAACCAACAAAATCAGCTAGCAGGACTTTGAGTTGTAAAACACAATACTGGCTGAAGTTATTATTAAAATACAGCACTGTACAAGAGCATCTTATCTATGGTTGCAGAATAAATGCTTATCCAAGAGGATATTATCCTCCCAATACCTTTAGACAGCGTACAAAGGATGGCAGTAAACTGGCAAAACCAGCGAACCTAGGCAAACGGCCATTTGTATGGGTGGATATATTCCAAGAACAGATAAGCACACCACTTCCTCCCAGTCAATAGCCCATTTTCAGGAGTCAGTCATTAGGCGTGCAGAAAGTCACTGCTGTAACTGAAAAAGCTAGAGGAATACAGTCAATGATGGAATGGCTTTTAATTTTACCTAAATATTTTTATGAGCAGTATTGTCTCCCTTGTGATTATCCAACCTTCATTGAAGATTAAAAAGATAAATTGCCAGTGAGTAATCTAATATCCTCAGGTAGACATTCAGCTTTTCTTTTACTGCTGTCAATCTAGCTGTCTGGGGGAGCTATAGACATTCGTCAGTGAAAATGTTTATTAAACACCTCAACATAAAAATATGCAACATGTGTCACATACGTCTAGCATTATATTATTAATATAGTGCTTTGACAGAACAGATTAAAGGACAAGTACTTTAAATAAAGTCTGTATCCCTGCTGTATATTATCAGCCAATTTCACTAAACAGGTCATTTTCTAATTTTATAAACAGAATAAATATATGGGCTTTTTTAGACAAGAGCTTTATGTTTGTTTTTAACCTTTATAAACAAGCTACTTATCAAATGCAACAATGAGTTTTTAGAGGGGGGAAACTTTCTGGCTTAAAAGCTCAGGCTTAAATATTCAGAGCTGTTAAAAGGACAGAATTCCACAGAAATCAAAAGAACTATCACCTTCCATCATACAGATGTTATCCAAGAGGAAAGAATGAAGCTCACTAGTTTACCTCTGCTATCTTTGTTTAGTTTTGCTATGATGGTAACATTTAGGAATGTTTTGGGAGTGTATGGAATAAAACTAACACAAGATAGTGGCCTAACATCCTGTCTGGGACAGTGACATTGCCTTGGGACAGGTGTACAGAAATAGTGCCACTTTGGACATTTTAAAATAAAACTGAGGAAAGAGAAAGAACATCAGTTTAGGAATTCAAGTACTTCTAAATAATGGATAGGAATGAAAGATTTCACTTCACATTGGGAATTTGTGTTCCTGATGAAACTTCTTTGATGCCCAGAGTCTAGAGCTCCAAGACTAGAAACCCGCAGCTCAAGAGTGTGTGCTGTACAGGGATTCCTGTGCGTGATCAGCACATATGTAGCACCAGCACCACAGAACTCGGGTGGAGTTCTTAGATGTATGAGTCATTTGAAAGACATTTGCCTCTTCAAAGTGCCCTGCTCAGTAATATCCTAAGCAAAACATATCGGAGGACAAAACACAATTGAATCCTCTCTCACTCACACACTCTAAACTTTAGACCACGCATCAGGAAAATTAATAAACTCAGACCCTGATCTGCTTCCTTAAAAACTGTGATGTTTGAATTAAAAAAAAAAAAATAGCTTCTATTATCTTTTGTAAATCATTATGAAACAGTCCTAGGTCTCTGTCTCTCAGGGAAAACACAAAACTCAGATCACAGAAAGTAGACCGCTTTTTCATTTAGCTCAGTAAGGAATGGAAATTTTCTGGAATTTTGAAGATTATCCCCAACTCCTGAATGTCTGTACAAAATCCTAGAGCGTAATATCCAGTTACTTTGCAAAGTCACCACCTGGCCACAAACTTCAGCCTCCAATAAATGAAGTACAGCTCAGCTATGATGATTTTCCTGTAACCACCTTCATAACGTAATAGTTAATTACAAACAAAATTATGTCTTCTAGTGTTATAAAATGGATAAAACAAATACATGTAGTAACCACTTTAGGCTTTTTTTTCTTCTTTTAAAAACAACTCCAAAGTATACTGCATAAAACATTTATGAAAAAAAACCTTACAAGGTAGTTTTAATGAATCTTTCATGGTTCAATAAACTATTGTATTAGGTCATTCTCCTGATTAAGCAATATTCAAATCTCATTCTATTTATTCAGAAAGGAATAAGGTACTAGTGTTATTGCATTTCTTATAATTAGTTAAAAAGCACTTTGTTAGAATTTTCTTTGCTTATGCTCATAGAGTTCAAAAATGAAAAAGGAGTTGTGACAAGTAATATTGTGCTGTAAGTAGAACATAATGCATCACACACAATAACAGTTATCTGGCATCCTACAGCTGGGATGTGCTTTAAGCTTTGGGGTAAGACTGCCTCTTTATACTAAATCCTTCCTCCTCCTGTCATCTCTGCTTTTCAAAACAGCAGACCTGAGAATGGCTTTAATGACTGAATGTTCTGAAGAAAAAAAACACCAGGTGGTCCCTATAGCTGATGCATAATTAATAGAAAATAAATCAGTTGCTTTGTATTAGGGGATAAGGTAAAAGCTCAGTCAAAATAACCAGCGTCATCACGACATTCTGTTTTCAACAGAAATTAATTTTGTGAGCTGCAGGAGTCTGAAATAAACATGTGAGTGCTAAAAAGACCTATTGCCATCATCTCAGCATGGAAAGATTGAAAGGTACTTTCAGAATAAGGGTTACGGTCTCAGGACTACTCTGTGCATGGACAATATTTTTTCCTTGTGATCTGTAGGAAAGAAAGAGTAGAATGAATAGTACCACATGTCTTCACAGCTGGAACATCTGTGACTAAGAAGCTGGCACAAATTTATAATCTGAGATGACCATATGAATCTAACCAGAATTGACAGACATGGCTGTAATGACAGTCTTATTGATTTTCACTAGGATCAGGGTTCCTCAGGCTTTAAATACTAAATTGCATTAAAAGAGCATGAGATTTCTTAAGCGTTCACAGAGAAAAATATTCTCACATCTTATAATCTATAATGGTTTTTTGTATGATCCCAAAGGCAGCCTGAACAACTCTATGCAAAAGGAATCTGTTGGAGGTTACTAAATACACAGAAACTCATAAAGTCCTGCTCCTAGAATAGCTGGAGTCTGGAAAGTGTTTAAAAATATCAACTATGCTTATCCTCCTCCTGTGTAGAAATCTGCTTGTGAGCACTGCTACGGGCTCATTGAACCCAGCAGAGATCTCTTAAGCTCTTGTTTCACAGAAGATATCATCTACGTAACTGCAGTTCCTTGTAGGTAGGTAATAAAGCAGCACGTCGACAGCACACTAAATCCCATTTTATAAAAATACTATTTTATTAAACACACTGAAGGCACTTAAAAGTGTTCGAGTTAAGCACTAATTATGTTTCCATCAAAGTAAGCAGCATTAATGCACAATTAGTGGGTGCTCAAACCCACTCATTTTAAAAACCTCTACTCACCTCCCTGCAGTTGAGATGTTTCTTTAGACTCAAGATTATTCCAGTGTAACTTCCTAAAGACTTTATTCCATCCTAATGCCTGCCAGCATTTTTCATTTCCTCTAAAGGATGTTTTCAAAAAAAATATTTCCCAGTAGAAAACTCCAAATGAAAGTAACTGCAGATTTCACATATGTACTTTCTCCAAAAACAATTGGCTTTCCAAGGAATTTGTAAGCCTGTAGCGCGTAACAATAAATCTCTTTCAGCTTTGATCATGACATCTGTATTTACAAATTTTCAAAGTTAAAGAAGTTTTTTATATGCTAGATTTTTTTTTTTTTTTAAAAAAAAGGTTCTATCAAACTCTCTTACATGAAGGATAGATGAATCTTTGTTTCCATGGCTCTATTTCTTCTGTTTTGGAGAGCACTGCCTTTTTGTTGTAGTTCAGGGAGAGATTCAGGGAATACACTCATACATCCACTGAAATACTAAGACAGAGATACAAAAGAAGCCACCTTCTCCGTGTCCTGGATTTCTACATTTGATTCACATTCTTATAAACACTTCTGAAGAAAAGAGTTGAATACTTTTCAGTACTTAATAAAAATCACTGCTAAATTCTGATATTAAATAAAAATGGTGCCACTGACCTGTATTTATACCTGAAAAAAAAAAAACAGGATGCAAAACTGGGGAAGGTGAAAAGTCTCATACAAAAAGCAGTTATGTTTTTGCAGTGTGGAAATGAAGTCACACAAATATTTTCAGAAAGACTGAATGTAGAAAGCAAGAAGTTGGAGATGGCAGAAGTTTTGATTCTGTCACTTTATTCTTATACTCCTGATACCACATCAGTCTTCAAATGGAACTATTGCTTCTCACAGCCCGACCATTCTAGGGAGACTGTTTTGGACTATTTCATACTACTTCTTCTTACTTTCATACTACTTATTTCTTCTGAAGTAAGATTCTGTAACCTGTGCTGGAATGCACTGAACCCAACATGTTGCCACCTTCACTTGGAGCTCATTTCAGTTCAGGAGTTTGTCAAACTTCACCAGCTGCCATCAGTTTTAACAATCTTTTCTAAGGTTCTGGATGGTTTGGGGTTTATGTAAATACAGTCCAACTCCACTGCTGCTGAAGTAAATGGGATTCCAGCCATGGACACCAGTGGGAATGGAAAGAGGTAAACAACAGGTTAAATTTAAATCTAATTGGAATAACAGAAGAGAAATCTATACTGTTTTTACAATATTATTTGTTAGCTTTATCACAGTACTCAATTGCATGGAAGAGCTCCAATGCCCTGGAAACAGCCAATGACACTGAAATCTTAAATCATTCCAGCCTTGTTCACTGCCCACTTCTCTGTTCACCACACCTTTGGATGAAGAGCTGATTCAGATTCTGTCATCTAGAGCATACCACTCAGCATGACTGCAGTAACATTTGGCAGGTTACCTCTTCATCTTTGTTGTTAAAAGAACAGTTTGAGAACTCACCCTGGCCTCACTAACATCTTAACCTTTTTCTTTTGATATAATGTGCAAATTTAGCACCTTCACAGTATCTTTTTCTTTTTTTTTTTTTTTTTT
>WHYT01017029.1:0-16619 GCA_009806455.1 Tetrax tetrax
CGCTGGGGGTGCGGGGCTGGGAGAGGGACAGGTGTGGGCCTGCGGTGGCAGCGGGGTGCGTATTGCCCCGCTTCGTGCAGCACCGTACTGGTTTGGGTGTGGAGAAGCATCGGTGCGGGGCAGAGAGCGGAGCTGCTGCCGTGCGGGTGGGAACCGGTGAACTCAGCAGCTGCGAGGCGTCGTGGTCACTGATGTCTTTTCCACACAAGTCTCCTTCCACGTACTCATTCGCCTGAAGATCCTGTGCCACCACATTCGCTTTGTTTGCACTTTTCCTCTTAATTCTTCCAGGTCACCACTGAGACAGAAAGGCAACTCCACAATTTTTAGATCTTCACAAGTGCCATAGCGTATTCACAGTATTTTCACTGTGAAAACATTGGATGGCTTTGGGAAGCACAGAGTCAGAAATAATTATTTTGTTGGACTTGGACAATTAAGAGTGGCTGACCTCACAGAAGGCTTAGTTGCCTTATCGAGTCGCATGGAAGCAAATAGGAGATTTCCCCAATAAAACATCTGTTGTAAGCTGAAGGCTGAGTTTGGAGAAGCACCGTACCTACACGGCAAGGGAAGAAAGGGCAGCATTTCTCGTAGCTCACTGTTGCAGAAGAACAAGCTGGTGCGGAAGAGAGAGCTGAAATCAACCAAGACAAAAACAGCACATCTCCAAATGGTTTTGAACAGACCAGCTTTACACAAGAGAGGGTATCAAAGCTCAAGGTGTGAATGTTATGTTGCCTCCTTGCCTGTCAGAACTGAAAAACGGTTTAATAACGATATCTGCTTCACACCACGCCTCCCTGCAGCGTTAAGAGAAACCTGTCAGCTAGAGTAAACAACTGATAAATTCCTTCAATCACCAGTTAGTCAGCTGAAAGTAATCTGCCAAAGCCCATTCTGAAGTTATTGACAGGCAATGTGAAGCTTGAAGGAGCGCTAAATAGTCTAGGACATAGTGTACCTCATAAAATTATAGTATTAATAGACAACGTGTTGATGCAGTCTTTTGCCTCCAGAAACAAAGATTAGTCTCAAGGCAAGGCGTGGTCTTGCTACTTTGCCCTCACCGGCAAAGTACCCTAACTCTTGCTGTTCAGTCTCACTTTTCTTGCCTCAGGGAACCAGCTTTTTTTCTGCAAAAAGACGTAGAAACAGCCTCTGAGCAACTGATATAAATGAATTCCATTACCAAGTTTCTGTACCAAAAAGGACCAAGAACTTGTGTTGCACAGAGAATGCCTCTTCCAGGATGTGCTGTGCAAATTTAGATATGATGTTCACTGCAGCGTAAACCTGCTCTGCCCAGTGCGACAGATTAATGCTAGGCAACAAAGGTGAATTTGAACATTTGGTGAGTAACTGGATCATCAGCACCCACAGGTCTCCCAGAGTTCTTGAAAAGCCACCGTTCATCCCTATCACATCAGTCGCTGTGTGCATACTAGTAATGACTTGCACCAAATAAAAAACAAAGAAAATGCTTATGGGTAAGACCTTTGCAGTGAGTATTTGGAAGAATAAAATAGTATTTCAAATTAGATTAACTGAAATACTAACATAAGGCAGTTTGCATTTCACTTTAGCCATTGAAAAGTTAATCTCTTAGATTAGATACCATGTTTCCATCGAGAAACACTTGTGTCACACTTAAAAATGGCTACATTTTATTCAGTTTCTTCTTTAAATTAAAGGTCTCTTTTTGACCAATAAAATAGAAAGAATATATTATATGCAATGATGCCAAGATGTATGTATAATCAAATATAAGGGCATCATAATTCAGAGCATAATTAGCACTCCTAAACTGCCATTTACTGGCATCTGCTGTATTTAAATCAAGTTTTCAAAATCAGATTTCTTCAAAGAAGCACCTCTCAAATTTATCATCTCCCCCATGGCAACTGACATTTCTGAAAATGCAGAAAGCTGCAGCCCTGAGCTGTGGTGCTGAGCGACGGATGGCTCAGCCTTGATGGCTTCAGGCACCCGCACTATGGGATTGGAGACGCTGGCAGGTCACAGAGCTGCAGGAAGACTGAGGTTGGAGGCACCTCTGGACTTCAGCTAGCCCAACCGTGCTGCTCAAAGCAAGGTCAACTACAGCGTGTTGTTCGGGAAAGGGTCCAGTTAGGTTTTTAGTATCTCTAAGGATGAGAACTCCACAACCTCCGTAGGCAAAGTGTTGCACTGTTTGACAACCCTCATGGCAAAAAAAAAAAATTTCCTGTATTTAAATGGAATTTCCTCTAGTTCAGTTTGCACTCACAGCCTCCTGTCTTTTCATAGGACACCACTGAGAAGAGTCCAGCTCCCTGTTCTTTTATCTCCCATCAGCTATTTATACACGTAGATAAGATCTCCCTGAGCCACCTCTTCTCTAGGCTGAACAGTCACAGCTGTCTCAGTCTCTCCTCAAATGTCAGGTGCTGCCGTCCCTTAACCATCTTAGCAGCCTTTCGCTGGGCTTGCTGCAGTAAGTCCTTGTCCCTCTTGTACTGGGGAGCCTAGGCCTAGACCCAGCACTCCAGATATGTTTCACCAGTGCTGAGTAGAAGGGAAGCATTACCTCCCTCCATTGGATGGCCATATAATGTTTGTTGCAGCCTAAAGGATATTATTTGCATTTATCACTGATGCTAGAAATAGCCTTGTTGCAACTGTGCAGGGCTCCATTTCAGTTAGTAGTCTGTCTGGCTGTAGTACTATGCTCATTTAGGTTTTCAGCTTTTGAATCCAATCTGGTCAACCAGAGTCCTCATGGACTCCCTGGCACAGTTCACCTCTAGCTGATGGATTACTGAACCCAGGAGTGATGTGGCTATGCTGTGTGTCTTTTTTCAAGGCACGGGCAAACTTAATTTTTGCCTTAAGTATAATGCTTGGCCTTGTAGCTTTGATTTTTTTTTTTCTTCATCATATTTCTTGTTTGTTATGGTAATTTCTGCTCCACTCCATAATGGCACATTTTCAGTATTGCCGTTCAATGACATTTATTGGAGACTCACACGAGGAACACGTTAGTTTTTCATTCCAGTGCAGAGGAGGTGCACATGACACAGAAAGGTGACAGGCAGCTGATCCATGGCACTAGTAATCAAATTAAGTTTTACAGAGCAAGAAATGACAATTATTCATGAAGGTGAATGAGAGTTTGAAAACATAAAAAAAAAAATTGTATCATACACTGTGTCTTTTTAAGAGCCTTTAAGATCAAAGTGCCAAAAGGTGTGATGTCAAATGAAGAGTTTTGCCCTATCAAAAATACATTGAACTGAGATTAACTGTGGGTTTTGGATACTTCTGCTACTAAGTTAGTGTCCTTTTATTGCATCACTTGTTCTTGCTATAGGGAGTTGAATACACTGGAAAACATACTACCACTGGTGTGCCTGAAGGCGTCTACTGGACTTCTTATCAAGATTATATCAAATTCAGAGGAGGTTTCAGTGATTTATCCACCTCTAGCTCAATTTATCCCTTTCTGGACAATGTTAAATTATCTCAATTAGAAATGACTTATCTTGAAGGCTCATAAATATCTTCCTCAGGAACATGTGCTTTGCTGTTTGGAAATACAATGCGTTTCAAAATGATACCAATATTAAAATGTTTTCTCTTCACCCTTTTCCACTAAAAGAC
This sequence comes from Tetrax tetrax, assembly GCA_009806455.1. NCBI lineage: Eukaryota > Metazoa > Chordata > Aves > Otidiformes > Otididae > Tetrax > Tetrax tetrax. Next base: position 3,643 of record WHYT01017029.1, read on the forward strand.
TCAGTTTCAAATACTACATGTCGTATTCTTACTGTTACTCAGCTTTAGTCAGTCAGATCTGAGTATTTATCATGAGCAATGTCTACATTTTCACCAAAGAAAGTTTTGTGCAGAGTTTGAAGTTTGCCTTGAAGAAGGATTTGTTTTAATAAATTAATAAAAGCACAGGTTCCCTATTCTTTCATAGACTTCATACACATGCAAGGAAGCTATCCTGGAACACAAGATTTCTGAGAACCAAAAGGATTTTTTGTTGCTGTTGCAAATTTTCTTGGTAAACTGCTATTTCCTGAGGGGCAGGCTAGATTTACTGTGTGTCCTCTGACAATATGTCTGTATGTTGTATAGAAAAATAATTTTGTGAAGCTCTTATGGTGATTTACCATGGACAGCCACAGAAGTATTACAAAGGTTCTAACAGCAGCAACAGATAAATACGATTCTCAGCTGCCTACTTCATTGGACATTAGAGGTAGTTGGACTTCCTGTGGAAACATCTTCCTGTCTGTTTGCTTTCTTGCCCAACATTCCTATTTTCACTTGGAAGATGGGTGTAATGCTTGTTTGTACTGACCATAGAATCATAGAATCACAGAATTGGAAGCAACATTTAAAGGTCATCTAGTCCAAGCCCTCTGCAAGGACCAGGGACATCTCCAACTTGATCAGGTTGCTCAGACCCCTGTCCAACCTGGCCTTGAATGTTTCTAGGGGCATCAACCACCTCTCCAGATCAAGTATGAATACCTCTTTTTAGACAAGGAAGCAGTGATACTTGGCCAGAGGATAAGTTTATTTCGTTTCTGAAGTAATATTTAGGAAGCTCTCAGCTTTCAACATAAGTTCCAGCTTGGGTAATTGCATCCTCCTCTAATTTAAATTGTTATAGCATCCTTCCTGTCCCAAGCGAGTTGTTATGAAGTCTTTGTCATGCGTTCTACTAAACATTGGCTATGGCAATGCTGTGTGATCCGGAATAATTTTTCAGCTCCCTGCTCCAGGTGCGTGCCCTGACGACACCCTGACTTTGTCTTGGACGAGCTCTGCAAGTGCATTATTTTCCATTGTGCCTCAATTTTCATTCAAAGGAAGCCTGGGCAGGCAGGCAGGCAGCAGGAAAGCAGCTGCAGAGTGCTCCTAAAGGGAGCAGAGAGCTCAGGGAATTAGGACTGCAGGGAGCAAACACTAAAAAGTATATTTATGCTGTAGAAAGTTTTAGCTTTTTTCATGTTTTATCTTCAGATTAGTGAATTGATTCTTGTAGGAACAGGAATTCAAGTCTAGCAAAAAAATTATTTTATATATATATATAAGAAACTTGATATATAAAGATCAGATTATTCAGATTATTCATCTATTAAATGAATTTCTTACAGCTAGGAAAGACACAACTATATTAGACAGTGGTGGAAAACTTAAGCTGAGACAATATAGCCATTCCAAACTGATTTCTGTGCTATTTAACAGCCTTTCACTGATACTGTAGGTCAGTTGTTATATAGAAAAAAATATTTATTTCTAAACTCCTTAGTTTTGAGAAATGTTAGTTTTATGTAGTGTAGTCCACTGCTATAATCCCACCCTTTCTCCATAGTCTCTGAATATCAGCTTAATTCAGCTGTTAAAATGATGTAAGAAGAAAAATCTGTGCACAAGTTGGCAATCATATCTGAGGTGCTTATTTTATCTGCTGTCCTAGCATTCTTGAAAATAAGATCAAGTGTTATTCTTGTGCATAACAGTAGTTCTCATTCAATATTTCAATCTCTGATCTTCTAAATTAGATAAAGTTGCATAATTAAATAATTATAAAAATTACTCATTCACTCTTTGTTGGGGAGAGTCTGTTTGCATTATGTTGAGTACAATGAGTTCCAGTCATTCTTTACATGTTTGGATGCTATGAGAGTACAAACACATGCTGAGATCCAACTTTCTATACACATAGTCTCTCAATTTTCTATAGCTATAAATGCTCGTTAAAACATTCTCGAGTGGAGTTCTGAAGCTTCTCTTTTGGATACTGTCTTGCAAACATCTGGATCTACTCTTGATTTTGTAGAAAACTATCATGAATAGTTGAATGGACTGTATTCCAGAAATCCTTTTGTGTCGAAAGAAAATGGAACACATTACTGAATCATCTTCACTGAGAAAGCAAGAGCATCTTTTGCAAATAAAATTAGGTTTACCTCAGTTTTGTAAACACTGGTTTGTATAGATAAAGGTTTTTCTTTTAGGATAATTACCTACCATGGCAAAACTCCTACTGATGGTAAACATGGTAGGTTTTCTTGTTTACAGTGTTTGTTCCTGGATTCCCTTATCATTTTATTTTGAATTCTTTTAGCTTGGCTCACATGGAGTTAAAATGAATGGGCTACTTACAGAGAAAGGATATTGTCATCTACAGGATCTAGCTCTCGCAGTTGTTACTGAGTGCTGGAAATGTTTGAATAGGCTCATCATATTGCAAAGAACTGATCTGAGTTGGCTTTCTAATTCATCAGGAAAAGCCTGCAACAACCCCCTCCCCCACTCTGTTAAACACTGTTGTTTAATTTTACTAAATGCAAATAAATACTGAGCTACAGTGACCTCGTTAACTGCAATTCGTGTACTCAGAGAAATAATGGCTAGATAATGGAAACCTAGCTCAAAATTCATATGGAAGAACAAAAATATGAATTCAGTCTTCTCATGTGGGCTACACACGTGCGGGCAGTCCTGTTTTATTCTCTGGGAGCATTCAAGCAAACGGGAACTGCACTCTCAAGGAGTTTCCTGTAGTTTTCCTCCTCCTGCCTGTCAGACCTTTCCTTTTCCCCCTTTCACTTCCCTGCTCCCCGCCCACCTCCAATTCAGCCATCCCTTTTTTTCTCTTTTACTTCCCAGCAATAGTGCAGGCTACTGTCAGGTAACTTTCCTCTTCTTTCATTGCTTCTTCCATTGCTGCTTCATTTTCATTTTCCTTTTCTGGTAAGGAATAACACATTTACTGTAGGGAGAGAGAAATGGAGTGGCTTACAGAGAACTGACAAAGGATCTGCCTCCTGCCTCTCTGCAGCAGCGGCAGAGCACTTCCTATGAAATAATACCAGGAAAAAGTTAATCCAATAATCTTTGTGAAGCCAAATGCATTGTGTCAGCTGAGCACCGATGGTGTAAGAACAACCACATATTAATTAGCTCATGACTGACTACAGATGAAATTGTATTATCACCGAAATTTGACACATTAAGCATATTAAACTTTGATTTTCTACAACATAAAATTATTTCCCCCCCCCCCCCCCCCAATATATGTGTATCTTTCCCTCATTCTAAAACTTCATTTCTAATATGTCCCACATCTTGGCAGAAACCTTCTGTTTTATGTTAGGCATGAACATTTGTCATTTTCCCTCCACCTCACACTTGTATTCATCACAAAGAATTAGTTCTTTGCAGTGCACATTGTCCTATAATGAGCCTGACACTCCTTTTGTTCTGTAGACCTTTCCATGGAATAAATCTATGAGTAGTTTCTTTGTATAAAATCAGTACAAAGTAACACTTATGCTCTCAATTTTGAATAATTAAATATGATAATAAGACAACAAAAGAAGGAAATCTGAAATTGACTTAATATAATGACTAGTCCTAGAATAAGGAAAAGAAAAAAGAAGCAAAGTTCTGAAAAGCCAGAAGAAGAGCTACCTGGCAAAAGATAAAAATATTGGTAAGAAGAATTAAAAAAAAAAAATCAATAGCAATAAGAGAGCAGCCTCACTTGAGTGATTTTATTCTTTTGCCTTTGAAATTCAAATTCCATGCACATTAGTTGTTCTATGAAAATTTCCAGTGCTAAGTTACACCAAGTGCTGCTGCACTTGCTGCAAGACAGTCAATAGTAAAAATATGCCCCTGCACTGCCTAGGCTTGCACTGTCCAAACTGTTGCTCACAAAGTTAATGGGCAGAAAATAAAAAAAAAAAACAATTCAGAAGTGTGTTTTGCTATTGTCAGTTCTATAATAACTAGTTTGATATGAAAAGAGTCCTGAAAGTTAGAGCTCTGTGTTAGAGGAGCTTTGCACAGCTGGATCATGCATCCTTAAAACTGAAGTAAAAAAAAAAAAATCCTTCAGCTAGCAGACTAAAAGGCATTCTTCCTCAAATGGTAAAGATCATATGCACCTGTTGTTAGCCTCATCACTTCCTCTAGTAATTTATTTAGTATCATTAGGTTTAACATGATTTTCTTGAGGAAGCTCCTTAGGTGAAAAATATTAAGAAAGTGAAGTGAAAAGTACATTTTATTATGTTCGTAATATTTTCAAATTATACACTCTACACTAGCAATTAGGAAAATACAAAGCACATACAAGGTCCTACAGACACATGCACCAATGTTCACTTTCCTCCTGCACACTCAAGCGCTGCCATTGGGATCATCCTGTGACATTTCTTGTAACAGAACCACAGCTCCTTTATCTGGAATCTGAATTTAAAAAATCTTCACTTTAAATGTGCAGGGTGGAAAGAACTTCTATGGGGTATTCTGTGAGGGCTTGTTCTGTTTACGGTCAGTTTAGGTGTCTGGGTAGGTAAACAAGGCTGGGAAGTTGGCTGATCTTCCCCCTAAGGGAATCAGCCCACTATATAGCATCATAGGCAGCATCACCATGGGCTAAGTTAATTACAAAGCTATGGATTTTTCAGTTAGCAAGACACTATATAAAAATCATTGTAACTTAATTAGTATCATTTGTAGGTGGTATGTGAAAGCTTGTCTCTTTATAAATGCTTTCCTAACCTTAGAAGTGTACTTTGTTATCTTACCTGATTAGGAAAAACACAAACACACACAACAAAACAAACAATCAAAAGTGAAGGCAAAAAAACCCAAACAGCTTGATGAAGTTAAAGATAGTTTTATGATCCTGGTCTGTCCTAGTCTCCTTAGGTTTGATTTTTTAGTCAAAAGACTTATAAATAGACCTTTCCAGCACATATCCAAATAAGGAAAAATGTTTCAGGACCAGGGAGAAAAGATTCAAAAAGATTGTTTACCTGCCATCCTTTCAAAGAAAAAAAGCTTTATTTAGTAAGCTTTAGAATGAAGAATCACTTCAGAGGTTCTGGAGGTGGTGGTTCATCTAATTGAATAGCTGCAAATAGGAACAGCAACATGACCTTGGTAGTGATTTAATTTTTAATTTTCCAGGTTTTAATAGGTAATTTAACTTCAAATGTAATTAAACCATAAAAGTTTAATTTTATTTGAATCTACAAATGCATATTTCTTGAATGTCATTTGCCTAAAAAATAAAATAGTTCTGCACTTTGTAAAAACTCTATAATTCTGATAAAGAGTGGGCTGCTGAAAGGATGTGAGAAGACATATGGGCGGTCAACATACAATGAACTGGATGCTAACCTTTCCAAATGGGAAGCCACTGACTTCACAAATCTACTGTTTCTCACTTCTCCTGGTATCTCCTCAGCCACAAGCAAGTAAATCCTTGATGAGCATAAATTTTCGTATCACGAGCAATAGTAATTTACCATGTAGAAAGCACTGTAAATTCCTGAAAATCAACATATAGAGCCTAAACGCTGCTTTCAAGTATATTCCATATTAATCACCCTATCACAAAATTATAGGAATCAGGGATCATTGGAAGTGTCAGAACTGCCATATTGGAGTTATCTTTTACAGTTGGTCTATGCTGACTTCTAGCACAAAATTTGCTTGTGTTGAAAATCTACTGTAATTTTTCTTCCTACTAGCCACAGTTTTAGAATTGTTGAATGAGAACTGTTATTGTATTTCTTCCTTTTGTTTAGTCTTCATGTTAACACAGAGCTCACAATAACAAAGAGATCTCGAGATGAGACGATTCATATGCATAAGACATTCTAAGCAGGGGTCAAGTTTCCTCCATCTGCTTTAATTCTATTTCAGTTGTATGTATCACCTCAATGTATAAACTGCTGCTGCCTCACAGGTGGTTTTGTCATTTGTGATGCAAACCAGTCTCTTTTTAATCTCTCTCTAACAGTGCTAGCATAACAGGTGATGGTGTCCTGTTGTAGAAATCCATATGTGGGAAACTTCTGAACAGACTAGACTGGGGTGTGCAGTTTTGTGTCTGCCTCTGAGAGCGTGTGGGTGTGTAAAGCAACAGCTGAAATGACTAATGGACTTCAGCAGGAATCTCAAAGCATCCAAATGGACTTCCTGCCTTGGGTCCAAGCGTGACACTGACTTATTCACGCACAGAGTAACAGCAGGTGGTATTCATATGTGAGCATATTTGAAATAAAACATTCACAGGTGGGTGAATGTGAGATAAAGGCACAAAAGATGTTTGATGACTGGAAAAAAACAATGGAAAAATATATGCAACTAGGTACATCCTAGTTTTAGATCTTAATGTCTATGGGGAAGAAACACCCCATAACTATGTTCTTAATTACCCTATGACTTCTGGATTTAGTAATTCTATGACTCCTGGAAGGAGTGAGCACTTGAGACATGCCAGTGAAAAAGTCAGTATCCCGTGGTACTGAATTAAACTGTATGGAACAATGTGTGGTAGTCCAATCAAAATCTAAAAGATATATATATATATTTTTAAATAGTATTATTCTGGGAAAGTCTGATTGGGAAAAAAATATTCCATTTCATATGTTTCCATTGAACTATTGATTACCGTTAAACTGTCAGTCTTATTAACATGCAAGTTACTTTATTATCCAGTGCATTTTGTCAACATTAAGAGCAATAGCTCAGTGTAGAATCCCACATTCAGAATAAAGACACAGCAGAAGCATATTGAGGGATGCTTTTTTATCACTATGGACTGTCTGTGGCTACAGAGAGTGGAAGAATTACTATCAATAATAGACTGTTCAGTCTGGAGAAGAGAAGGCTCTAAGGAGACCTTATAGCGGCCTTCAGGTACCTAAAGGGGGCTTACAGGAAAGACAAGGAGAAACTCTTTAGCAGGGCCTATTGCAATAGGGCAAGGGGTAATGGTTTTAAACTGAAAGAGGGTAGATTCAGACTAGACATCAGGAGAAAACTGTTTACAATGAGGGTGGTGGAACACTGGAACAGGTTGCCCAGAGAGGTGGTGGATGCCCCATCCCTGGAAACATTCAAGGCCAGGTTGGATGGGGCTCTGAGCAATCTGATCTGGTTGGAGATGTTCCTGCTCCTTGCAAGGGGATTGGACTGGATGACCTTTGAAGGTTCCTCCCAACCCAAACTATTCTATGATTCTATGATTCTAATAGCTTCCCAAGTGATACACAGAAATGCAGCAAGATATAACAGTATACTGTGGTTTGTACCTCTTGCTATACCTGTGGAATATCAGTCAGAGAAGGAGGACACTAAGTAACAGATTTATATTATGGAATTCCTTGCTACTTGCTTGATTACTTGTTAGGATAAATTCAGAAAAAAAACCCCAACAACATAATGAACTTTAAGGTACCACAACAAAACCACAAAAAATCCTAGTCCAAAAAAACCAGTTGAATTTTTTTCTGTAATCTTCTTGTTCCTAATTTTGGAAAATATCAGGAGGGCCCCTGAAGGAGAGGAAGGAAAAGTGGGTAGCTATACATTTCAGAAATATTTTTAAATAATCAGCCTATATTATAGGGAAGACACGACAAACAAATGACAAATGAGGAAACCAATCAGTTCTCAAAAATAAAAAGTAAAAGCTTCTCATCCCTGTATGTGCAGATTTACTCCATAGCTACAGTTTTCTATGTTATCCTGTGCTATTTTAAATACAAAATAAGTCTGCCATCACTGTTTTTGCAGTGATTGCTGCTAGATGTGTCGGAAACTAATATTCAGCATAAATCGTTGAACTCGATGATCTTAAGGGTCTTTTCCAACCTAAATGATTCTATGATTTTATAAATACCATATTTGTATCTATGCTCTATTTTTCTGTGTAAAATGTGAGTTTTAAATCAACAAGTCTATTTTATCCATGCCCTGAATCAAACCAAACAGAACTTAAAAGGATACTATTTTGTTGTCTTAATATCTTGATAGGATCGAGGTAAGGGCAGAACTTGAACCAGTTCACTGTAGCCAGTGGAAGATGGATTAAAATAAATGCAAAGAAACCTATCAAAAATATATACTTGAAATATATGAAATGTGACATATACTATTATATAAATAGTATACTTTCAAAGGGTTTGCAAGCAGAAAGGTGACAAAACAAAATGAGATTTTCAAGGAGCTATAGTATCTTCTACTAGGAATATATCCATTTCTATAGATAATTGGAATACTATACAAAAATGTATTTCAGGCCAGAAGGGAGATGAGGTCAGAATCCACAAACCTTGCAGGCTTACTCTGTTCATGCAGCTTCCATGCCTCTTGTCCAAAAATCTCTCACCTGAGCCTTGGAATGATGAATTAGTTTATTAACTTTGGTTTTGGTTCAGTGAATGTATTTATCCATGCTCTGTTGGAATAGATTATATGCTTGAGATTGGATTATTTTTCCTAGTTAAAAGAAAATAAATCCATCAGAAAAGTACATTTTAAAATGTAATTATCCTCTTCTATGGGAAATATATTACTTTGTGACATAGACAATTTAATATACTAATTGAATTGAAGCATTGATGGGGCCTATTTGAAAGCTTATTATGCAATTTCAAAAGGACGCTATTGAAAGAGAGATAAAGGCTTTTAGTCATGAGCAAAAAATATATTATTTTCTTCAGCATCTAGAGTGGCAGTACTCTTTTGTACTTGTCATATTCACATCTGTGTTTAGGAGAGCATTGCGCAAATGCAGAGCTTATCAGAGTGAGGCAAGCTCTTTTACGAATATTAACAAAAGATACATCAAGATCAATACAGCACATACCTGGGAGGAACCCTCTGTGACTTTTTAAAGTGATATCTCTTGAGTGTCAAGCTATTTTATTACTTTTGGCCCAAACTTTTAGCCACTGCCATTATTAAGTCTGTTCACAAACATGGAGCTTAAGGTAGTATTTGAAGAGTTTGTCAGTGATGGAGACCAATGTAAGTTTCTTGCACCTAGCAAGACTACTGTGACGTCCTAATTCATTGAAGGTCCTAGAGAATTAAAAGAGCTAATTGTATAACCATCAAATATATTATCTCTTCGTATCCCATGCATTAATAGAAGGGCTTTGAATTTCAAATACTTATTATATTAGCTTAACAAGAAAAATATTCTAAATACCATGTTATTTTTTCTTAAATGATTCATATTACCTTCTGGTTTTCAGATAAAAAGTGCAATTTAGATGTTACCTTGGACTTCAGAATTGCAAGCTAAAAGAAAAACAATCAAATAACAAAACACTATGAAAGTTTGACAACAAATGTTTAGAGGGCATGTTCCTGCTAAGCTCTGAAATTTAAGAAACTTTAAGTGTCTTACCTATAAAAGAATATTAGGTTTTATTGAAAATACTGATTTCCTAATGAATGAATCACAACTTATGTTTCTGTAAGTAACATAAATTTTTGAACTGTAGAATCTTTATTATCAATGGTATTCCAGAAAAATAAATAGTACCAATGCCAGAGCTTTGGTTGAATTTACAAGGACAGAGATTTACTAGAAGCAGAAAAAGTAGAAATTAACCAGAACTGACAGAAAATGGGAAGTGTGAAAGGGAGGGAGGAGAAGAAATAATTATGAGTATTTTTAGTTCTGCTCTTTGATCTCATCTATTGACTCTAAAATATCACCAGCAGAAAAATAATGTATAAAATTTCACAGAAAGAAGAAAGCAAGCATAGGTTAAATATAGATAAATAAATGTATTTTATGGATGAGCATGAATATGCACATTGTAATATTCATAATAAATGAGGGTTTTTTCTGTCTAAAGGAATATTTCACAGGATTGAATGTAGCTCGCTTTATACAAGGTGTTGACAGGCACTGACTAAAACTATTTAACTTTCGTGTCCCTGGAGGATATAAGAACAATGAGTTTATTTGTTATCTCATATGAAATATTTTTACTTCTGCAATCTTCTTCTAATTTTTGCAGATAAACCTTTGAGTTTATAATTTGAAGTACTAATTTCTTGAACCGTATTTGGAGTACTTATGTTCATATTGCTCAATATTTTGTTAAATGGATTGTTTACATGAAATGCTTTGATATTCCTGATGTGATGTGTAGGTGTGGGTAGTTACTGCTATAGCATGGACTGAGTCACGTGACAACTAAATGCCAACGTTGGCAGATCAGTCTTAGACCATGGAATACTATAAAGCTTCAGTTCAGAAATGTTCACCTGCTTTTCCCCTGTTACTTCTCTTAACAGGAGGGACATCTGAGCACTGTTCATCAGTAAGCATATACTGTGTTGCCATAATTATCTCATAAGACCTCATCTGAAGTCACTGCATCACACTCTGAGAGCCAGATATTCTTAAGACAGACATTTTGTTTGCCTAGTGATATACTGCTTTGATCGGGATTAAATATTTTTCCCATGTTTTTCTTGCGGACTTTTGTAAGAAAAAGACACAACACATGTTCCATTTCTGCAGTTTCAGGTCTTTCCTTAGGAACTTTGCATCCGTTTTTCTGGCCTCACCTCAGGTAATTACATTTCATACTTAAAGCAACAAAGACTGTTTGACACCATTCATTTACGTTGTCTTCTCTCAGGAACCTGTTCTGAGCACTGAAGGCACACAAAATACAGTGTATATAACGTACCACTTCTTAGTTCCATCTGATTTTTTTTTAAAAAAATGAGATTTCTGGTAGATAAAAAGAGCTACTGCTTATGGACTAGTTTCACACTCACTTACTGTTATTATTATATCCGAAAGAGACTAGGCTCAGAAATTGAAGCGCAAAACGCTCTTCACAGGCAACAGTAACGTGTAATGCCCTGTGAGGCATGCAGCCAGCTCTGCAGGGATGAGGCTTATAGGCTGGCTGCTTTCTCCTGAAAGGGAAGGAATGCCTCTGGAACTGTGATTTGGGAACTTCTATACCTCATTATAGTGTACCCTAAATAGTGAGCATCCAGCCAAAAATGTTATTGGATTTCTGCACATTTCTGTTGCGGGCAGGAATTAAAGTTGTAAGACAAAACAAAATTGTAATTTTTCATTTTTTTTTTCCGTGTCTGTGAGCACAAACACCTAGTTTTGATCAGCACAGCTGTTTATTATATGCTTTGCTTAAAAAGACCATTTGTTAAACAAAAGCTTGATGCTTTTTCTCCCTTTTCTCCAAACATCTTCCTTTAACAATTCAATTTTTTTTTTCTAATTTCACTTCAGTAGAGCAGCACTTTCACAGATTAAGGCAATTCTCATTAAAAAAAAAGTGACTATATGCTAACAGAGAAAGTAATAGTCAGTCTTATTTAGCAAGCCTTTCTCTCTAAGACCCAACCAGCAGGGCCCTAATTACAAAACAAAACAAAACAAAAAAAAACCAAACCCTTGGCATTTATCTTTTAGACAGTACCCATGTGTTTTATTCAATAGCTCCTTTTAGCTTTTTGCCTTAAATGTTGTTTAAGAATGAAAGGTCTGCAAATGCTAGAGAAATTGGCTTTGTTACAAAGCAAAATTGAAAATGAATTTTTGTCTATTTGATATATTCCCTTTATTCAAACTTGTGCAAGCAAATAAATTTGTGCAATCAAAACTTCACTATATCAATTTTCTCTTACTGATTTACTATTACATTAATTAATCTTAATTTTGATGATTGTAAGAATGTTGATGAGTATAGAAACACTAACCTACAATTCCCATAGATCTTAGGAGTGGAAGGCAAGGATTTCTGAGATTTACCCTTCCTCTTTCTGCCAGTCTTTATCTGTTCTTCCCTATCTTAGTGCCAGAACTCATAAAATGCTCTCCCACCACAAAACATTATGTGACATTGAAGGAGTATCCCAATTATGTTGCCTGATGCAGAGCTGTAAAAGGTGTATTTGTAACAGCTTGATCATGGCTATACATCTCTTCAATCAAAGAAGTGCACTTCTGTCAGACATTCATAACTTAGAGAAACCAAATTATTTCCAAATGTAGCTAAAATACATAGTGCATATCTTCTTGCCCATCAGCAAGATTATATTCAATTTTAGGATAAAATTGTGTATAGGAAATCTATGGGGAAATACAGTCTTTATACCATCTCTGTAAATCCAAGATGTGGCATTATGCATATTTTCTGAAGCCAAAGAGCCTTCATGAAGAATGGACAACCTGATAGCACTTTCCTCCTATGAGAAGTCAACTTCACAGTCAGAACCATTACAAAGGAACACAATTGTCCATGAGGACAATCAATCAGATTGTCCAGGGAGGTTGTGTAGTCTCTATTCACATTTTAGATGCAGGCATAGGGGCTCAGATGCTCAGATAGATGAAAAAAAGATGCTTTTCCCACTCATTTATTTATGTGGCCACATCAGACCAGGTATAACTTTTGTCCTCATAAAAAGCTTGGTCTTCTGCACTTCAGCTTTCAAGAGGCCTCTTAACGGGTCTTGTAGTTTAGCCCTGCTAGAGACCAAGCTTCACAGTTTTTCACTCACTCTCCACACCCTCCGAGGGAATGGAGAGAAAATAAAACAAAAAAAGGTCAAGGTTTGAAATAAGGACAGGGAGAGATCATTCAAGTTACCATTATGGGCAAAACAAACTTGACTTGGGGAAAACTATTTATTAATTATTATTATTAAAACCAAAGCAAGAGAATGAGAAAGAGAACAAAAAAACCCAACTTGCTCCCCTCTCCCCCCTCCCCCCCGCCGCTCCCCGTCTTAAATTAATTTCAAATTATGTCTGCCTCCTTCCCTCTCCTCTGAGCAGCACAGTGGAGAATAGGGAATGGGGAATGGGAGTTGTGGTCAGTTCATCACAGCCTGTTCTCCTCTGTGCCTTCCTCCTCAGGGGGAAGAACTCCTCACAT
>WHYT01017029.1:18065-45846 GCA_009806455.1 Tetrax tetrax
TCACAGAGGTAGGGAAAATAGTCCATGAAATTTCAGCAAATTACTATGAAATCTCCACTTAAGAGCTCTCTGCTTTAGAAAAAAAAATTGTCCTTGCCATTTAAAATCAAGCACACCGATTTATTGTGAATAATACACTGAACGATTTATTTAATGGGCAAGTCTCACCATTGTAAGAGAAAGATCAGGGTAAATTTCTGGGGTTTTTTTACATTGGATTAAGTCTTTTAGCTACTATTTTAATTATTGACCACATTAAATTCTTATTCCCGATTATTTCCTACCAATGAGAGATTGAATTAATCTGGATTTGAGCCTGTTCTATCTTTCTCTTGTGTTCTCTCTCTTTCTCTTGGTAGCTTTTTGAATTTTTCTTCCCTTCCTTCTCTTTGCTGCTCTGCAGTTCCTTTTACTGTCTTTGAGCACTTCAAAATCTTTTAATGTACTAATTTTCAGAAACTATCTGGATGATAAGCTGTTGGGTTATGGTCAATGCATAAGATGATCAAAAGCTCTGTGAATATAATTTTTGAATTTTTTCTTTTTGCATGATACCTGCTACATAAAGTTAAGGTTTCTAGCCTTTCACGCTTCAGAAATACATATGTAAGTCTGTTTCCAAATGTGAGTTTTTTCCAAGTGTTCAGAAACAGTACATCTTTATAGTAGGTGTATATGCCTATATATAGGCTTTATATATAGGTTTTTTTAAAGCATCTAATTTTGAATGGCTAGATTATTATGAATCTATCAGATGGGTTTGTTTTTTTTTTTCAGTGCATAATAGAAAGCAGGATAAACCAGCTCAGCAAAACTGACAAACAGAAAGAACATGTTGCTTCACCCTTCTGCAGTCTTTTAAAGAATATGGGGAGCACTGGGCTAGGCTCTCTGAAATGTTAAGTACATCTCACACAAACAATAGAGAGAGTGAGGAGTTCTGGGTATCTTGATTTCAGACAGAAAATATCTTATTTCCAGCAGAGTTTCTTACAGGACTGGAAAATGGCAGGTTATGAATGACAATTATTGTAACGGGAAAGGAAGATAGCTCCATCATGGCTTCCTGGCTTCACCAGGAAAATAAATAAAAAAAAAAAAAGCTGGTCTTTTGGATCCTTTCTTGGAGGCGGCAAGAGGACACTCTTTTTCATGCTGCAGTGCACTCAAGTAATTATCCAGCAAATATAACTGGAATGATCTGTTGCAGTGATGACAAACAGTTTCAATGTTGATCAACAGATTCATTTGGCACATGTTTTGCAGAGGTACTTACTCCCAAAATCAGCCTTTTGCTTTGTATGGCAACTAACTTATTAATTTATGAGCTAATAGGAGTCAAATGAAATTTTCTCATCTTCTCAGCAGTAAGTCAAACTATCATTCCCTTGCTTTGTACAGTGCTACAGGGTCAATATAGTCAAAGTCAGTTGCTTCATGAATTCTTTAGTTTTGCAAACCAGAGAAGACACCCAGAAGTTTAAACAGTTTTCTTATTTATGTATAGAACTAAATTCATAAATGTGTGTATATGTGTTTATGTATAGAAAATAATCAAATCTGTTTATCCCAGGTTATAAATGAACCCTGTTTCAGCAAATTAAAGAATTCGGTATCCCAAAGTAGAGGAAAGCTCCTGCTCTTTACAACTGCACAAACAAGATGTCAGTTGCCCAAAATGGGCAGAATGAAGAAAGGATAATCCTCTGTTCCACACCCTGGCACGTGAAAAGAGCTGCAGTGTGGGCGGTGTACTTTTGCCATGTATTTTTGGGCCACCGGTATGAGACATGCATCTCAGAAAGTTACAAAAATATTTTCAGCAAGGTCTTTTTCTGGAGTCTCTATCTTTACATAGCTCTTTCAGTTTGCTAGTTGGTGTGAACCTGCAATATGAGAAAATATCTTGAAAAATCTAAAAAAAACCTATATACAAAACTAAATTTGTACAACACAGTGCAAGTGGACACGCCCAATCTGGTTTGCTTATAGTCACTTTCAGCAGATCTGCTTAAAAGTGCTGTATGCTGATAGGGCTTACTGATAAGTGACAGGACAGTAATAATCAGAATATGCAGGAATTTTTATGATTATCAGAGGCTTGAACTTAACATTGCCCCTTTTGTGCTTACAACTTAAAGATGATCCTACTTGGTGCTTATGCTGCGACATCATATTAAGTAAATAGATCAAAAAGCTTAATTACAATTTTCAGGGCAGGTGCACCAGTGTATGCTATTGTTGAGATGCAGATTTTGTACATCTGCAAATTTTGCACTAAACTGTAAAACAGCTGGATGATAGGAACATAATAATTTCACATAAGGTATTAGATTTCCTAACCTTAATAAAGACACCATGTTTCTGTAATAAAGCTGATCCTACTAGCTACATGATGATAAGCCTTACTTCAGTATCATTTAAATGAACTCTAATTATAGTTAAAGCTGAATTCTGAACATCTACCTTAGCTGATTACAATACAAAATCAACAAATAAGCATGGCTTCAAAGGAATAAAATTAAACCTCTATCACCTACCAAACCCCTATGACTATTCCAGCAAAGCTGTGGGGAAAAGGATTATAAAATAATATAGTGAGATACGTTGTGAGACAGTCAATATAATATTCCTTTTGTATTACACGGTAGAGCTCACGGCTGACAGTTCAGCTAGTGTTGAATTTCCCTTGGCTGGAGGAAAGTCAAGGGAATAGCTCCTGCATCTTACTTGATCCTCTATCCCAAACAGGTATAGGTAGCCATATCCTACACTGCTCTGATGCCTGCTTCTTCATGTAGAAAGCATGCATACATAGAAGGGGCCACAAATAAAGCCTCCAAGTTTCAGGTATTTACAGCTTCACCTGTGGTAAAGGTCCTGAGATGGATCTTTGTCAGTTTGAAATGAAATTACATGCTTCAGATATGGGTAAAGTAGAAGAAATTCTAATAGTCAGTCTTGTACTGGTTATAAGAGAGCTAATACTAGTGTTATCTAGCACATGATGTTAACTTATCAATAGCAGTATGTACTTATCCTTTTAATGCACCTCTCCCAGAAATACTGCAGATTTTAACAGGACAGGAGTTCTTTTTTTTTTGTAAGAATCTGACGCAGATTTTCTATATCAATCATGTCTTAAAAATGGATCCACCTAATCAAAGGCTTACACTCACCTTGTCATCTCTTACTCTAAGCTTAGCATTCAATAACAGAGCAGAACCACCTTTGTTCTGAACTCAGTGGGATGTGAAATGCCAGTATAGCAAGAAAACACCGTTTCTCCATGTAGAAACAGACCATCAAAGATGTCAGGATTAATTATAAAGTGGGCTGTCAGAAGTACTATCTGCATTCAAAAAACAGATAGCAAACAGATTTCAAAATGGAAGCAACAGGCTTTTTTTTTTTTTTTTCTGCCTTAAAGACTAGCTATGAGTTCATTTCTGTGTCATGAGCCAAAACTATGCCATCTGGTAGGAGAATGGAGCTCTTTGGGTTCTAGTCACAGTTAATACAGTTGACTCAGCTGAAGACTATGCCTATACTGCACATTGCAGTACAATTTAGAATTGCCAGAGTGATGTATAAATGGAGGAGCTTGAATACTGGGAGTAATAAAACCAGATTAGCTAAGATTTCTTTTTGGATTAATATGTACTGCTTTTCATCATAGGATTTGTGCATTAAAATGCCAGTTGGGTTAGCTTCAACAGAAATGTTGCTATAGAGCTTCCAGTATCCAGTCTAGTGCCAGCATGGCTCTATGTAAAACATCTGGGATATCCTAAACTAGGTTTTGTAGGCACAATTAATATAGATAATTATCCTGAATACATGTTAGTCGTTATGTCAGAGTTAATTTTTCCCTACATGCCTAAGCTCAAAAAGTCTGTTGCTTGTCACAGGCCCAGACTGAGGATGTTGCAGAGAAATGGCCAAGGCAATATCTCATGGTGACCATTAGTCTTTGGCCATAAAAATGTGTGGAATGCATGCTCAGGAAGTTAACAAATGGGACTAAGCTAGGGGAACAATTTTTATGCTGGACTGTACCTGTTCACTTTTGTGCTCCCAAAGACATTGACAAACTGGAGTGAGTCCAGTGGAAAACCACCAGAGTGTTTGGCAGGTTGGATTATATAATGCATGAGGAGAAGCTGAAAGACAAATTTGTTCTGTCTGGAGAAGAGGAGGCTCCTGGAGGTCTTGTTGGTGCCTTTACTATTTCATGGAAGGCTATAGAGAAGATGGAGTCAGAAATTTTACGATGTGTGCAGCAAAAGGAGGTGAGCTAACAGACATAAACTGCATCAAGGGAAATTCTGACTACTGAAAGGAAGAAAATCTTCACAGTGAAGGTAGTCAAACACTGCAGCAGGTGTGGGAGTCTCCATCTTTGGAAATACTGAAAACTCAGGGAACAAGGACCGAGCAATGGTCTAGCTGAAGTCAGCCCTACTGTGAGCAGAGGACTGGACCAGGTAACCACCAGGGTCCCTTCAAACTGAAATTATTCTGTGTTTCTGTGATTTTTAATGGGAAATGGAGTTTTCTCTAGCCCTGAGATGTGTATTCATGTCCATGCATCTAAACTCTCTTACCCTCAGAAGGTGATCACATGCAGACTGATCACTGAGAACAGTCCCTGGCCCATGCTGTCAGCAGAACTGCTTGGGAAAAAGTTAGCTCGGAGCAGGTCCAATCACACCGGGAAGTTTGGTAGTGTTTAAAATCATGGAAGTTGATCAGTCTCAACTCTGTGATCTGACTGCCCTCTTTAGTTATTAGCTTGTGTATAATCATACTAATGAGGGTAAATAGTGTAGTTTATAATCAGATGCAATAGTCTAAGTGAGTTGATCCCATCTGTATATGTTTTATATATAAAACATTTAAACAGTTGCTATAGTGTCTCAGTTCCATTAACAGGCTTTCTGCTATCAGAATGTAAAGATGAATTAGTAATGTGCCCTGTAAATATAATTAATTCCTATCTAGCTGAAAATAGCGATGTAGGTCATGAATGTTTAGAATTCTTATTAAAAAAATATTAATACAAGTATGTGATTTTGTGGTTTTCCTAAGGCTGACTTGATATGAAAAAGTATTGTTTAAACAGAAAGTGTGGTGATTCATTTTGGTTGAAATACAAAGGCCTTTGGTACAAAGTATTTATCCACCAACTGGTCTGAAAGACTTCTTTCTGTTTTTAAGTTGTCATAGAGCCAAATTCTGCTTTCAGACAGAAGCATGTGGCTACCCTGCAGTCAGCAGATATGAAGTCATTGGAAGCTGTATGTAAACTTATAATGGTACAATTTGGCTCAAAATTTTTGGTAATTCTGCCTAGTCTTTTCCAGCAAATTATTGAATAAAGCTTTATTCTAAATACTTTTTGATACATTTTATGCAGCTGACTGATACTGAGCATATAACAGTAACGAGTGGCTGACCTTGCAGTATGAGTAACTATTGGTTTTGGAGATTAAAGGCCCTTTGGGCTCAGCCTTGCAAAGTACATAGCATTAGGATTTCAGTTCTGCCAGCTTGGTCAACATATACTTGATATTAAACATCTGAGTCAGCTCACAGAAATAATGAGGTTGCTCCTGTATTCAAATATAAACACACACTGAAATGCTTCTCTGGGTACAGTGAGGAACTTCCCACAGGACTGGCTTTCTGTCTTTTGTGCTTATGCACAAGCATCAACTTGGCTGCTACTCTAGTAAACCGCAGTGTTACTCTTGTCAGAATGGCTGACAGCAGCTTGGGGAATATGGCTTAAAGTACTCGTCAAGAATTCATAGTACTGTTTGCTAAGTAAATTTAAAAAGTCATAACCACAATTAATGCTGATGTACAGGCATAATAAATTGTCTGCATTACAAATTCACACAGCAATGATCAAGTCAGAGGGCATTTCCTGTAGGTTAATAGCTAGCTGATAGTCCAAGCCTGTTTAGAGTTATAAAGAGAAAGATAAAGTTTGGGTTTAATAATGCTGCAGCTACAGTGCTAGAAGCACTGATATCCAGAGCACTGCCAGAAAATAGAAACTGTGTGGTTGAATTCTCTCTCACAGTTGAAGAGAGAAGACTGCTGTTCAGTGAAGATACAGTCACATCCTTCTTTTCTGGGATATATATACTAGCCATGTGTTTTGGAGCTTGTCCAGTGCTGCAAGTTCTTTTCCCTGTTTTGCCTTTTTTTTAGGAGATGTTCCACTTTGCATCAGACCCAAGCAGAATACTTAGGCTAAAGTAACATGAGGTCCTTCATCTGTCTTATTACTTGCTACTGTTATTGGAAGCTTTAAACATGAATCACATCACTACTTTTCATCAGAGTAGTTTATTTTATAAACCAACCACAGCTTCACACACAATGACATTCAAGTAACCACGCAAAACCTGCTTTTTCATTAGATATTCCAACTCACTTCCAACTGGCAGGGAGAACATTTAGAACATTTTATTGGTTTGTTTTGAAAGCCATGTAGCTGATGATAAGTAGACTTTGCGTTGCTGTGGTACAGAGTGTCTTTCTGTCTTCTGCAGGGCCTGGCTGGATGTCTTACAGCAAAGGTTGTTGTGCTTACTCCTTTAATGCATGGTTAGCAGATTGGCCAAGGCAGACTTCCTAAGGGTACATTATAAATGCATTTTCAGATTCAAAGAGCATAATGATGAATTAACATATTCACTACTGAAGAGCTTGCTGACTGAAAATTAGCAAGTCACAGACCTTTACTGCTAACTCGGTCATCCATTAAGAAAATGCTTGATCTCTCTCTCTCTCTCTGTCATTTCAGTGTACACTGTGGGAAAGAGAAGTTCCAATTGAAATTCAAGCCAAGTAAAACAGAGGAGAAAAATGTTGTTTTCTGTGAACTGAAAAACTGGGTTACAAGTTTGCGTAGATGAAGGGGGTTCCAAAGGGTCAAACTTTTGAAATCCTTCATACTGTTTGAAAAATATCTAAAAATACCTGTGAACTTGGCTCTCAAGTTTTTTTTTGGTTGTTTTGGGTTTTTTTTTCACTTCAGCAGTTCTTCTGTACTTTAGATTATTTGCCACTGATTACAGTAAAGAACTCGCCCATAATATGACCTAAAAAAACCCAAACCCCAAACACCTAAAGTCACCTGGTTAAGTGTACTCACTGGTTTCCATGTTATATATATATATATATTAAAATATATATAATAATAGAATCACAAAATCGTAGAATGGTTTGGGTTAGAAGGGACCTTTAAAGGTCATCTAGTCGAACCTCCCTGCAAGGAGCGGGGTCACATTCAACTAGATCAGGTTGCTCAGAGCCCTGTTCAGCCTGACCTTGAACTTCTCCAGGGATGGGACATCAACCACCTCTCTGGGCAACCTGTTCCAGTGTTCCACCACCCTCATTGTAAAAAAATTCTTCCTGATGTCTAGTCTAAATCTATCCTCTTTTAGTTTAAAGCTATTAGCCCTTGTTCTGTCACTACAGGCCCTGCTAAAGAGTTTCTCTCCATCTTTCTTATAGGCCCCCTTTAAGTACTGAAAGGCCGCTATAAGGTCTCCCCAGAGCTTTCTCTTCTCCAGGCTGAACAACCCCAACTCTCTCCGCCTTTTTTTTCATAGAAGAGGTGCTCCAGCCCTCTGATCATCTTCATGGCCCTCCTCTGGACTAACTCCAACAGGTCAACATCTTTCCTCTGCTGAGGGCTCCAGAGCTGGATGCAGTACGCCATGTGGGGTCTCTCGAGAGCAGAGTAGAGGGGGAGAATCACCTACCTCAATCAGCTGGCCCGTCTTTGTTTTGATGCAGGCTAGGATACAATTGGCCTTCTGGCCTGTGAGCACACATGGACAGCTCATGCCCACTTTTTCATCCACCAGTACCCCTAAGTCTTTCTCAGCAGGGCTGCACTCAGTCCCTTCATTCCTCAGCCTGTACTGGGAGTTGCCCCGACCTGTGTGCAGAAACTTACACTTGGCCTTGTCGAACTTCATGAAGTTCACATGGACTCACTTCTCAATCTTGTCCAGGTCCCTCTGGATGGCATCCCATCCCTCAGGCGTGTCAACCGCACCGCTCAGCTTGCTGTTTTCTGCAAGCTTGCTCGATCTCACTGTGTATGTCATTGATGAAGATACTAAGTAGTACTGGTCCCAATATGGACCCCTGAGGGACATGACTTGTCACATATATATATAAAAATAAACATTTTAATATCACTAAATGTGTTGCTGTGCCCATAGCTACTATTAGCAGATGCTGATGACAGAATTTGAGATATATTATGGAGTATTGCCCAGTTTAGCTGGAACACACACACCAAGGGGTCTGAGACAATCTACCATACTTAATAGATCTCTACAAAATTTGCTGGAGATTACTAAAACTCTGCAAAGCACTATAGCACATTAGTGGTAATGTGACATATTGAATAATGTACACTCAGAGTGTTTTTCCTGTGATTTTCAGCCTTTGATTACATTGACAAATTGCATAGTAGGCTTCAAGGATAGAAAAATGGAAAAAAAAATTATTGGCAGATCCTGGTGATATTGCTAATGGACACCATGCATAAGAATAAAGAAACAGGACTTCTACGGTTAATGTAATTTGCTTATATACTAAATGTAAACAAGAAAATACAGCTGGGCAAGGAATTCAGAATCTGCTAGTATCTGTTTAGTGTTGCAAGGGCAGTACTTGGGGCTTATTCTTAATTTTCTATCAATATATGGCTTGTGTCAGAAGACCTCTCACCTATTTAGTCACTGATCTCTATTTGCACTGACAGATATGGCTGACCTTACGATCTTCCTCAAATCCATACTTAGCAATCATTAATGTTGCAACTACTCCTCCTCAGTGCCGCTGGAAAAACCAGCTTCATTTCTGGTATCAGGTTGACGATGATCCTTTTTGCCAAGTTTTTAAGCATTAACATATAAATTCAATCCTCTTGATTTGCATCCCTTCTTTTCTTTATTCCTTCTTTTGAGTGTTGTAAGCAGACAGAACTCAGAAAGAGAGAGGATTCACTCACAGAGTAGTTACTGAAAGAGTCTTACCATAAGTGACAAATGCAAATGTCCCTTTTGCATAAAGGACAAATGCAAAAAACATTTGCATAAGCACATTTGTATACATTCCTGTTCAATTGGGTACATAGACAATGTAACTTAAAATAATTTTAAATACTATTGAGCAGTTAAAAGTAATACTTCTTAAGAAAACTCGGAGTACAACATCGAAATCGTGCTCAGAAGGACTGCTTTTTCTGTCCATTTTCATTTTTCATCAGGAGTATTGAAACGATGCATTTCCTTTCAGGCTGTTTGACTTGAATTGGTATACTGTATTTAATGTGACTGTTTCTAAACATTTCACTTTGTGTCATTTCAACACTTTCGGCAGGGTGGAGGTCTGCAATGGTGCCCACAGATTTTGTATTTTGGAGTGCAATGTACTTATTTTTTTTCCTCAAGACTGACATTCCTGGCTGAACTATGTCTGTCTGCAATAAACCTAAGGCAGATTACTTTCAGCCTGAGCATCAGAGTGAACAGGAGAGTCAGCGCAGCTGGGTATGAACCCTGGAAAGAGATGGTGCTTTGACTTTAGTGCACCTTGGCTGCTCACGGGGCTGTAGCTGAGTTAGTAATAACCGATCCATCTCAGGTACTGACAAAATGTGGCTATGGCAGCAAGTGTCTCCGTGCATGCTGACATCACCTGACCAATTCAGTAAATATTTGGGAGGCTAGTGCACACTGAGTTCTGTGTTGCCATGACGACATGCACTGCCATCTTCCAAAATCAATGTCATTATTTTGGTCCTTTGTTGATGTCTGCAATGGGACTAACCTGAAAATGATAACAAAGTAAATTTAGTTTCATATACTGCCTGTAATCTGGATTACAAGAAGTTATGAAAGTATAAATTGTCTTAAAAAGGAAAATCACCAAACAAGGCACTAAAATGCCAGAGTTGATTTCCACTTTTGCTTAAATTGTATAAATGGTTTACTCAAGATTTGCAAACATTGTATCTTGAGTACAACTGGCTTTTTCACTTGCAGCTATTCAAACATGACAAGATTATATATAATAACAGTAGCATATAACCCGCATAAAACTAATTATAATCTGACAAAGTACTAAGTAAACTTTATTAGTCCTTTTGACAGACCAAGTGAGACTATCCAGAAGCTTTCTTTAGATATTGTTTAGTACAGCATTTTAAAGAAAGAATTTACTGAAGCTTATGTGGTAGTATGTAGCCAGTGAGTGACACAGGCCTTGCTGATGATATAAGATGAGAAAATACAAAAATATGCAACTGATTATAAAAACGTGGTAGAGGAACTGCCTTTTAGGTTGTTTCTGAAGTGTCAAGCTTAAACAGTCCTTACAGACATGTCTGGAAAGAAACTACGGCAAAATAAAATCTTATTACTTCTACTGGAGAGCTGTCATCACTGGTCTGCATATTTTGTAGCTAATTGGTTATTATTCCTCAAAACTTGAGGGCTAGCTGAGAGAGCAAGAATCTACGACCGGGACGCAGAGACAAGGGGGGCCAGTGCAATGGTGTTTTCCTTCCTGGAAGCACTGTGAAGGGGGAACACTGCTTCTCCTACAGCAATTGTGCACTGCAATGTAAAGAACACATCATTACCTGGTTTAGACTTTTTCAATGTTAGCAATAGTCTGAGAAATTTAACTGTAATCATTCAGAAGAAAAAATAGGAACTTTTCAAAGCAAAAAAAAGCTCAAAGCTTATTCTGAAGCTGATCTGTAACATGCCTTATTTGCTGCTTGTGTGACGACTCTCCATCTCCTAATCAAAGTATCAGGACTCAGTTATATTAAGAACTATTTAATTCCCTAAACACCTGGGAAACAGTGTTTCTAGGGGTTGATCAGTATATGTATAAGGATTGAGAATAAAACAAAGTGTCAGCCATGCAATTGACTTTTTTGAGCTATTTAGGCAAATCCAGAGATATCGTATTGCTAGAGAAGCTCCAGTCTGGTGGTCACACTGGAGGGTATCACACATTTATATAACTCTTTTAAATCTTTATGGAAAATCCAATGGAAAGTTTTTTTTGAATTTTTCTACTGATTCTTACTGGAACTGTGATGTTTCCAAGCTGAGTTCCTGTTTCCTAGGGCAACTGTCTTTCAGTAAAAATCAACTTAGATCAGTCAAAACTAATTAATAACTAGTTGAGCAGTTCTACAAGTCTGCTAGTATATGAATTAAGTGACCGAATAAATTTATTTTACCAAAGTAGGAATAGGTAAATAATATTGTTAATAGAAAACAGGTTCTTCTTTTAGCTCAGTTTGTCTCAGGAATGAAATCCAATTTATTTATCTGACTTGAACCCTTAAATCCTTCATGAGACATCTACTTAGTCTCAACCAAAACTTAACTATAGGTGTGTTGTTGATCTCCTACAAGCATTTGCTGTTCAGATGAACAAGTCTAAACATTCTATATTACATTAAAACAGTAATGTAAATGAAACAGCTTAGCAAGACTCAGATTTAACTAGCTAATATCTATGCAAATCTCTGTGTCTAATGCTTCCTATTGTTTGGCGCTAGGCCAAATTTACACGCATGTGTAAATTCACATAGCTTTATATCAGGAGGCCAACATTTCAAATGAATTATTAGTAGAACAGAAAAAAAAAGAACTAATTTGTTATACATGGAGTGAAATTTATGCTTATATATAAAAAGAAAAAGTTTAATCCTGTGATTCATTGGGGCGTATAAGGAAAATATTTATAATCTTTTTGAAGGATACTGCCTCCTTAACAGAATTCAATAGGTAAAAGAAAATATTCTTTATTAAAACAGCACAGAGCACCCATAATTTATACTTGTGTTTTCTTTGATACGCTTCTCCGTGATTTCATAACTTTTGCTTTATCACACAAGGGACTTGAAAAGCCAAGGTAACATGTAATAAATATAGCAATTAAATTATTACATGTTAAGACAAATGCATTTCCTATGCTGATTTTACATCTAAGTCTAGTGCTAAAGCTTGAATTTCCTGCCGTATAGGGCATAAAGCCTTTCAATACAATCAGTTTCAGCAAAAAAAAAATGACTCAGGGAGTCTGGTTTTGCTCTGACTTTGACAGAGTTGTGCAGGAGTTATGTCACTATACAACTTGTCTCAAGAAAGTTCCAAGTGTCAATTAGGAAATTTAAAATAACTATAATTGAATTAAAGAAGAGCTTTGATGGCAGCTATTATGACAAGTTATTTAAGTGCAAAAATCACTGGTGAGAACTGAGGAAAGGTTCTCACGATAATTAGATGTAATAATAGAAGTAGCTGGCAGAGCAACATAGCATTTTAATTTCCCTACAGTTATTTTTGGTCTTAACTGCCCCCCCAGCCCAGAAGATAATAGTCAGATCCAAAAGCAAACAGTATGGCTCTTCAGAGGTAAGGATATAAAATTGACTGGTTTATATCCACAGTTTGTGAGCCTGCACCATTCCTGGAGCATTGTTTAAAGTACAATGCGAGGCACTGGGTCAAAGATAGTCAAGGCTAAATCCAGCCCCCTAGCAATGGCTGTGAACTGTGTCATGTAAGACTGACACTGTCTGATCCTATGTAAATAAGCTTCCTGTGAACAAGATTCAAAGATGAGACTTACTTTATGCTTACAGTTATTAATTGAGTATATCTGGAAATGTCAATCCTATGAGTATTTTGTAGTTAAAATGTAATGTTTTCAGTCTATCAAAACTGTTAGTCAGAGACAGCAAATTCACTTTTAATGTGTACATTACTGGTATTGGCTTGAGCTCCATTCAAAAAAAACCAAATCCTGGATGACTCCACCAGACAGCAAAGGTTGCATACACGCAGTGGGACATACAAGCAACAGGTCAGTCACAGCTCCCAGTGAAAAAGGAGAGAGGCACGTAACAAGTTGGAATGGCTAAGAACATAAAATATTACCAGCCTGTGAGGAAACAAATTAAGCAGATTTAATCCATACTACCATTTGTTTTCCTTTGGTTCAGGCAAGATATATGATTTTATTTACAGAGAATGAGGTTGAGGTTAGATCTACAGAGAAATTTAGTGAAATACACTTAGTACCTTTGGGGAGATGAACCTGATCAGTGACTGTTTGGTACAGGGTGGAACAGTTTGTTCTTCTTCTGCCTGGAGTTCTGGGCACTGCCAGAATTACAGTGATTATCCTTCCAGAGGACAAGCCTTGGGAATGGGGTAACAGGAATATACCTAGTACTGCTTCCAATGCCAGTGCTAAGGTCCTTACTGAAGTCATAGCAGAAGGCGTATACAATAACTTTGATGATCAAGCTATATATCTATCATCTATGACATTTCTCTGTCGAGTTTTAAAGGATTATACTCCACAAAATTGTGAGTGATATCTTTTTTTCATATCTATATTTAAGAATATGCAGCAATGCACAGCAGGATTTCTCAGCTTTCATTTATTGTTTTCACATCAGCAAGAAAAAGCGAGTGTCTTATACCATCATATGACAAACAACAGATGATTTTGCATGGTCACTGTGGAAACTGCATTTCCAAAAAAGAGGTTCATTTTCCCACCTTTTTAATGAAGAAAAACCATAGCATTTTTTAAATGTCCCTATTGTTACTTTAATGCCAAGTTGCCAGAGTTACAAGTAAAAACAAGGTGCAAGAAATGTCTGTGATTCTTTTCCCTTTGTTTAAACTGAGGTTATTAATATAATTCAAAGTTTAAGATATGTCATATTCTACATGGAAGAAACATATTTTCTAGTTGGAAGGTGGCAGTTCACAGATCTTGATAAAAGTCCGTTGAAGACAACAGAAAGCATGCTCTGCTCCCTATGGGATGTGGTCGTCTGGTCTGGGAAGCAGATTCAAAAATATACATGTTTTCCTTTATTCTGAATTTACTAGGTGTTGATTCAGTGAGGGTGTGCAGAGAGGACTACAGCTGTAAAAAAGACTGACTCTAGTTGCAGAGTAGGTTATCCACTGTACAGCAAAGTTTGGTAGCACTATGTGAGACATGAAGGAAATGTCCTCTGATGAAGAACACAAATCCCACACTGGCCAACTAAATGTTAACAGGCTGCTGTAGACTAAACTAGCCCTGTCCTAATTCACCTGTGAAAGCTGTTGCAGAGGAGGAGTGTCAGCTTACCTGACAGAGCCTGGAAGAAGGTCTGACTCTCCTTACCTGGTGTTTTTGTGGAAGTCTGGGGTCTGATAGGTGCAGCCAGGTTTTCTTATCAGCCAACTCCTGCCAGTTATGCTTGCATATGTACACAGTGTTTCTGTCACTGCGTGGGACTGGTTTTTTGACACATCAGAGTAGTGGTGATTCAATTATGCAGATCCACTTCAAAAAAATGAGAAAGCAGATGTAAATAATACACTTGGAAGAGGTTGTCTGTGGAGCAGTCTGCAGTTACTTTTTTACAAAGTGATGTGATCACCTCCACTGTTGTTTTGGTTTTCTCCCTTTTGGGAGTCTTTGTTGTCATGTTGAATGTGATGCTGAGCTGGTGGTGGTCCTAGAAGGAAGAAAGTGTTATCAGTAGGCTGTGCCACTTAGGCTGTGCAGTCCTCTGAGAAGCTGGATTAATTGGTCTGGACACAGGAGTGTACTAATCCTTGCCTCTGCTATCTCAAATAACAGCTCCTTGCAGTGATGCAGGGTCACATATACACACATTGAGGGATTTGTAGAGTCAAAGCATAGAGCTCTGTAATTTGTTTTGGTACTTGTCCACTGCAGGAGGAAAACTATCCCTATTTAACTGCTGAGACTTCTTTTATGATGCACAGAGATTGTTGGGGGCTCTTCAGATGAAAAAACCTTAAAGAACCCTAACCTGCCCAGCTGGGAACATTGATGACCAGATTGTGGCATAAGTACTTAAAACATTTTTCTTGTTTGTAATTCAGTGCTCAGCTGCTGCCAAGCCTGTGAGAAATCTGTGCTTTCTGAGACCAGAATGCTTTGGTACTAAATTTCTTGTTGCACGTGAAGTTCTGTTTCTGGATATGTCAGAAGCATCTTAGCAGGTCTGCAGGTGCTGGTGGCTAACCTCTAGATCCACAAAACCTTACAGAGATGCACTCAGACTATGCTTGTATTAGCTAATCTTGTGGCTTAATAGGGCTTGGCATCAAGCCCTTAATGTTCATACTACACAATTCTCAAGCGGTTTTGCTTCAAACAAGATCCTGTGGACTGAACGGCCGATTGTGGTCAGAACCCATTAGGTGGTTTCTAGGTGGTGCATCTTCAACTTTCATGTCATTCAGAAGGAATCCATTTGTGTACTCCAAGACTCTTCTGTGATATATAAACAATAAGTAGGAGCAATTAGAAGAAATATTTTAAAACTGCACCCCTGGTCTGTATTAAATATGTGGATGCATCCTTGAGTATCAAAAAGTGTCCATACCCAAAAGTGAATGAATTATGCTACAAAATATATGCTGCAAGTTGCCGTCAGATGATGAAGAGCTGGATGAAAAGACAGAGCTTGTGTTTCATATCATTAATACTTTATTATACTATATAAAATAAAGCACACTCTCTATATTTTTTCCCATTTCCAGAGATGAAATAAACATACTTTCTTTGCCCAGCAAATGGACATTTGAGTACACCTGCACATAAACTCCAGCTTCCTTATGTTGTACAGATACTTTTCTGGTGTAAAGCCAAGTATTTTGCATATCATTTGAACAAAACAGCCTGTTAGCAGTGCACCTGGTCTCCTATGCAAAGACCTGAATGAAGAAAAGATTTTTGCACAAGCTGTCAGTTTGAGTCCAAGTTCTTATTACTTTAAAGTCTCAGGCACTTAGAAAGAATAATTCTGCCGTGTTCCAGCAAGGATTTGAGTGAACTCAAACTTCAATCAAAAGGATCAGCAAGGAGTTTGTGGTAGTCATGAACTCTTACAGCTAGTACCCTATGCTGACTTTTAGCATGAAGGGTTCTATATATTATGTGAAAAGCTTGCTGCATATTCTTTGGATTGCTTTGGTGGCAGAACTGTTCTCTAGTCTTCCACAGCATCTTCAGAAAATGAATCTGTGTGAAAAGTGGCACCCCAAGGTTTCAAACATGTGTTAGCAGTATACAAGGGGGCTTGTATTGTAGGATCACTGCAAATATATGTAGTTTGGAAAAAATACACCATTTGCTAATGCAATGTGAACTTTTCCTATCGGTAAAGATTTCTTTTTCTAACAACTACCTAGTAATCAGCATTTCATTTGTGTGTGACTTTGTCCTTGTTTGCAAGCAGTTAGTGTCTTAGAATCTGTTTGTCAAAAAAACCAACCAACCAAACAAACAAGCATGACCTCATTTTAACCCTCAATAATGGTGTTGAGAGCTAGAGGAGGTAAAGATATACAAATTGTGTACCCATGGCTGCATGTTAAATGTTAAGCAATAGCTCTGAAAATGGCCTTTCATTAAGATTGTGTTTTACTTGGTAAATATTTGATGTGTGCCATCACACAAGGAGTAGCTCACCGTAAATTTCCTTTGATTCCTATGGGCTATAAGGCTAAATAGCCTTAACATTAACAGTTATTTTAAACATGGCTCTGCTACCCCAGTCTTGCTTGATATTTATCTTGCCAAGGATGGAAAAGAACATGTTGGAACGTGGCAGCTAGCAAAGATCTGAAGCAAATCCAGGGCGGACCAGTCATTGTATATTTTTAGTGAGTACCACAGGGCACATAAGAGTTAGAGAATAAAATGCAGTGATAGGGGAGTTGATCTGAAGTGGAACTAGGCACATAAATTCTATTTAAATCCTTAACTGTTATTTTCAGACAACTTGCTCAGTCCCTCACATCCATTGCACGTTACTTTTGACTTTAAGGTCCTTTGACTTTAAGGAGACATAGCCATGCTCCAATAGTCCAGATCTATCTCGGGTTTTAGTCTTGTCTTCAGCGACTACTTTAATGTGCCATGTGTCTGATGATAACCCTCCTTTTCATAGCCAAGGGGCTAGACCAGAAAGTCGACCTAGTGTCAGATCTTCCTGAGCCTGGGGGAGTTCCAACTCAAACGTTCCACTTCGCATTAGAGTGCTATTCCCACAAGCTATATGCTATGTTATTCTGTGACAGATGCTTTTTTCCCCCTGGTTGAACTGTGCCACAGTGCAGGAAACTCCACTGGATCAGTGAGTCTGGAGATGAAGGCTGTTTTACATGAAGCAGTTGATTAACATGGAGCGCTCTGAGAGCAGGGGCCCATAACTGAAACTGGACTGTATTCTAATCACAAGTCATGGCCACAGTTGCGTGAACTTTTTTTCCGGACCTGGGGTGTTTCAGCTCAGATCCTGATACATGAGATTGGTTTATTTTAATTCTTGAAATTTACATATCCTGATTTGTCTTAGTACAAAACCAGTGGGAACATCACTTACAGCCTACATCTACTCAAAACAGAGTAATAGTTATATATCAAAGTAGTTATATATCAAAGTTATATATCAAAGTTTTCAGTATAGTAGTATTTCAGGTTTGATGTGCACATTAATGGCAGGCAAATTTGATCTTCTCACATAGTTGACCAGAGGATAATTTGATTTGAAAATTACTGTAAAGATTTAAAAAAAAATTTTTTTCACCATATTCTAAAGGCAGCTGCAAGTTTTTACATAAACCAAAAGATTTTTTAAATTGTTATTTCCCTACAGAAAACCAAAGATTTCATTTTCCAGTCAGGATGGATTCGGCAGTCCAGGATTTCGAACTTTACTGATACTCTTAGAAAGCATCTTTGAAACCCAAAATTTTGGCTTAGGTGAAGTTGCAATTTGAAAGACTACAAGAATGACATTTTCTGAAAAATTCTGTCGTTAGCAACCATCCAGATGTGATTCCTCCTGTTATAAGTACTGCTAGAGGATATGGAAGTGAGGGAGAAAGAATCAGTTTGGTTTGTATTTTGTATGATAGGCTGCTCTATTGTGACGGTAGTATAAATATGCTTATGCAACTGTAGCTGTGTCCTGTTTTAGCTGTAAACACTCTGCTTTTGCTTGTGGACATATTGATTTACTCTGAGTCATTCCTTCTCTGTCAGAGTTGCCAACAGCGATAATTACACTGAAAACAAACAGAACTGGGATCAAGGCTTTCACATTTGTTTTATTCTGTGGGTTCTGAGACAGGCAATCGGATATGAGGAGATGTGTACCAGTCTAGGTAGTTTTGATACTAGCTCTGATTCTCCTGGGGGAGGTTTGGCTACAGATACCACAATGGCACTTGTAATGATTCTCATCCTTGCTAATACACTAAGGAGTCTAGAGCTGTAATGGGAGCAGAGGGCTGGAACCAGGCTGTTGTAAGCAACATGCTTTTCTGATTCCACTTAACTTGATCAGTTTATGAGTCTTGAAACCAATTAGGGGTTTATTTTTTTTGCCTGGCACAACACTCATTGGAGGACTACTCCATACCCTTGCTGCTCTAATGGCAAGAAACTTCCTTCTGATTTCCAGCCTGAAGTTATGCAGAGCAAGTTTGGGCTTTTTAAATTTTCCTCTGCTGTTAACTTAATTCTCACATAACTTTAGCAGTTTTTTTCTTCCCTGCTGTTACATAAAATAGGCAGCGTGTCTATAAAGAGCACTCAGCTTTCGTCTTGCAAAGTTAAGTGAATTAATTTAGTCTGTGCTTCTGTAGACATTCTCCCCTACCCCATCACTAATACTAAATTTTGTATACATGTTTTAATTAAAACTCAATCAGTCTCAAAAAATGTTTTTTTTATTTTGGTACATTAAGGAGTTGGGTCCCATTGGGGGTTGTTTGTCCTTGCATATCTCTGCTGTTTCACAAGCTTACTCTCACATCCATCATATGTCAAACTCACTGATTATGCAGCCATCCAGAAACTGTTGAGCTCAGGCTCATAGGGA
Source organism: Tetrax tetrax (assembly GCA_009806455.1). NCBI lineage: Eukaryota > Metazoa > Chordata > Aves > Otidiformes > Otididae > Tetrax > Tetrax tetrax. The sequence continues at coordinate 37,072 of WHYT01017029.1, forward strand.
AACTGCGGCACATATGGAACATTATTGCAAGTTCCAGTGTATACATAATGGTCTTTCACATCCATTGTCAAATAACATATCCAGGGCTTGTTTACATTCCATGTAGCAAGCATTTTGGTTTTACAGAAGAAGTGTTTGTTAAGCTGAAAAGCAATGGGCTTGGGACCTATGTTGCTGAATTTCACTCTGAATCTATTAATTTACATCCAGGCTGCCTGCATGACAGTTTGCTACTCTGTTGCTTTAAGAAAGTCTTCAGATTTCGTCTCATTCCATGAATCCCATTCTCTCGTTACCTATCATCTTACCATTCATATTCGGTGGTTAGTTTTCTTTAAATTGAAAAAAAAAATCATAGAAAGTATCAATATTGAAGAATGTGGCTGAAAATGGGTTTCAAAAATAGCATTGTTTTGCCATCCTTGGGGGATACATGTTCTAAAATGATCACCAATAGAAAACTTGCACTTTACAGCTGCACTGTGTGTGAGTTTTGCAACAAAAGGAAGGCAAGAAAGTATCTTTTTATCCTTACAAATAAGTAAAAATAGATATCTATTGTATCTGTCAAGAGAAAAAAGTATGTTCATGACCACCATGAGAGAATATGGTCTTTACAAGATGCTCTCTTTATCAAGAGTTGATCCACTTCATGGAAAAATCCTAGAGGTTCTGGGACAGGAAAGTTAATACTCATCTTCATGTTGAATGAGTCTTTTCAGGTTTGCTCCAGCATCGTCTGAGTTCAATAGACTGTCACCTCATACGCACAGCATGTGCACATCTTTGTACTAAAACGAAGGGAATTCAGACTGTGCTTCCTTTACAAAAGTAATTGCACTGTACTGCAGCCAAACTTGAGCAGAATATTGGCATTTTATCAAGTCATATATTCAGCATAATGAAATTCATTGAGAAATGCATTACTGTCTTTGACAGGATGGATGATATTCAGACTCTATGAAAAGCAGAATTAATGGGGAAATCCTTGATTCTTGATAATGCAACTAGCTTGAAAATTTGGGCAAAGCAATGTGAAAAGCACCTATTGCCTGACTGTTTTTTTTTTTTTTTTTCATCAGTTAAGCACATAAACGCTTATGGACTGTGTTCCCATGTTTCACACATACTTCTGTTACAGCTCAGGGTAAACGCAGAAATAAAAGAAAAGCTGTAAAGTGCAGGCTGGCAGAGGAAATACTTAGCAGTGAAACATGGTGAAAAGGCTGAATCTTATCTGTCTGAAGCACAAACTTTTCAGTTTCTGATTTCTTATTGGAGAGCTGCAAAGTTCTGCCTCAAAATATGAAGCTGAAAGTTCCAGAAAATACCAGTGCTATATCATCAATATTAGCAGTTAACTAGTACAGCAGTACAACGACAGAGAAATAAAATACTGGGATTAGAACTACTTTCAGTTAAGCCTGGTACACAAGCCACAGGCAGTTCTCCAACTTCATGCAATAGGCTTTGGATCAATGCTGTTTATTAGTGCTATTGTTATATTCCTCTCAAATTGACAGCGCAAATAAAGCATGATTCATTGTACAGGGCATTTGAATTTTTTTTTTTTTTCTGATGAGAATATGCTGCAATAAGTCTTTTTTCTTTCTTTTTTTTTTAATTTTTTTTTTTTAAATGTAAGGTCTACTCTAGTGCAAAGAGTAACTCAGACTTCCCAACCAGACATCTATATTAACTTGATAGGACGTGTGTTTTCCAGTTAACTGCTTTGCCAGTGTCTGGGGGCAGGAAAAATTCATTCTCTAATATGAAAAATTGAAGTACAACAGATCACCTTCAATGTGATCTCAAGAAGAGCCTTTATTTACATTGATCAGATTATTCATGTCTCAAAGAATGTTATCTGAAGCTTAACAAAATCACACTATTTTTTTTGTGTATGCATAGTAACCCACAGTAGCAGGACACACAGAGTGAACTCAGGAGCTCAGAAGTGAGTATAAACACTATGGTTGTTAAAGATACTTTCAGTATGGAGAACTAGAATTCCTTAATGCAATTTTAATTAACATTTATTTGTTCCAGAACAAAGACGTACTTTACTTTTTTTTTCCAAATAACAAGGCCATTCTGGCCTGTCCTGCAGATGTGTGTGGTGGGATAGAGCACATAACTTCTTTCTGCATTAGAATACCAGGAGGAACTGGTGTTGAGTTAATTTATTCACCTTGTGCAGTGTTTTATAGTTCTGCGGTATGTGGCCAGGACAATGCCAACTGCTATCAGGGTTGTTAATTTCTGACAGAATATATCAGGTGCTACTGGATTTTCTTTTTTATGTTTTTCTTTTAGAAATATCAGTAATGTTCCTATATAATGATGTATAATGGATTCTGCCATTTAAGCACTGCTCTTCCTGCTATAATTCAGAGAGGTTCCCAAATTGTCACCTTAGGTTAAACATCTGTAAACTACCGACTTTAATTTTCAGAGGTACTGAGGTGAAAACACTCTGGCATAGTTCAGATACTGGAAAATTGCCACTTGTGAAGTTGTGTTGTGTTGCACACTATTACTGTCATTTCTGCAGTGTGGAGAAATAACTTGTTTCAGGGATCACACGACTATAATCAATAACTTCATCTGTCCTAATGTCTCTCAGCCAGTAAACATTCTCAAGATTGATACAATTCCTACAATAGTTCCCATTGATCACTATTGAGAGTGTACTTGTGCATGAGTGTTAATCATGGAAACCGCTGTGAAGTTTTACTTTGACAGACTTTTTGCACTGGTAAAAGTGGAAAAAATAGCATTACTCATATAACATACAGGAAGCCAGATAGCTTAAGTGACTAGTAAGTTGATTTTGTGTGTTGTTTTTAGTTCAATTTGGATTTATTCCTGAGGGAATACTAAAGTATTCTGGAAAGTTATATACTTCATATGTGAATAGACTGATGCCCTATTGTACACAAATACAATACAAATACAATAAAATTGAGCCAGTATACATTAGAACAAAATAATAGGCAGAGGGACCATTTCTTAGTTTGTCTGCATTATAAAGCACCCAGTATGTACTGACATCATAGCTGCCAGTACATATTCCTACCTCCAAGCTTTCCACCTAAATGAAGAACAAATTCAAACACTCAGGGAGAAGACAGGAATAGAGGTTTTAGGTAAGCTAGTTCTAAGAATTATTATTAACATATATTAATATATTTAAAACATTACATGTGATATATTAATTGAATAGGTACCTACTTAAGCAGTAAGCAACAAGGTGGCAAATACATGGAGCAGATGTTTGTAAATCATTGGACAAATGGGAGATTTTTTCATTTTCTGTGCAACATTAATCTAATTTTCTAGACAACCTTACATGATCAGGATTGGAAACCCCTGTCTCCAAACATTTTACATCTTCCAGAAGCAGACAAATAGAGGTTCTCGAAAAATATTGTAATACCAGACTTTTCCAAACTTCAGTAACTTCAACTGTAGATTGAGCCTTGTGCATTTGTCATGGCTTGCTGTCTTTTGCATGTGGAAACTCAGAAAGGAAAGGAGTACTAGCATAAACCTGGTCTCACTTCACCCACACCCTGTGCACCTCAGCGCATGCATGAGAACTCTGCATCTGGTGCTTGGTAGAGTACCCAGGTTTACTCATAACTTCTGTGACGCTAATGAAAGTGCAGAGCATCTCTTTACTTATGTAGGAGCCAAATACCTTTTAAAATATGCAACAAAATTTGTTTACAAAGAATATTTGATTGACCTGTAGATCTTGAATTTTAAAAATAACTTTTGAAGGACTGTGAAAAAGAGGAGGGTGGGTAATCCTCCATGCTGCTACATTCAGTATTTTTTGGCACTTGCTGCCCACTAGATGCCTGAAGTTGGAAAAGGCAGTTTCTTTCAAACCAGATAAAAATTCATAACCTTATAAACAATATATTTAATCATAACAGGCTAGTATTTAGAAAGGAAAGTAGATTTTCATCTGCAAAAAAATCCACAGCATTGACTGAAGAGTTCTCCTGGCAGATCATAGAGTCATAGAATCACAGAATTGTTTGGGTTGGAAAGGACCTTCAAAGGTCATCTAGTCTAATTTCCCTGCAGTGATCCTCTACGGGACGGGTTGCCCAGAGCCCCGTCCAGCTTTGAATGTTTGAATCCCCGTTCCCAACTTTGAATGTTTCCAGGGATGGAGCATCTACCACCTCTCCGGGCAAACTGTTCCAGTGTTTCACCACCCTGATCAAAAAAATTTTTTCCTTATTTCTAGTCTAAATCTACGCTCTTTTAGTTTAAAACCATTAGCCCTCATCCTTTTGCTACAGATCCTGTTAAAAAGTTTGTCTCCATCCTTCTTATAGGCTCCCTTTATGTACTCGAAGGCCGCTGTAAGGTCTCTCTGGAGCCTTCTCCTCTCCAGGCTGAACAGCCCCAACTCTCTCAGCCTTTTTTCATAGAAGAGGTGCTCCAGCCCTCTGATCATGTTGGGGCTTATGTTGGGGCAAACAACATAGGTCCAGGAAGGTCCTCTTACTTCTGTGGTATGGGAGGGTCTGCTGAGGCTCTAATGCTGCTTTTAAAAGGGCAACATCTAGGGGATAGCTCTGCAGTACCACCTCCAAGCCAATGGACCCATGTCCCCACAGCCCTTGGGATGGGGTGGGGTGAGATCTGGGACTCTTCTTCTAGCCAGCAGGAAGTGCTGCAGGTAACCGTAAATAATTGCACCTTTCTGGGATACCTAGTGCCTGATGTGCTGTACAGGGGAGCCTCGGGACCTCACTCAGCTCCAAGTTCCAGGAGAGAGACTAGGTCTCTAAGAGGGCTGCAAGCTAACACCAAAACAAACTAGCATATTTCAACATCAGGATTAAATGTTCACGTTCTAAATAGTTTGTGAGACTGGTGGTGGATCCCAGTATGTTCTGTGTTTTATGAGATGCCAGAAACCAGTCAGAAGACCAGTCTGTTTGTCATTGAATCTTCTCTATTTATACACAGTCAGTAAGTACTTGGTGTGATGTTGTTTCTCTCTGGGATGCAAGAGACTTTTGTTATCATTTTTGTAAAGAGAGATGCAACAAAAATAATAAATGTTTACAGTCAAGCTTGCGCCAGTTAAAATAAACTACCTTAGCATTACATTTTTCATTAGATCACTGCAGCTCCTCTGTATACAAGTTACCAGTCAAGTATTTGTAGGAAATTGAAGATTCACTGTAAAATTAATTCTCTTCACTGCCTCATATAAACATGTAATTGAGAAATAAGAGGAAACCGTTGTCACAATCAGATTATCCTGTGAAACAAATACTATTTCATCACAGGAAAAATTGAGAGACTATTCCATTATTATCCCTGTAAACATATTCTGAAATTATCTCAAAAGAGCCTAATTGTTAGAGAAGTTGATGACAATCAACTGCCTTCAAAGTAAGGTGAAGCATTCCACAAATATCCTAAGTTGTTCTGTCTCATGCAGCCCTTGTTCAGGCTGTGGTCCAGACCACCCTTAAGAGCCCATTATATTTCACTTGATTTTTTTACTACTTGTATTTTTTTGACACAGACATCAAACTTAATCTGATTTTGAGTTTAATTCCATTATGTCAATATCCTTCTTTCAAATAATCACTGAGTTGACAGGCACCAAGAATTTAGCAAGTACCTCAGAGAAATATTTAGGAATATGTCAATACTCCTCATTGTTCAAGGTCTCTAAAAATCCTGGAGGGAAGGGTAGACCTGATTTATGTGAAGACTGAGATGAAGAGAGTTATGAGTATCACCTAAGCTAATGATGTTTGTTCCAAGCAAATTATACAGACATTGTATTTCAAACATTCAACAACAAAATTATTTTGTTTCCATTTGGGCTATGAAGGGAGGATTACTGCTGCTTCACCATAGTCCCATATCCTGTTTCTTGTGATACCCAGGCTATTTGTATGTCTAATTCTTGGAATTGTTAATTTACTATCTAAATGCTTTAACATTCCTGGTGGTAGTAACTGAAAATAGATTACTAATAGAGTTTTAATCACTATTATAGTATGTCATTTTTCTGGCTAGACCCCTTAAGCTTGTCAGCCTTAAACTCCTTAAGCTTCTCAGCCTTAGCTTTGAATGAGAAAAACATAAAAAAATTAGGGTACCATCTACGGTGTACCACAGCATGTACAACAAACATATGAGTCAACAGCAAACAAAAATTTCTTGGAGCATGTCCATTAGTTTGATCTTCTACAGTAATGTGCAAAGATTTGGGAGTCAGTGCTCAAAATTATATTGCAGGTTGACCATGCAACAACAGTTTAGAGAGAGTTCTCCCTCTTTACCGCTCCAAGGTAATTCCATTGTCAGTAGGTCCATCTTTGGAACAACTTTAGAATCATGCTGATGCTCACAGTGGATCAAAATTGGACCAAATTCAAATGCAACTTAATGTGTATCAGCTCACCAAACTATAAGCAAGTCATGTGATGTCTTAGTGCTTCCATTTAGACCTACTATGCTTTCATAATTCAGAGCATTTTGGAAACCCATAAACAGATAGACCTGCTTTACTCTGTGCTTGTTTTCATGTCCATTATTTGTGCAAAGCAGTCTCAGGCTCCAAGGTTAATAGATGCTTGTGACAGCCTTAGACTCGTTGCTTTCCCTGTCTCTACCACTCTCTCAGATTTTGCCCTCCTCACTGAATGGGATTTTTACGATTTAACAAAAAACAGAAAGTGTAACAGTATGTGACTTTCATCTCCATTTTAGTTTGCCTTCCATTCTTTGTTATTTCTCTGCTACAGATGTGTATGTTTTATCTGTTATATGCCCATCTGCAAATCCCTTAATCTTCTAGGTTTGGCTCTTTTCTGTATTACACAAGCTATGCTTAATCTTGCCTGCCTTTAAAGAAAAAAAAAAACCAAAATGTCTTAACTCTCTTCTGTCTCTTTCCCAGGATGGAACTTTTTCTTCACAAGGACTAATCTAAACCAGTTTAAGCCGCTATAAGCAAGTAAAAATGAAAGGCTTAATGTAAGTCTCATTTTGATTTTGTGTAATTTCTGAATTTACCAACTATTACTCATCATTTTTTATTTCTCATATCAGACCCCTTGAATGTTCAGTAGCATTCTAGGTAGTACTCCGTTCAGCTACCACCTCTCAGTTTCAATTAAAACAGCTTTTGACAGCTTTTGACAAAATCTCTAATATCTCCCAAGAGAAGTACCAATAAAGTGTCATTTTCTTGGTCTTTGTTATCTTGGCATATGGACACTTAAAATATGTGGGATACTAATTCAGACCCCACATAACTTTCTTCCTTGAATCTCTGTTCTTGTATCAGAATGTGCAAAATCTTCAATCTGGACAGGGATATTTACTTTGATTTAAGAAACCTGACTGTTTATCAAAGAGGAATTTGAAGTCTTCTACACTTATACCAAATTTGTAAGACCTGGGAAGACTTGTTTTTTTTTCCTGGTATACCCTTCCTATGTGTCTCACAACTGTATCAAAAGTGATATCCTGGGATGGGAGAGCCATCCTTTCCTTCCCCATTGTGTATGCCCTGCTTTTTGTGAGAAAGAGATGTGCAGACTGGAAGGATGCAACAGTGCATGTCAGCCTGCTGCCTGTGCAGATGAATAATGGTAAAGGCCGCTGGGACACATCACAGTGCTGACCTCCTCAGCCTAGCCCATCGATTAACCTCCTTCCTAGTTGCCTTGTTTTGAAGCATGTTGTGCTGTGCACCAACTACCCATCAGGGATGCTGCAAAATGGCAAAGTTGGTTCTTTGATGCTAGGTGAGTCAAACTCCTCTGTGGACTCACCTTCCTTTGCCTTCCCTGCTTCAAAACATGCTGCCCATATATTTCACTTCCGTATGAAAGGCAGAAGAGAGTATCTGCAGTCATCCCTGAAGCTAATGAGCTATGGAAAGCAATCACATAAATTTAGAACTATCCAGTCTTAGGATACACTACCTTTTGCCTTTCCTTTTGGCATAGAAACCCACCTAAACAGACAGCTTCCATTTCTCCCACTTTCTGAACTTTTCCAAACAGTGTCAGTGCTAGAACCTAAACCAGTTCGTCTTCCTCTCACAGTGTATTCATCCCTTCTGCCCTTTTTCTGTTTGTAGTGAGGACTTAGGTCTTTGACTACAACTAGAAAGTAGGTTCCTTGTGCTGAAAAGTCAGTTGCTTTATTCTGCCCAAATATCAGAGGGTTATGCATAACAGGAACCATTAAATGTTTTGCTCAGCTTCTTGCTTTAAAGTTAGTTCCCAATTTCACATTGTATGCAATAGTACAATCATGTGACAAAAAATGTAGAAGGTTGCCTTAGATATAGCTGGGAAATTAATCCCATTTGCTTTGAAAAATGATGAAACCAGTTTGATTTTTAAATGTTTTGCTTGGTTTCAAACTTAACAAGCAATAACATTTGAGAAGGTTTAAGAGCTTTCTAACATAAAAACCACTTGAATCTAATCTAGATATTATTGCATGCTCTTGTTGAAAATGTCTGTGTAGTCTGAGATTACCTTAATAATTATCTTGCTCATTTTATCAGAGATTCCTAAAGCACAGAAGAAACCCTAGTAGCATTACAGAATGTTTTCCTTAACTGCTTTTTAGAGGTGCTTAGCTTCAGTTGTCATCATCTTAACTGCCAGCAGCTCCACCCAACATAAGCAGGATCCAAAGTTTGGAAGTGTTCCTTGGAAACTTTCGGATTGTGTACTTAGCCCTGCACGGGAACAAAATGTT
>WHYT01017029.1:55729-94275 GCA_009806455.1 Tetrax tetrax
ATTCCATTGTCAGTAGGTCCATCTTTGGAACAACTTTAGAATCATGCTGATGCTCACAGTGGATCAAAATTGGACCAAATTCAAATGCAACTTAATGTGTATCAGCTCACCAAACTATAAGCAAGTTATGTGATGTCCTAGTGCTTCCATTTAGACCTACTATGCTTTCATAATTCAGACCATTTTGGAAACCCATAAACAGATAGACCTGCTTTACTCTGTGCTTGTTTTCATGTCCATTATTTGTGCAAAGCAGTCTCAGGCTCCAAGGTTAATAGATGCTTGTGACAGCCTTAGACTCGTTGCTTTCCCTGTCACTACCACTCTCTCAGATTTTGCCCTCCTCACTGAATGGGATTTTTACGATTTAACAAAAACCAGAAAGTGTAACAGTATGTGACTTTCATCTCCATTTTAGTTTGCCTTCCATTCTTTGTTATTTCTCTGCTACAGATGTGTATGTTTTATCTGTTATATGCCCATCTGCAAATCCCTTAATCTTCTAGGTTTGGCTCTTTTCTGTATTACACAAGCTATGCTTAATCTTGCCTGCCTTTAAAGAAAAAAAAAAACAAAATGTCTTAACTCTCTTCTGTCTCTTTCCCAGGATGAAACTTTTTCTTCACAAGGACTAATCTAAACCAGTTTAAGCCGCTATAAGCAACAAAAAAGGAAAGGCTTAATGTAAGTCTCATTTTGATTTTGTGTAATTTCTGAATTTACCAACTATTACTCATCATTTTTTATTTCTCATATCAGACCCCTTGAATGTTCAGTAGTATTCTAGGTAGTACTCCGTTCAGCTACCACCTCTCAGTTTCAATTAAAACAGCTTTTGACAAAATCTCTAATATCTCCCAAGAGAAGTACCAATAAAGTGTCATTTTCTTGGTCTTTGTTATCTTGGCATATGGACACTTAAAATATTCTATTTGTGGGATACTAATTCAGACCCCACATAACTTTCTTCCTTGAATCTCTGTTCTTGTATCAGAATGTGCAAAATCTTCAATCTGGACAGGGATATTTACTTTGATTTAAGAAACCTGACTGTTTATCAAAGAGGAATTTGAAGTCTTCTACACTTATACCAAATTTGTGAGACCTAGGAAGACTTCTTTTTTTTTCCTGGTATACCCTTCCTATGTGTCTCACAACTGTATCAAAAGTGATATCCTGGGATGGGAGAGCCATCCTTTCCTTCCCCATTGTGTATGCCCTGCTTTTTGTGAGAAAGAGGTGTGAGGACTGGAAGGATGCAACAGTGCATGTCAGCCTGCTGCCTGTGCAGATGAATAATCGTAAAGGCCGCTGGGACACATCACAGTGCTGACCTCCTCAGCCTAGCCCATCGATTAACCTCCTTCCTAGTTGCCTTGTTTTGAAGCATGTTGTGCTGTGCACCAACTACCCATCAGGGATGCTGCAAAATGGCAAAGTTGGTTCTTTGATGCTAGGTGAGTCAAACTCCTCTGTGGACTCACCTTCCTTTGCCTTCCCTGCTTCAAAACATGCTGCCCACATATTTCACTTCCGTATGAAAGGCAGAAGAGAGTATCTGCAGTCATCCCTGAAGCTAATGAGCTATGGAAAGCAATCACATAAATTTAGAACTATCCAGTCTTAGGATACACTACCTTTTGCCTTTCCTTTTGGCATAGAAACCCACCTAAACAGACAGCATCCGTTTCTCCCACTTTCTGAACATTTCCAAACAGTGTAAGTGCTAGAGCCTAAACCAGTTCATCTCCCTTCTGCCCTTTTTCTGTTTGTAGTGAGGACTTAGGTCTTTGACTACAACTAGAAAGTAGGTTCCTTGTGCTGAAAAGTCAGTTGCTGTATTCTGCCCAAATATCAGAGGGTTATGCATAACAGGAACCATTAAATGTTTTGCTCAGCTTCTTGCTTTAAAGTTAGTTCCCAATTTCACATTGTATGCAATAGTACAATCATGTAACAAAAAATGTAGAAGGTTGCCTTAGATATAGCTGGGAAATTAATCCCATTTGCTTTGAAAAATGATGAAACCAGTTTGATTTTTAAATGTTTTGCTTGGTTTCAAACTTAACAAGCAATAACATTTGAGAAGGTTTAAGAGCTTTCTAACATGAAAACCATTTGAATCTAATCTAGATATTATTGCATGCTCTTGTTGAAAATGTCTGTGTAGTCTGAGATTACCTTAATAATTATCTTGCTCATTTTATCAGAGATTCCTAAAGCACAGAAGAAACCCTAGTAGCATTACAGAATGTTTTCCTTAACTGCTTTTTAGAGGTGCTTAGCTTCAGTTGTCATCATCTTAACTGCCAGCAGCTCCACCCAACATAAGCAGGATCCAAAGTTTGGAAGTGTTCCTTGGAAACTTTCGGATTGTGTACTTAGCCCTGCACGGGAACAAAATGTTGCTTTGCCCTTGAGCAGGAACATGGTTCCTCAGCATTCAGGGGCTGATAGTCAGGAGCCTTGACTCACCAGGGCCAAAAACTGCTCAGTCAGCCTGGCCCACAGTGCCTGAAGGAGCTCAGGGAGCATTTGGTTGCTTCTGTGGAAGGCAGCACCTCCCTCTGTGGTCATGTGTTTGAGAGGGACCATTTTACATTCAAAAGTCGCAGTGGCAGAATATTCAGAGTCTAAAAGGTGATACTTTGCTTTTAGATGCTTAAGATGTAGCAGGGACTACATATCACAGGAAAGAGGGAAAGAAGTTTGTCAGAAGCTAGAGCTATTGCTTGCCCTTTATGAGCTTTATTAAATTCCCCTTGTTGGTCAAAAATTTCAACGGAGACTTCTCTTGCCTGCAGTAACTGCCTAGACTGATCTGAACCTGCAGGAATGTATAGTGAGGCACCCACAGTGCACATGGATAAAATGAGACTTTCAAAGGACAAAGGAATATGTGCTTTTATTAAATGCACAAATGCCACCATCATCTTTGGCATGTGACAGCATCCATCAATCAGTTCTAAAGCCATATGGCTGTTGGCAGGAAAAAACTAACATTTTGATTTGTTGATGGCCCTTTTTTTTTGCTACAGCTCCAATATATATTTCTTCATTCTAAGAGCATTTTTGTCCACAATAAATTGTTTATATATGCCTTTTCTTAGAATTTCTTCTCCAGCAATCATTTGTTTTCAGCACTAAACTAAACTCTGTAGAATTTAAAAAAAAACCAATGGAAACAGACCAGAAACACTTGGATTCTTCACTCTGCTGATCAGTTGCTCAAGTTTATGCTCAATTGCTGTAAGTTGCCTAGGCTATGATTGTTAAATTTCTGCTGCTGTACTGAAACTACTGGACCAAACCTGGTGCTATGCCATTTTATATCAGCAGAGAATTCAGCATAATATCCTCAAATGATTCTTTTAACAGTTTGACTTCCATTTAATCAATACAGAAAAAAAGCAGGACAATTTAATAAACACATAGAACACCAATATTATGAATAAAATAATTCAATTTTGTATTAAAACTCATGTAATTGTGTTATGTCTGTTTACTAGATTTCTGCCAAAAGCTGTCAGACAGCAGAATGCTTTGCAGTAACAGAAGCATAGCAGTTTTAAGTTGTCAAGGAGTTTGATGCAGCTACTCCATGGGGATATTTACATAAATGAATTATGTGAAGCAATTTTCGCTATAAAAAAAAAATCCAGAAAATACAGACAGTTTCTCCATTGTCTTTCTCCTCTCTATTTCCTTCACTTGCAGATTCATTATTAAAATTGAAAAGCAATTCTCTTTATTTCTTAGCTATTATGATGAACATTTAGTGCAGGGAGAGAATTTTTTTTTTGACGAGACAAAGACAGCTGTGAACAATAAAAATCAATGCTCATATTTATAATGCAGCTTCCTCCCCTGCACGTGCCATTAATTTGCATTTTGATCTAAGTAGGGATAAAGTAAAATTGCTGACAGCTTTGTCTTCAAAATCAGACAGATTTCCATGTACCTTGCAGCAGTGGGAAATCATGCTGGGCTCTGTTTTCACAGTCAGAGAATCTGTAGAAATTATGGTGGATGAGTGCCATTGAGAAGATTCTGATATAGCAGAGCTCTGTTAAAATACTGACATTCCTGGGCCCTTGAAGAAGAAAATATCAGCTTGATATAAAAGTACATTTCAAGTTCTCATCCATTTAAATTGAGGTTTACCATGTTGAAGTCTTTTGTTCAATCAAGGAGACACACCACTTCAACAATGAGGCCATAGAATCACTGGTCCTCTCATTCAAATATCCAATCCCTTGCTCAAAGCCAGATCAACACTGAATTCAGCCCCAGCCGCTCAGAGCTTTGTCCAGTTGGGTCTCAAGGAGGGAGACGCCACAGACTTTCTGGGTGGGAAACCCGCTTCAGTGCTTGAGTATCCTTCTGGTGAAAATGCTTTCCCTGTGTTTGGTCAGAACCTTCCCTCCTAATTTCTGACCATTCTTTCTCATCCTCCCATTTTGCATCACTGTAGAGAGCTTGGCTTCCTCTTTTCAGTAGTTTTATCATAGGTACTGGAATGTTGCTAGTAGCAAAATGGCCTTCTCTTGTCCAAGCTGAACAAACCTATTTCCTTCAGCCTCCACTTGTACCTGTGCTCCAGCCCCGGACCATCTTGGTGGCACTCTCCTTCACTTGCTGCAGTTTATCAAGGTCTTTTTTTGCACAGAGGGAGTTCCAAAATCAATGTGGTATTCCAGATGTGATCTAACAAGTGCTGAGTAAAGGGGAACGGTTACCTTCCTTGATCAGCTGGCTATGTTCTGCTTAATACAGTCCAACTTTCTGTTAGCTTTATCTGCTGCCAGAGAGCACTGCTGACCCATATTTATGTTGCTGTCTACCAGGACTCCCAGGTCCTTTTCAGCAAATCTGCGACCCAGCTGGGCAGTGTCCTACCTGTAACAATGCAGAGGGTTGGTTGATCCCAGATACAGGACTCTGCATTTGACCTTTTTGAATTATGTGAATCCCCATTTCTGCAGTAAATTTAGGTCACTTCAATGGCTGCCTTGTATAGTGCATCATCTTCTCCAGCAGTCTTGTGGCATCCAAAGTATTGGTGAAGATACAAAACAGGAGAATTCACAGGATAGACCTCTGAGGAAATCCATTTGCAACTGATTTTCCAGTAGAGATCATTAGCCACTACCCTTCCGACCCAGGCAGTTTTTCACTGATCTAATTGTACATCCACGCAGAAAATGAGATTCCTTCTTGGATACCATGGAAGATGGTGTCAAAATGGCCTTGCTAAAGCCAAGATAGACAGCATACACAGGTGTTTGCTCATCCTCACTTCTAGCCATTTTATTGTAGAAGGCAAACACGTCTGTAAAGCATAATTTACTCTTGGTAAATCTATATTAACTACTCACAGTCACCTGCTGAGAAGCTTAATTCTTTGACTTTGGACCATTCGTGTAAGCATAGACATTATCATGTATTTTGAACTAACATTCACAATATACTATCTGAAAAGACTTAGTGGTATCAGTGGGTTCTAAGGAAATAAAATCATCATAGAAGTATAAAATAATTCAGGTTAGACAAAAACACCAGAAATCATCTAGTGCAACCCTGCCCTCCCCTACTAAAGCCGAATCAACTTCAAAGTTAGATCAGGTTTCTCAAAGCTTTGTTCAGGTAAATTTTGAACACCTCTAGGGATGGAGATTCCACAACTTTTACTGGCAACCTGTTTCAGAGTTTACCCACTGTCACTGTAAGAGACTTTCTTTTTCTTGTAACTAATTGGAATTTTGCTTGCTGCAACATTGCCTTTTGTCAATGTAGTTTATTATAAAATGGCCGACGACTAGGTAACAAAAAATACTGAACACATGGCTGTGTCTGAAAGCCACAGCTCTAGACTCTTAGCTCCTAGAGCTGAAGGTTGGAAGGTCTGCATGAGGTCCACAACCCAGATTCTTCTCACAGTAGACCTCTCTCCATCTTTCAGAGTAGAGGTTACTCTTCATAATTTTGAAACTGTTTATGGGGCTGAACACTGGAAGGAATATGAAAGTCTTTTTGTTCTATTTGTGTTTTCTGTCTATGGAGTTGAAATACATACCTCAACTGTTACGCTGTATTAATTCAGTGTTTCTTACAGATACAGAAGAAAGGAGGCAGTGTGCCTCTGCAGCATAAGGCATAGGATTCTCACTGAGGAAGTAGAGTTGAATTTTGATTTCTGCTCCTGGGGCTACTTCTGCAGTTTTATGGAAAGATCATGTATTCTAGTCTTGGAGTTTTGTCCGACTATTGCAACTGATTTTATATCAGATCCTCTTGGATAAAAAGTAGCATCTTATCTCCTTCAGTCTGGAGTTTCCGAAATGGAGTTCTGTACTCCACTTGAATGACAATAGTATAAAATATTTTCCTTGATTGTTTGGAAACATTGCTCTTTACGATAATTTTTTTTTCCACCAGATACACAACATCACTTTAATGAGGGGGTTTTATTTCTTTTCTTGTCTTTTTCCTGTTTGGGTTATGTTTTGTACAAGTCCATCCTGATCACCCTTCTCAAAGATTATAGGAATCCTTCTTGTCAATTCTAACTATGTATCATTGTCTAATATAGCTTTATTTTGTGTTGGAAAATATCATCAATCTGTCTGAATGGGGAAAAGAGACCTAACAGTCCACATGTATGAACATTAAATCACTTATTAAGATCCCATAACACTGTCATCTGTCCCAATCTATATGGGACTTGACAGCTATACATTATTTAAGATACTTCCAAAAGAGACCTACTTTGGGTTTTTTGTCCATCTGTGCAACTGAACTGCTTTGTGCATGGTCAAATTTTGCTATAAATGCGATCAGAACTTATATTTTCACCAGTTCAACTCTACTGGAACAAATTTCCCAGAAATACTCATTTTTTACTGAAGCAATTCTTAGCCTATCATTATTACAGATTGTGTCTTTCAGGGCTTGGCTTTGCAGTTTGTGAACATCTACTAAAAAATCAGTCAAACCAGATTTTCTTTCCTGCTTATGCTTGCATATAATTCAGCCCATTTTCTCTGACTGCAACACAGCCATAAAAACTGTTAGATAAGCCCTTCATTCTCCATAGCATTTTGTAATCCGATTGCATTGCCCAATACAAATTTCTAGACCTTCCACTAGCTCATATTTAAACAAAAAAAAGTGGAACCATTATTTACCCTTGACAACCCGTAACAAACAATCAATAGGTCGTCCTGACATTGTAAACTTCCATTAGAAAAGATAAGCTGTTCCAGAATATCGGGAAGCTCTGCTTCTACTCTTGACTATTTTACACCAATGGAATTGGCTAGAGACGTCACTATCACTTCTTGAAATGTCTCTTCAGTACATATGATAGAAGCCATAATTACTACTGCAGTGTCAGGGGTTTGTTTTTTTTTTTGGCAACCAATTTCTAAATTTAATTTCTAACTGGTTCACTAACCAAATGATTTAACTAGCATAAATATTTCTTCTTATTTTCTGTGATATTTGACCATTTATCTGTGGTCTAATTTTAAAGTGTTTGCTTTTGTCAAAACTCTTATTTATTTAAATCATTGGCTGTGCCATACAGCTGTCCTCTCTGGTTTGTGCTGTTTCTAAATTGCATGTTGCAGATTCAACAGTGTGCCTCGTCTGGCACAAGGTTCCCATTAAAGCAACAGGAACAATGTCACTGTCTAGTGTGTAGGGATATTATGAGGGCTGAGAAATGAGAAAGATGTATTTTTTTCACCTTTTAAATAATTTTTAAATCTATCTTTTGAAAAGTAATGGTCTCATTCTGTTCTTTTACACAAGATATAGTGCCTTCTATTTTGCTAGTAAACCTGTTGAAGATAAGAGTCTCTATGTTTTCAAATAAAAATTGTATGACGCTCATGATCTTTGCCACTCACTTCCCAGTTCCACTAATTAAAATGTGGCCAGAATTTAGCTCTTGAGTTTCAATTGCATTTGTAGCCCAATCATTTCTCTTATGTGTATCCAATTTTCTAGTGTGAAGAGTAGCTATTATTCCTTTTTAGTATTTATCCTGATACATGCCAGCAGAGGCACCAGCTGTGCCACCTTTACTTGCTGGTTCAGAGCAAGTGAGCTAATGAGCTTTACAATCAGGAAGTCATCTTTGGATAAAATTCTGTCTTCTTTAGTTCTTATTCTGTTTTTAGAAAACCTCTCACCCAGTTTGAACTGGGCAAACTAATAATTGCATAGGGTGTCTGACAGGGAAAGACTATCATGTGTCTGTCCAAAGTATAGATGCTACTGAACTGTGTATTTACACATCGTTTTTACAGATGAGGGAATTCTGCCTTTCCTGCATAAATACAGAGAATGAGAAGCAATGTCAAATACTTCTTTCTCTTCTCTTCTGACTGTTCAAATGCAGACTGAAAAACAGGTAAATATCAGTTTACGTCCTATAACTCTGTAGCCCCACTTGGCTAGCTGGAAGGAGTAGACAGACTGACAGATAGCTGACCTGATTTCTTTCTTGTCATTTGGCAGCAGGTAGTTTGGAAGTGGAATAACTGTAAATTTTTATAAAGTAATTTTGAAGAGATTCTTCAAGCACAAACCTACCAGCCATGCTTGCCTGCCTTGTGCAAGATCAGTGCCTTGGGCAAACTCAGGCCAAATACCCTTTTCCTTACATTATAGACCAGAGGGAAAAATGTGAATTTATCTTCCAGCTGTATAGTCTTATGGAAGTGGAAACACTTTTGGTACTTGGCACCTACTCTTCTCTCTGCTTGTAGAACTCCCTAACCCAAGATGAGGGGCTATTAATACTGAGAGGAAAGCTCTCTCTGCTGTATCATGCATAAATCTCCAGCCAGTGCCAGTAATTAACTGATCTCAGAAACTGGACAACAACTAAAGTAGAACTGCAGAAAAAAACCAGTTTACTACTGGAACATGAATGATGTACAGAACTAGCCATTGCCAGAATGGTCTTCATAGAAAGTATTTCTTCCTAGATCAGTTAAGGGTCTCTGCTCCAGTACTTTTAAATTGTTTCTGCCTGCTCACACATCCACAGCTGAAATAGCTATATTTCTTCACTCATTCCTGAAATAAATACTATTTCTCCTACATACAAGATTCCAGTTTAGCTACAGTGACTTGTAGAATTTAACTGGGATTCTGTGCTGACTTATTTCTCATGTATTCCTTCAAAAAAAAAAAAAAGAAAAAAGAAAAAAAAAGAGGGAGAGCAGAATCGAGCGATTTATACAGTTAGTTCAGTCAATGACAATATGATATGTGAGCAAACCTTGTAAGTACTTTCTCCCTTCCCTGCCTCTGTGATAGTTGTCCAGCTCTGCTGTAAGTAATCACCCTCAAAGTGCCAATCAAATGGATGTGACAAACTTAACTTTGTGGTCAGCCACAGCTGTGGCTTGTCACAGGATCCATTTGGTTTCCCCTCATAAGAAGCAGCATATTTCCCTGTCACAGAGGCAATATCTTGCTAAATTTTGTATTTCTGAGGCATAAAGGAGGAGCTGTGGCATAAAGAAAATGTCACTTGTTCAAGATCACGCTTAGTGCCTGTCACTCAGGGCACTTGAAGTCATCGCCTGTGATATAATTCATCTCTGAGGCAAGGAGGCAATGGTAGTGGCATTATTACCTAAAATTTTCTGATGTTTTAAAATTAAATTCCTGGGTTTTTTTTTTTAGATTTTGGATTTATTTATGTGAGGCCACTTGTAATGGGAAACTTCAAAGACTTGCATCTTTCTGGCTGAAAATATACAACTGAATAACTATTTATTTGCTAGAATTAACTATTAAATATCTGAATCTTTTTCTCAAAATTATTGCTGTCAAGTTTATTTATGCCTCCCTCCTTTGCATATAATAGCAAAACAGAGCTTTTTTCCCTTTGTTTATCTGATGATAACCCAAGATAGATGCAAAGAAAAGACAAAAAAAACCCCAAATTCTACTTGCAGCCTGTGTACTACTTTGAAAAATGTAGGAAAGAAAAGCAGCAGTAGGAAATATTTTCAGGATTCCATTGTATATTCATAAACTTCACCTCCAAATAGGGTATGACATATTTATTACTGTGTGATTTATTCCTTCACAGCACTTCAGAACATTTAAAAGTTTGCAGGATATATTGATGGATGTGTGCCTCTGAGATGCTGTCTGTCTCGAAAAGTAGCAGCTGCGAAGATCACTCTGGCTGTTTTCACTGAATGGGAGTGAAAGGGCGAATGAACTATGTTGGTTAGATGAGATTTGTTGATGTCCCAAAGGACCACTTCAAATTCTGTGCTCTTCATACATGCTTTAAAACACAAATACATCTCCTGTGTGTTTTTAGAGCAGCAAGGGGAAGTTGGTCTATTTCCTTTTTGGCATGACTGGAAAGTCAAATCAGTTTTTGCTTATTTGGAAATCCAGAAAAACCTCAATGTTGTCAAATCCAATGAAAAGGAGAAGACCAATTCTTGCCTCTGGTAAGAGCAAAGAACTTCTGTTCCCACGTACTCACTAATAACGCCAAGCACATGTATGTACTAACTGTGTCTTGATGGAACTAACTGAAAAATCAACTCCAGCATATTAATCTACTGTTTTTATTTAAAACCAACACTGGCCAATGAAATGGTGTCTTATGTAAAATGTAGGCGAGTGCTTTCAGGTTTAGAGGACTAGTGTAAAGTGGAATGTAAAAACATTCTACATATTGCTTGTGTTCTCTGAGGCCTGTCTCCTTTTCATTTTAGTTTCTCGATTTGTATGGTTCTCAGAACAATGTCCTATTTTAGACATATTAGTCTTCCTGGTGTACAGATGCAAACAAATACAGCCACACTTTGATTTTAGTTCCCTATCTTAATGGCAAATGGACTTTCTTGGAATAAATGTGAGCATTAGTTTATATCAAATAAACAGAGATTTTTGAAGCTATGAAATGTGGGGATGTTTTGTGAATCTGGAAGAGCCAGGAACTGCCAATTAATCATTTCCCCAGGACTCCTACTTCAGACAAGATGTGAAGATAAAACTTTTTTCTCCCTAATTTTCTAAACAGTTTCTAAAGACTAAAGCGATCATCAGTAACTCATTTTGTGTGGGTAGTAGAGGAGGAGAATTTTTTAAAGTCAACTATAAACTCCTACATATAGTGTTATTAGGAAGGTTAAATATATAGTGACTTCCCAGGTACAAGTAACTATAAGAAGGAAAATGGAATGCCATTTCAGAATATATATTTTGCTTTCATTTAAGGGAGTGAGTTTATTCAAAGTGATAAAAGAAGAAGTAACTTGCTTTCCAGCTTGTCAGAAAAGATCATGTGTTTTCAAAACAAGCCCATTTTTTAACTGTGTATAAGGCTTTTGCATTTGACATATTAAGGGGGAACAATTGCCTCACACTTGCTTTGCTCATCAGCTTGTCTTAAGGCCACTAATAACTGTACGACAGGTTGAATTTCCAGTGAGGGCCACTGTTCATTTCCCTGAAGTAAAGACTCACCAACAATCATGGCTGATGCCACTGTGTATACTGAATTGCCATAATACTCGAAATCTCCTCTGTTGCTGTTTGATCTCCTTATGGGATAGATGAGATAGTCACGTCAACGAATTGTCTGTTTAAAAAAAAAAAAAAATAAAATTCTTGTCCTTAAAGGAAAAGGAAGCCAGGATTTTCTTGCTGTTTTCCATGGACAGTGTTATTTTGGCATGTATCCAGAAAAGACTTTGGCTTGCTGATGATACGTGCTTTCACTATGCATCCAGTAAAAATAATACCATCAATCAAAATCTTGAACATATATCAATGTCCACAGTCATATAGACTAGTTGATGATTAAGATAAAAATAAGTATCTTATATTTTTAAATTTCTGATTCACAGAATTAATTTCAAGTAGATAAAAACTTGATAGCCTATATGTCCATGTTTTCTGAACACATAGCAAAGACTGTTAAGTGGATGTTATATTTGAGTATTTTTTTAAAAAAAAATAAAAATGTATTTTACAAACTTCTACTACTTCTGGAAGTGGAGAATGAAGGAAAGCTACATTCTGTTTTAAATTTAAATGTGACTCATTTATTTCCTAGGATAATTGCAAAATTTTATGGGGTTTGGCTTGCATACAGGCATTTTTCTGTCTGATTATCTAGTAGATTTATATAGCTTCATTAACCGCAGCCATTGTCTTACTTGAATTAGGTACCTGAAATTCTATTAATATTTGAGCTGCAACCTCATTAGCCAAAACAAAGATATTTTATATCTAGATACAAATACAAAGTAGACAGTGTTTATGGAGAATATTTTAAAATATCACCTAATTGTAATATCATATTAGTTCAATATTTATGTAAATTTTGCAGGGTTTAGAGGAACTATTTTTTACTTTTTCCAAAGCAGGATCCCACTTAGCCTCAATGCAAATATAAATCATAAAACACACTCTCATTTTGTGGAACTTTCATACAAAAGTGGCAAAAATGCAGACTATTTGCATTTTCAATTTCACATGGCAAAGCAATCCGTTACTTAATCTCCATGTTTGGGAACGGAATCATAGAATCATAGAATGGTTAGAGTTGGAAGGGACCTTCAAAGGTCATCTAGTCCAACCCCCCTGCAATAAACAGAAGACAAGTAGGCATGACTAAATAGATTGTTTAAAGTAATTGAAGGGCATTTTGAAGTAGGAATACAATTCTTCTCTCTCTCATTACAATTAAATTTCATTGTAAGTTCATCTGTTCGGAACACTTGTGGGGAGAGCATGCCATAGGCTGTGACATGGTGCTAGGGCCCTTTCAGTGCTCCGACAGTCTACAACTGTTCCACAACCAAGGAAAACTTTCTGCACCAATAGCATGCCTCAGCTTTTTGAACAAAATAAACCTTGTTTCTGTTCTTACTAATGGTAGGTGCCTGTTTGTAACTATGGCTTGCAGCTCAGACAGGCATAGTTGCCACATCATATCAAACATGGTAGTGTTCAAGTAGGTTTCAAGTTAAAAAAAGCAAACGCATCTCTGTCTGCCTCGTTGGCTTACTGGCTTGGTACAAGACGGTGCAAGCCATTTCACTTCATTATTGTTTCTAATGCCAGAAACAGTTCCTAGAACTGAGAAGAAAATGGAAGCATCACAGAGAAGTTGGGTAGATTGATGGTTTGAGAATATTTTATTCTTCTTGAGAGTTAATTTTCACTGGAGTCTGGTCAGTGTGTTCCTTGTTAATACTGTATTGTCCTAAATGAGCTAGCCATTCCTTGTTCCCAATGACTTTTCATGATGAACTTCTGACTTATTTAGTTCCAATGTTATGCTTTTTTTCATGTTTGCTATAGCCTATACTACTGTGTTACTAAGTTACCTACGTGAAAGTTACCTAGAGGAGGTTCCGGAATGCGTGGACGATAACTTCTTCCTGCAGGCAACAGAGGAGCCGACAAGGAGGGGTGCCATGCTCGACCTTGTGCTGACCAACAGGGAGGGACTGGTGGGGGATGTGAAACTGAAGGACAGCCTTGGCTGCCGTGACCACGACACAGTGGAGTTCAAGATCCACGGGGCAGCGAGGAAGCCACATGGCAAGCTCTCTGCCCTAAGCTTCAAGAAGGTGGACTTCGGCCTCTTCAGGAACCTCATGGGCAAAGTGCCATGGGAGGTGGCCCTGGAGGGAAGAGGGGCCCAGGAAAGTTGTTTCACATTCAAGGAGCACCTCCTCCAAGCTCAGCAGAGGTGCATCCCGATGAAGAAGAAGTTGGGCATAAAGGCCAGGAGGCCAGCGTGGATAAGCAAGGAGCTCCTGGACCAACTGAAAATGGAGGTAGAAACCTGGGAGGACTACCAAGAGGCTGTGTAAGTGGCCAGGGATTGGGTGAGGAAGGCTAAAGCCCTGACGGAATTGAATCTGGCCAGGGATATAAAAAGTAACAAGAAAAGCTTTTACAGGTATGTAGGGGACAAAAGAAAATCCAAGGAGAATGTAGGCCCCCTCTGGAAGGAAACGGGTGTCGTGGTTACCCGGGATGTGGAGAAGGCTGAGGTACTCAATGACTTTTTTGCCTCAGTCTTCACTGATAAGGGCTCTTGTCTCCCCACCCAAGCTGTGGAAGGCACAGGCAGGGACTGTAAGGATGAAGAACCGCCCACAGTGCTCGAAGAGCAGGTTCGGGATCATCTAAGGAACTTGAAGGAGCACAAGTACATGGGGCCTGATGAGATGCATCTGTGTGTCCTGAGGGAACTGGCGAATGAAGTTGCCAAGCCACTGGCCATCATATTTGAGAAATCGTGGCCGTCTGGTGAGGTCCCCGATGACTGGAAGAGAGGGAACATAACCCCCATTTTTAAAAAGGGGAACAAGGAAGACACGGGCAACTACAGGCTGGTCAGTCTCACCTCCGTGCCTGGCAAGGTCATGGAGCAGATTCTCCTGGAAACCATGCTAAGGCACATGGAGAGCAAGGAGGTGGTTGGTGACAGCCAGCATGGCTTCACCAAGGGCAGATAGTGCCTGACCAATTTGGTGGCCTTCTATGATGGGGTGACAGCATCGGTGGACAAGGGACGGGCAACGGATATCATCTACCTGGACTTGGGCAAAGCTTTTGACACTGTCCCGCGCGATATCCTTCTCTCTAAACTAGAAAGGCCTGGGTTTGATGGATGGACCACTCGGTGGATAAGGAGTTGGCTGGAAGGCCGCACTCAGAGAGTGGTGGTCAAGGGCTCGAGGTCCAAGTGGAGACCGGTCACAAGTGGCGTCCTTCAGGGGTCCGTGTTGGGCATGGCCCTGTTCAACATCTTTGTCGGGAACATGGACAGTGGGATAGAGTGCACCCTCAGCAAGTTCACTGATGACACCAAGCTGTGTGGTGCCGTTGACACGCTGGAAGGGAGGGATGCCATCCAGAGGGACCTGGACAGGCTGGAGAGGTGGGCCCGTGCCAACCTCATGAAGTTCAACCAGGCCAAGTGTAAGGTCCTGCACCTGGGTCGTGGCAATCCCAGGCACAAATACAGGCTGGGCAGAGAATGGATCGAGAGCAGCCCTAAGGAGAAGGACTTGGGAGTGCTGGTGGAAGAGAAGCTCAACATGAGTGGGCAATGTGCCCTTGCGGCCCAGAAGGCCGATCGCATTCTGGGCTGCATCAAGAGGAGCGTGGCCAGCAGGTCGAGGGAGGTGATTCTCCCCCTCTACTCTGCCCTGGTGAGACCCCACCTGGAGTACTGCGTCCAGTTCTGGAGCCCCCAACATAAGAAGGACATGGACCAGTTGGAGAGGGTCCAGAGGAGGGCCACGAAGATGATAAGAGGGCTGGAGCACCTTTCCTATGAGGCCAGGCTGAGAGAGTTGGGGCTGTTCAGCCTGGAGAAGAGGAGGCTCCAGGGAGACCTGATAGCGGTCTTCCAGTACCTCAAGGGGGCCTACAGGAAAGATGGGGAGAGGCTGTTCAGTAGGGCCTGTTGTGATAGGACGAGGGGTAGTGGTTTCAAAAGAGAGGGAGGTAGATCTAGGTTGGATATTAGGAAAAAACATTGGAACAGGTTGCCCAGAGAGGTGGTGGAAGCCCCATCCCGGAAAACATTCAAGGCCAGGTTGGACAAGGCTCTGAGCAATCTGATCTAGTCAGGGACATCCCAGCTCCTTGCAGGGGGGTTGGACTAGATGACCTTTGAAGGTCCCTTCCAACCCAAACCATTCTATGATTCTATGATTCTATGAATAATTGCCCTACTTTATTCCTATTTTCTTTGTCATGTTTGGGTGGAAAATCTCAGAGTGGCAGAAGCAGCCTGCTCTGCAGAAATTATAGCACTTTAATCAACTATAGAACATAATAAAGGGCCAAAAATCTCTAGCTTCTATTCTTATGTCAGGTCTGATCCAGCAGTACATTTCGGAGGGACAAACTATTTTTCCTTTTTCTCTTTTCAGAGATGTCCAGCCAAGCAGAGACCTACTGTACCCTTGGGGCTGCTCTCAATTTGTCTCATTTGTTTCTGGTAAGATCGTCTTGGTTTTTTTCTGAGTTTCAACAGCTTGACATTTTAGAGTTTTGAATTTGATTTTGAATTTTAGAACAATGACATAAATTCAAGATCATTTGTGGCAGTTGCACAAAAGAAATCACAAATTGAAAAACTCATTCACAGAATCATTATTTTTCAAGAAAAAAAAAAAAAGCCTTGATGATTCTCCTCTATCAAACAATCAAATTTTGCAGGAAACAGGGAAATCACATGCAGTGATTGAAGGCAAGGGAACATCTGGAAATATTTTTTCATGAGCATTTTAAGGGAACTAATGTGTATTAGAAATACAAAGTATAGCAGTCAAGTCTTCTTTTGTGAAGGGAGAGAACCTGAACTGACAAAAAGTATGAGCAGATGGAGCTGCAGTCCTGGAGTTTATACCAGATATAAACGTACCTTCTTGAGTGTATTCAGCTGTCTCTCAAGCTGATTTCTGGGCTGAGTGCAATTATTTGAGTTGAAGAGGATCTGAACCTGGAAAACCTCATTTAAAAGCACTGATGGTTGTTTCTGGTTGCTGTCTGCATCCAGTGCACTACACTGAATCAACTCTAATTGACAAAAGAAGGCTGATGCACCTTAATGAGTGTTTGCTGTTGCCAGAAAGAGTTTTCCAAGTCTTGATTAAATCAGATTTAGGTGAACAAAGAAATCCTCAAGCAATTTTCCCTTACCTCTACTCCTAGTCATGCTTTCTAGAAAAAAGGAATTGATGCAACTGTTTATTCTGGAGCCAAAATAGGGCTTCATATTACCCAAACCATCAAAGGGGATTTCCAATACAAATTCGGAAGTTCAACAACTCTTCATCTTTAGGAAATCAGCTTTTTGACGACTACCTGAACCAAAGCATATCTAAAAATCATAATTTTTGAGATATGTCTAAGGGGTTTTATTCCATGGCTTACTGGGTGAATTTTGATAGAAAATGTATTATTGTTCAGTGACTCTCAGTGTGTCTTTTCTTAGGTTTTCTTTTTTTTTTCCTATTTTTCTGAAGCCTATGAACCATAAAGACTACAAACTCACTGAAAACTTGAAAGAGCATGAAATTTATACAAAATAGAAGCCCAGAATGTAAAACATTGCCTGGAATAGACACTGATAGCATAGTAAAGCAAAGAGATTCAAATCCGTTCTGGATTACCCATCCCCAGTACATCGCTCTACCTTAATACATTGCAATTAATCTGTTATTTTAGATTAAAAACCATATGCTTTTGTGCCAATGTGAACTGTTAGTGCAGATGAAATGTATACTTGATCTCATAATTTTCCATTGAAAAAATATTTAGGAATTTTTACCAAAGTGTTATTTAACATATAACTTGATTTTCAAAGCTGACTAGTGGCATTTATATTTTTTACTTAATCTTCAGAAATAAAAATAGTGAGTACTAAAGAGAAGAAAAATAAATTAAAACTTTTTATAAAAAGAAACAATAAAAGGAATAAAACTAAATAGTTTAAACTATGTCTACATAACAAGCACTATTGACAAATAGAATATAAAAATAATTTATACTGACTTTACTTTTAATTCAAAAATAAAATAAAAATAGATGTAATCACTGCAAAATAATTTAAATGGAGATGTTTACTAAGGGCATTGGAAGCCCAAGAGTAATAGTGTACAATATGAGATATAATTAAGTCTCCTGGTGTAAGAGCAATTTTTGCTTCAGTTGACTATTTGCATTGATTAATTCCCTCTATGAGTGCTAATGTGCTATTATCTCTTAATTTAGTTATCTTAGATTTAAAACCTGATTCCAGCACAAATATACAGAAATAGTGTAATCCATAGAATGCACTCTACTCATTAAAGACCAGAGATGGATTCCTTAGCTAATTCTTTTGGGCAGAAGCAAATTTTTTAAATCAAAATCTGTTCAGCAAATAAAAAGAATTGAAGGATCCTGCAAGTACATTTCTACAATCTTGACACCATTTATGTCCTGATATGGCACACAGATGAGTAAAACTGTATGTAAAGTGGAAGATTTAACCTCTTTGCACTTTCAAACCAGCAGTGGGGTAGGGGGGAGGTTCTGTAGCAAAAGTTAATGTGGTCGAGTGTAATCATGCAAACCAGGATGTTCAGTCACAGCCTCTGAAATTTTCCTGCCATGCTGAGGGCCAAATGGAGGCAGAAAAGCTACAATGCATGGTTGACAAAAGGAAGTAGGGTCAAATTTACAGGGAACTGGAAAAGAAAAAAAAAAAAAAAAAAAGCAATTTTAAAAACAAAGGGAGCCTGTACAAGAGGGGAATAAAGACTTCATATAAACCAAAGTGGAAACCAGCTGCTAATACTTAAGAACAAAAATGTTCCAGGAGACTTTTTTAGTGGCGGGACAGAGGGCGGGGGGAGAAGAATGGAAGAAAAACATCAAATATTAAAGAAACCACCATTTGAGATGATGGACACTCTAGGGATTAAATCAAAAGCATTCTTTTAACTTTCAGTAAAAGAGGTGGTCCGAACTATGCAATTTTTGCAGGTGATGTAGAGGCTATTTGAAGACACCATATCAGAAGCTCTCACCAGATGCATGCCGCCTATCCTAAAATAATAAAATCAGGATATCTAGACTGAAGGTAAAGGGAAATTATTAACAACAAGAAGACAACCTTCATGAAGTTGAAGCCCTGTCCAACTGAGAGGATCAGACAAGGCCACAAGAACTGGCAGGTTAAATGTGAAAGTATGCCAAAGTAGCTTTTGAGAAATCTTGCAAAGACATAAAAAATAATAAGAAATTCTTTTTCAAACACATCAGAAGCAGAAAGCTTGCCAAAGAAGCCTGAGAGCCAATAGATAAGCAAGGCACAAAAGCATTTGCCATAGACAAACTTAGGGAAGTTTCCACACTGAAACTGTTCTTTTTGAAGGAGGTGTTAGAGAATCTGTCACAAACTGAAGTGTCAGTGGAACAGATTATAGAACAAATTGACAGAATACTCAAACCACCAGGACTGGATGGCACCTGCCCAAGTTCTAAAGGAATGCAAATGTGAAATGGCTGAACTACTGCCCAGAGTATATAACTTCTCACTTAAAGCCCCCTCATTATAGAGTGGCAATGAGAAGGGCAAGATGAGTTTTTAAAAGGGAATTCAGGGAATAAAACACAAGTACAGAGAAAGATCTAAGTTTTAGAACAGCTTCAGTGTGATGAGTAATTAACTAGATCAGTACTACCCTGCCTGGAAAAGAGGTAACTTGCATGCCACTATGGAGAAAGGAGCACGTTAAGGAAAGCATCAGAAGTTGTTCACCATCTTTTCTAATGCTTGAATGCTTAACATGAAATTAAGCTACCTAGTGGCAGATTCAATGGAAAGAAGAGTGATTCTTCAAACAATGTTTACTTCAGTTACAAAGCCTCTTGTCACAGAGTTGGGCAGTTTTGTGTCCAGATTTGGTAGAGATTTTTACTGATTCAAAAATTCTCGGGTGAGAGCAAAGAGAAGAATCAGAGGTTAGGAGACAATGACTTAAAGAAAAAGATTGAACTAATGTTGTTTTATAGAAAAAGGATATCACCGAAGGAGGACATAAGTTTTCGAGTACCTCAAGGGCTGTTGCATAGAGTTAAGGAACTGTTCTCCATGTCCTCCTAGGACAAAAAGGAATAGGCTTCAGTCTGCAAAATAGTTAATAGGAAGAATAAATTTCTAATGGCAGGGAAGTGCTAAAAGAGATTCCTTGGAGACCCAGTAAAGCCTCTACCCTTGGAAAGCTTTCACAGAACTGAAGGTAATCTTGCATGATGCTACACTGAAATTAGGGTGGTCTATATTGCTTATTAAGGGATATTCTAATCTTATATCTGTTCTGTTGCTATTTTCCTCTCATTAAAGCAATAGAAGAAACATTATTTCTCCTTTTACTTTGGCTTTTTATGACTATTCTTTCATGCTTCCTATCTGTTTATGTAAGTCAGTGTAATACATTGTAACCCGTTACTTTCCAGATCTGGAAAAGTATACTTGATCTGGGAACATTCTGTAAGATAACAGTTATCCGTGACTGACAGGTACAATTTCTGCAATCTAAACTGCATAGAAAAGGAGCACTAAAAAAGGGATCCTCCAAACCAATTTAAATAATAAGGAAGTATATGCTACTCAGATGAATGCTTTGACTGGCTAACTGTTGTATCATTACACAATGATTTGGGCATGCTTTGATAAAATAGTCCAAGTATTTCCATGCAAAAATCTCCAATATAAAGCAAAGTGTGGTATATTAATCTATTTGCAGTCTATGCACTATATTTTATCTGTTTTCTTACCCCAGGACTTCTATTCCTGCAGCAAGCAACCTCAGGTAGCGCTATGCGTGCTCTATAGCAATGAGCACATGCTTTAATACACTAGGTTAGATGTAGTTTCATAAAGCAGGTAACAATCTAAGAAGAACACTTTAAACAAAGCTTTTCAAATTTTGGCGTGAGGTTTTGGGTTTCTTTTTTAAATGCCAAAAATGTTTCCTAATTTTGGTCCCTAAAAAAACCAGGCTTACTTTCAAATATCCCGAATTTGACAGACAGTGGAAGACACTCATAGGATCTGTGGGTGCTGGCAGTGAAGCCAGACCAGACACTTCTAATCTAGGTGTCTAAATATGGATTTAGCTGCCTCTCTTGAGGAACCCAAATTTGAAAATGATTGGCTGCAGTCCCCACTGAAGCGGCTTACACCATTCTCTACATGGTCTGTGTGCCGTGGCTCTAGTAGCAATTGTTTTAATTGGACAGAGTTTAGTTTTAATTTTTCTGAGAGAAAACTGGCTAGTCCCAATTATGGAAACAAATCTTCAACATAAAACTTTTTTTTAAAAAACAGAAATTCTCCTGGGGAAGTCACAGGCAGGGCAAAACTAGCTTTTCCAGAAGAGCTGACAGTTGTTTATATTTTAACATGGAGGAATCCAGCAAGCCTGCAAGTTTATTTTTAGTAGTTGTAAACTGAGTTATTTAACTCCTTTTTTTTTTTTTCTGTGACTTGGGCTAAGACATAAAAATGATTAATACAATGACAAACTGGTGCCCAGCCTCATGCTAGAGTTTGGATGGTGATGAATATTGTGTTAATCAGAAAGCAGTAGGATTCTTTCACATTATATTTCTTGTGATGCCTCATCTAAATATTTGCAATCTGACAGCTTCTGTGCTTAGAATAGTTCTGGTTGCCACAAAAAATACTGGGTTGCTATCTCTGAGCAGGATGAATCTACTTCCCTCCTTGTGGAGAGAAACTGGCAAAGAAAATTTGGTTATCAGTGTCCTGGCTTCATCACTGCTCACACAAGTCCTGCCCAGGTCCAGGAACAAAAGCTGTGGCAGTGGCTCTGTCAGGGGCTGTGAGTGAGCTAGTGCAAGCCAAAAGTCATCTAAGCCTCACTGCAGTGAGAAATGTGAGGGGTGTCCTCCATTTAGTGTCACCAGTGGCGCAGGACTTCGGCTTGGGCTCCCGAGGATGGTACCAGGGAATGCACCCCGGGCAGCGCCAGCTGCTCCCTGCTAGCAGAAAACCACCCGTTTGACACTGCTGCTCCTGTGTGCTTGTCAGATAAAGGAGTTTGCTGCAGTAAATCCATTCCTTTGAAAATGTGAAGTACCTTCTTGTAAGATAGCAAACTGGTATAAAATTGAAATTGCCTCAATTATAAATCATTCCAGTCATGGGAACTCCATTTGAAGATCATGTTTTCTAAAAAAACAAGGCTGCTTTTTCCTCCAAAGCCATCATTAACGACTCCATCCAGGGAACAGTCAGGACAGTAAGTGTCAAAATCATTCCACCAAGGGCTCATATCAGAAAAATGTGTTAAACTAGGCATGCAGGAACCAACGTTTCTAAGAAGTGATGCACAGTGAAGAAAATATAGATACTCATCGGGTTTCACTGTACTGTCATGTGTCTGTGGTCGAAGAAATAGCTCTAATCAAAAAAAGATGAGAAGCAGTCACAGAACTTAAAATGGATGACTAGTAGCTGCATGGTTTTACTTCTGTTCATAACTAAGATGCAGACTTCTGCCCTTTTATCTGGCACATTATTTAACATCAGAGTCTGTTTCCACATATGTCTCCAAAGCCGTGCAATTACATTAGCTATCCTCCAAGGGGGCTGGAACAATATTTATAATATTTGCAGATGCTTTTCATCTGGGAGGCACAGCAGAAGGGCAAAGCAGTATTTACACGGCTTTTGAAGAGAATTACAAGCAATCTTTCTGTTTGGTTTTAAACTAAAAGCCAAATTACATTACAAAGCATTGAGCTATTCTGGCAGAAAGCACAGAAAAATACCTAGCGTGTTTGGTGACTGAAACCTTTACTGACACTGTCTCCTTACAAGTCTTGTACATTTCTCACTGCTATAATGAAATTTATTCAAAGTTTGTCAGAAATAAATGTATTTGAAATAATACTTCGGTTAGGATAAAACTTCTGGAGTGTCACTGGTTCTGAACAGATAATCACATAAGGATTCTGGGCAGAATTTTGCATGGCATACCTTTTACAGCTTATTAAAGGCAAAGAGGATAATTTGGATAGATCTGGCATTGCAGTTATTTTCTTACTCCCTAACACAAATTCTTTATTGGAGAGACCCATATCAGTTGAATTATTCCTGAATTACTGCTTTGTGAGATAAGTTAATATTAACAGGCCAATATTATCTGTGTAGTTCTTTCTAAAACACATGCATTCTGAATAACAAAAGAGTAGGCAAACTGTCTTTAAGGATCAAATATTAAGCCACTGTGTCATATCCAATTCAGACAAGGAAATATACAGGATTTTCAGAAGGATTCTTTGTCTTTGAACTTAATAGTGAGTTGTGAAATACAGCTGAAGAAAGACCAGTTAAGATTTTCATTAGAAGATGAGGTTTTTTCTTTCTCTGTTTAACTAAAAAAACCCCACCACCTGATTTGCTTAGATATTCATTCCCCAAAATACAAACTTCAAAATAGGTGCGTTGTAGGATGGATTCAATAGTTTCCTCACTTCCAGTAAAAGGACGTAGGCAAAGATGACCCTTCCCTGTGAAGAACAGTGCAAAAGATTTCACTGTGTAATGCCCGTTAAGACATACCACCGACCTGACATCACAGTCAGTAAGAAAACTTTCTTTGTAGCTTTTAGCAAAATTTCTAATGGAAATATTTCATGTCTATCTTCTCTACTGGAGATTAAAGGAGGTCTTTGCATTCAGGCAAGTATTTATACATCAGATGCAGAACAACAGTATTCCCAAAGGATTGAGGTGAGTTTTCCTTAGAAAAGGACAAGGACACTGCGTTTGTGGGAGCCATACATAGAAAAACTCTCTTTAGGTTGAAAAGAGTCCCATGGGCTCCCTAACATAGTAATCATAGGTGAGAAATAGTAAGATATTAAATTATAAAAATAAACTGACAGATAGAATCTATGTTATTTAAATTAGGTTTGATCCTGTAATGAAAAAAAATGACAGTGACAACTCTCAAATGCAAAGCTGCCATTGGCAGTAGAAAAATCACTTGTCTGAGGCTAACCTAGGCAGTACTGAAAGACATTTATTGTTTGGAATGCAAATTTAGCAATAAAAAGAGAACATTACCATGTAAGTGCACAATTTAGGGTTTATCAAGCGACTCTTTAAATTGCAAGACAATGAGAAGCAAATCCCTAGAAGACAGAAACTTTCTGAGGGGACAGGCTATCTCAATCCCACAGAAAATACTACAAATACATAAAATAGGAGCTATCAAACTAATCCTGTACTCTTTTTATACAAGAGCACCATCCTCTGCATTCATATCTGTTTAATGTCTAATTATTGTCTTTTATAACTCATGTACTTTTAAGATGAGATCACTTGAGCCATAAAAAGACGCTGAGTTTAACCCTATGCTTCTTAGTGCACAGCTTCTCCCTCCTTAAAATACTGCTACTTAGTGCACAGCTTGTCCCTTGTTACAATACAGGGTATAAACATTCAGAAGATGGTAGTCAAGACTTGTTTGAGCATACATTCAGCTTCTGGAAGAGGAGAAAGAAAGCAATTTTAGAAAATTTCTATGAGAAATGATAAATTTGTGTATTGATCCTTTCTAAAGCCCAAATACTCATAACAGGGAAGCAGTAGTTGAAATGGGGAAGCAGGGTTATTACTGCGTGGTTTTGACTTGCTAGTTAGACAAGTATAAGAAAAAATGAAGTACAAAAGAGGGCAAGGTTTAGATGGTAGGCTCACAGGTTGGTCACTCAGCAGACTCAGCTAGTAAACTTGGAAAAATTAGATGGACTCTTAGACTGAAGAGCTATAAAACCTGAAGAAGGGTTTTTCTGCCAAAAAAAAAAATATTTTTACTACTTTTCAACTATGTTAGCTGGTCTAATTATTTTAGTTCTATCCATAAAGCTTGCCAATATCTCTCTCTTTACTGCTTTTCTCTAGCAAAGCAATTCCACTCCCAGATCATATCTCACTTTGCTGAGCAGCACAGCAAACTGCACGTATTCTTCACTAGACTTGTTTTCAGTTTTGCATGAAGTCACTAGTTAGAGACCATCATTTTTATAACTGACAATTTTTTTTTTCAGCTGTACCTACAGAGATACATAGCCTTTGGTGTAGATGTTGTTAATAGAATAAAAGGCAATAAGTTAATACTCATATCAAGCCTGAAAACAGTGACATTTTTATTAGGTGGATAACTTTCTATTCTGCAATTCAGCAGTTCAAATTATATTACAAACTGAGCCTATTTGGAGATTTTTCATTAAAATATCATATGCAATTATTTTGCCATTTTCCAAGTTGTCTCTTGTCCATGTATGTGACTGAAAGGCCTATGTGCTACAACAATCCTCCTAACTAATATTAGAAAATTATATTCCTTAACAGCATACTCTCTGTCATGCAACTTGCGCTAGAGTTTGCTTGTATTTTATGTACACTGAAATGCAAAGACCGTAAACAAAGGTCAGAGGAAATCAGCTATGCCAACGAAAATCAAATATGGGCCTCACTCTTTCCCTTAGTGCGCAAAATCCTGAGTGCTGTTGCTGTTCAAGGGTCTGAAGGCTCCACTGGGTAAGAGCTTTGCTGTGCAAGGCACTACACCGACACAGAAGGAGACAGTTCCTGCCCTGGAGAGTTTGTCTGTTTAAGCAGATTAAATACATCTTGTATTCCCTCTAATGTGACCTTTCTTCCTTTCTTCATTTTACGTGCTTGTGTAATGTACCATGCTGGGGAAAAGTCTCTGATATTTTTATTTTGAATCAATGTTTAAGTGAAGTATTGCCTTTGGATCTTAGGAAAGGATGACATCCTTAACCAATACATAATGCATGAATTTTTCATGACTCTGCAGCAAGAAATACTGTCACATGCTGGCATAGATACCAAGCAGCTTTATTTTTAAAGTGTGTGGACAAAAATCAAGGTTCTTCTGAAACAGAAGAAATACTATTCACTCTCTGCTGCGTCTCTTAGTGACAAAGGAAAAGCAAGATTACTTTAGCAGGAGAACTGGTTTGTTTGCCATTGCAATCCTTCTGCTTCACTAAAAGGGCAGGTGGCATCTTTCAGACAGCAAGGTGCTGGTATGTGTCTCTTGTCTGAGAGAAGGTGAACAAACACTTCATTTTAAACACCTGAATTGAAAGCACTTCAAGTGAATCTCTTATATGGATATTTTCAAAAGGAAGGGACCACAAGGAGATGGCTGTGGAAAACACAATTACTGCCTACCAAGCTCTCCTGCTTGCTTTTATGTAGTGAGAGTTGTGTTCTGCCCTTCAGCATATATACGTGCTGTCAGCAGCTACATGTAACAATGCGGCCACGCACTGCAAGTAAGATCTTGGTGTCAGGATTTGTGTTCCTTGCTTCATTTCCCTGCCCGTCAGGAACACACAGCATCTCTATTCTGATTAGCGAGAGGGTTTGCACAGCCTTGTGCGAGAGACGTGATATAGGAACAAGCACAGCGTTAGCTGGTAGCTAGAGACAGAGACTGGAGTAGGAGCACTGATTTAGTGGAATTGTGTGTAGTGTAAATCAGAGCATAACTGGAACTCAAGGGATGAATTAATCCAAGAATATATATCCTGAAATGTATCTCCTGAAGTCCCACTGAAATAAAAAAGAAAGGATTCCTTATACCTAGAGCCCAGTTTAAATCCTATCTAGCTCCACATTCTAAAAATCCGCTCTATCAGGTGTATAAGCACCTTTAGTATTAAAAGACATCGAAGATTTGAAGAGATTAAATTAACTCAACTAAATGGAATTTGCAAACAGCATAAATCACTGTTGATTACTGCCAACCCTTCAGAAGTCTAAAAAGGCTTAGCCTCTCTCATGTGTTCTCCTGTCCTTTCATACCAGTAGAGGTTTTGTCTGAGGACTAGCCCAGGAAGCCTCTGTACCTAGAGAAGAAATGAATTGTTCAAAGCAGTATTGTGAAAACTATTTTCAATCTCTCAAAGATTTTTAACCATAGTTCTGCCACCCTCTTTCATTTTACATCCTACCTAGGCCCTGAGGGTTGTCTCCCTTAGGAGAACATAAGCTTCTGGGGACACGTCAAGATGAAAAGACTATTGAATAAGCATCAAATGTGCTTGCTTGTGACTACTCCTCTACAAAGAAATGCACTGCCGTGGAGCATGAAGCAGAGTAGTTATAGCCTCCCTGTCAGTAAAGCTGAACAACCCAGCTGGGGCACCCACCGGGGCAGTTCTGCTGCTCTCACTATCAGAGCTGTTACCACTGTCTCTGGGCCGTTCTCCATTATCAGAGGAGATACACATGAGGCCTTCCATCTGAGATCAGATCCTTGACTTTAGCTTCAAAATTCTTAACAAACACATTGCAGATTCTAGCACTACATAAAAATCTTGGAATTCATAGCTAAGTTTATAATCAGGGAGCATTGCACTGAGATTTAAAAAACAAAAAAAAACAAACTAAAAAATAACTCATTTAGTCACAAATTACTCCTCAGTTTACCAAATGTAGATAATTGGATACTGAAATGCGAGGATAAAGTTCAGCGCTTCACACAAATTAAATTGCCAGTCTATAAGTACCAACACATGAACTGATTGCAGTTAGTCATCTGCTGCAACAGAGAGCCAGAAAACACAGGGCAGCTGTTAAACAGCTCCACTCCATTCCACTTATCTGCCAAAAGATCTCTGTTAAAGATTCTCATTTTCTTGAAGTACTTCCTGTATTAACCTTGAATATCTGCTAGAAGCAGAAAACATGCAGATCTACTGTCTGCCAGTCCTACCACTTGCATGCAGAAGATCAGTCTCTGAGATTATTCAGGTTCCTTCGAGTCTTAAAATTGATTTTTCAGGAGCCTATCTGTCTCTGAGCTTAAAATTAAGTCTTCTCTTTCTGCAGTCAGGTACTTGTGTCGTAGTTCAGCCCCGATCGGGACTACACTATGCAGTCTCTCTATCACTCCCCCCACCCTCCAAGAGAACAGGGGGAGATAATAGAAGAAAAAAACGGCTCGAGGTTTGAGATAAGGACAGGGAGAATCCTTAAAGTTACCGTCACAGGCAAAACAGACTCGACATGGGGAAAACTATTCATTTATTACTACAACTAGCAGGATAATGATAACTAAGCAAGATAAACCTCCTCCCCACCCCTCCCTCTTCCCAGGCTTAACATTATCTCTACTACCTTCCCCGCCCCCCGAGCAGCACAGGGGGGAAGAGGGAATAGGGGTTGTGGTCAGTTCATCACGCGTTGTTTTACGCCGCTGCTTCACAGTTGGGGGAAGAACTCCTCACATTCCTCCCCTGCTCCAGTGCGGGGTCCCACCCATACGCCACAGTCCTTCGTTAAACTGCTCCAGCGCGGGTCATCTCTTCCACGGGGTGCAGTCCCTCCAGAACGGCTGTCCCAGCGGGCCCTCCACGGGCCACAGCCGCATTCAGGCATCCACCTCCCCCCGTATGGGGTCCTTCACGGGCTCCAAGTGGATCTCTGCTCCTCTGTGGGCTTCCATGGGCTGCAGGGGGACAACCTGCTCCACCATGGTCATCACCACAGGCTGCAGGGGAATCTTGGCCAGGAGCCACATTACTCCTCTGCCTCCTTCTCCACTGACTGGAGCTGTTTCTCTCACAAGAACAGTTCTTCACAACAGGCTGGCAGAAGCCTCTCAGGATCTCTTCACATCATCCATCTCATCTCCTCTCCACCTCTTGCAGCCAGACTGGGCTGAGTTGGGCCCAGTCGGCCGCCTGGCGAGAGGCCAGAGGGTGAGGCCTGCAAGGCCCGTGAGGCCTGCGCCTCCTCCTCTGCGCCTCTGCCCCTGCTCAGCTTCTTCACATCTTCTCTTCTCTTTTTTTTCTTTTCTGTTTCCCCCTTCTTAAATACGTTATCGCAGAGGCGCTATCACGGAACATTCTGCTACCAATTGGCTCGGCCTTCGCCAGCAGCGGGTCCACCCTAGGCCCGGCCAAGTCCACTGAACAAAGGGGAGCGACTTCTAGCCGTTTCCTACAGAAGCTGCCACCCTAGGCCCCCCTCACTAAACAAAACCACAACAACTTGTAACATATATGAACAGTGGAACAAATGAAATGGAAATTCTGCCAGGTGTGCAGGGTAATAGCTTTTTTCTGGGTACCCTCACTAAGCAGTACAGTCCTTACCCGAAGTCCCCCACTGTGCACATAAAACCAGGAAGAACTTTTTAAGGGAAACACCATGATATCAGGTTAAGAAAAGGCAGTAACAATCTAAGTAAGTGGTTAATGAAACACCCAAACCTTGAATATTTTTTGGCAATAATCTTTCACTCCATTCTGTCCTGTCGTAGTACATCCATTCCCTTTAATACAGGACTTTTCCCCGCAAGCACACCATACTGACAGCTTGATGGTCAGGATGAACACCAGTGAGCCTTTCTGCAGCCCATGGATGAGCACTTACTGGTTATCTCCTGATGCCTATCATCAATCAGATCAAGTGATTTCTGCTGCTAATTTATACTGAGATCCCCACTACAGTCCCTTTATTGCTTTCCTTCCAGGTTGAGCAAAGTCTCTCTGTTAACATCTCTGCACAGTATCTTTGCAGCCTGAGGGCAGAAGGGCCAATTACATGTTGAATGTCTGAGCAAAAGCCTTGAGGTGTTCCTTGCCTCTTTTCCACCCTTCTTGTTCCTCTCTCCCTCCTATCTTCCTTCCCTCCTCAGCTTGATGCTTGATTCCCCCACCTATATGGCCACTGTGTATGCTTTTGGTAAGTCCCTAAAGTGTCACTAGAGAGTTCAAAAGCATGTTCCAATTTATTTTCTCTGCCTTTACTTATTCTTGGCCATCAGGCGTATTTAGAAAGGTATACCATGCCCCTTTCTGTATCAATTATCTTATTTTTGGATGCATGGAAGCCCTATGATATCAAGCTTTATCCTGGTCCATGTTCTGAGATTCCCAGACTGAGCTTAAACCTCCAGGTTCTGTTCTTTTTAGTGGACGTTTAGGAAACTCAGCAAGACAAATCGTGGAGATAAACAGGGTGATTTTGATGTTGAGGGTGATTCTGTCCCCTTCCTGCAGAACATTAACAAAAATGTTTCCTGAGAAACCACAACTTATGTATCTTACATGTTGAAAATAATACCAAAGTGCAGCTCTTGTTTCTCAACTATTCATCTTCTTAACCCTTATAAAGTGGCTGATTGATGGTATTCCTGAATATAGAAAAATTGTAACGATACTTTTTAAAGCCAGACTGAAAACCGTTGACAACCCATTTTCTTGAGACTGCAGCAGATGATTACAGGTATTAGACTGTCTCTACCTTCTCAGGTTTCCCCAGAGGTGTATATCAGCACAGCATCACTGATTTCAAAGGAGACAGACTGCTGTAAGCCACCTGCATTGTTTGCCAGATAATTTTAGAAAACAGATGAAAAGAAGAGAAAATCCAAAGGGCCTTCTCTTGTAAGACTCTCATTAACCCCTCCCCTTAATGTCCCTCACATTCCCTCTCAACTTGAGCCCCTGTGTCTTTCAAAACTGGTCAGTCTCCACAAAAGGCAGATTTTTAGCACCACAAATTATAAATCAGGTACACGTTGAAGTCCTTCAAGTTCTAGGTTACTTTATAGCATCATAGCATGGAAATATGTCTCAGTGAAAAAAATTAATAAGGACAGCAAAAAGCCTTGTAGTTTTCAGTTTGCTTTTTAAAATTTCTACATTTTTGTAATTACAGCTTTCCTTGGGGGTTTTCTTTGGGAAAGGAAAAAGTGGGAAGGACAGTTGTTTTCTTTCCCAGGAGTGGTTAGAGCACCACTTCCCTTCCTTGGGGTGGCAGGGGGTCAGCTTCTGATTGAGGAAGGCCAAGTTTGATTCCCCCTTTGGATATACAAACTTCATTTTTTGAATGGCTCAGAAGTGAGCTATCAGAGTACCAGCTCCCAGCTTGGGTTTGGGTTTAATGACTCTGCCACACTCTTTGGCCCAGAAGGTCTGGGAGCGTGGGACAAGTTCAAGACCTGAAATTGAACCCCTTCTGGGAAAGTGCATTGTGCTAACTGAGAGAGACTCCTGGGACAATCCCCTTTAAATAGCATTTGTTTCTAAGTGCGATAGTTCATGTGAAAATGCATGCAGCACTAGTTCTTACAAATGCTTCACCTCAGATTGTACGCTGTATAAAGAACAATCTCAAACAGTTGCTGGATTTGCAGGATGTGGACAGGAAGAATAAGGAGGGAGCAAAAGTTCAGCTGTTCTAATATGTAGGTATAGAAGTGGGATTTTCATTGTCTCCCAGTGCTCCCTCTCATTCAGGGCTGCGTAGGGGAATGCATGGGAGAAAGCAAGGCTGTAGCTTCTCAGAACACCGCAGCTGAAGCTTGCCAGACACGTGGTGACCATCAGAAGGTTGCAGTGATTAGTCTAGCTGTATAAATAAACATGCCTGAATTCTGCCCCAACAAAAAATTGTTTGCTCTGTTGGACTGCTGCATGGAGCGTGCTGAGGTCAGTGCTGCATGGAAAAGAAAGAGAAAAAGATTGGATTGAAAACTCTCCCATATTGCAAAAGCCAGGGAGAGAGTTTTTCACTGATTTCTATCTGACTATAGAGGGCTGAAAGAGTACAAAGAACACCTCCTCCAAGGGTCTACCTGAGTTGGGGATTTTGCACTTTTTATGCTGTGCTGGGCTTTTATGCAGTGTTCACCATGGGGATAACAGAGTAAATGCTAAGGTCAGTTCTTGTGGAGCTCTGTGAGAGA
The DNA here is from genome assembly GCA_009806455.1 of Tetrax tetrax. NCBI lineage: Eukaryota > Metazoa > Chordata > Aves > Otidiformes > Otididae > Tetrax > Tetrax tetrax. The sequence continues at coordinate 87,085 of WHYT01017029.1, forward strand.
GATCCACCTCCTGCATTGTTCTCAGCAGCGACCAGGGCAAGAAGGGCAATGAGTAGGAGAGTCACTGAGAATTAAACAAATATATTGTTTGCTCTCTTTTCCGTTCCCCTTTTTTTTTTTTTTTAACTTGAACTTTGTTCGCAAGTGAACCTGGCTCAGCTGAAGTGTTCTCACAGCCATTCTAGCCTCTTTCAGGAGAGCTGCCTGTCTGGGGATAGCATCCTTGAGGCCTGTGAGCCTTTCCATCTTGGCATCAACTACGCCTCCTCTTGTAGCATGTAGATGTGGAACACAGACGTGAGAAGCAACCTTGTACTTTGTTGGGAAAGACACTGAAGAGCAAATCCTGAACCTTGACTATGTTTTGTTTTCTCTAACTCTCTTTCTAATTAAAGGACAGTCCCAGTGCAGGCTCTGTTTTGCCCTTGTGCTTTATAGTGAGTGGACACATGCAGTACTGCTCCAAGGAGTACTGTGAGGCTACCCAAGGGACTCCAAATAAACCGGTTTGTCTGTTGGAAGCAGCCAAGCAATAGTAGTATGGGGCTGAGTTTACTGGTGGTGGTGCAGAGTCATACTGACACAATTCCACTACTTTTGGGACAGAAGCCAGTATCTCAGAATGCATTAGAGCACTGAGAGCTACTTTGAATTAGAACAAAGAGACTGCCCAAGCAGAACAGCAGACAATTCTGTTTCTAGAATCTGTACTAACTGGCATGCGAGAGCTAAAGTGTCTCTGTGTAGCACCACATTTTATTACAGAGATGCACTTTTTGTGCTATAAAAATAAACCAGCTTGTTCAGAGCTAAGCTTATGCACTTGCAAGACATTCCATTGCAAAACTGAGACAGGTCCTAAATCACTCTTTCAGACTATCCGGTAGTGTATTTGAGGCCATTTTCTGAAGCAGTCTACATTAGGAGACCCTGGCCTCCCCCATTCTGGAGGATGAAGATTTAAAACGTGTCTCCTTTCTTTTCATTATCGTATGAGGTAGCCTCAGCAATAGGGAATGTGCAGATAAACATGTATCCCAACATAGGGTACCATAGCAACAATAACTTCAGTAAGACTGGAAACATTTCTCTAACAGAAGATATGAAATAACAATATTCTGAGACTATTGCAAGTTCCTGAATGCCAGGTTCAAGACAGCTCCACTGTGGCTTATTGCTTTTTATAGCAAAAGACTGGAAATATCATTGCCCTATTTTAAATCTTCCCCCTGATGGAACAGTGCGTGTATATTGTATGTCTGCCTCTATACAGACGTATTGCTAGATTTTATTTTGAATGCAATGAGAAACACTTCACTGCAAAGATCTGGTTTAATGACTATTTAGGACTTCTCCTTGCTAGGGTTATGGTATAATTTTCTGTGTAGATCTTCGTGATGATCTTCAGCAGTGTCTAGAAAGATGCCTGGAAAGGGTAGGAGAAAGATGAGCAGCAAGTTCAGAAACAGCAGTACGCTAGACCAGCTCCACTGCTTCCTGTGATCACGACTCCCATGCCTTATTTAATGAGATCGTGTGAAAACTACATAACATACTGCATCTTCTTTTACATACCTGTTCTACAGTGGCACAAAGTAACAGTGTGGTTAGTTTAGGCTGACCGTGCTATTTCTTGTCTGGAACAGCACGGACTTTCCCTTCCCTACCTCACACACATCCACAAAGGTCACAGAACGTGCATGTAATGCAGCTGCAGAATACTGGCTGTGAAAGTGGAAGGATACTGGGGTGATGTCCTGATACTGGAATATCCTGAGATATCCTGAGACTGGTGGTCTCTAGCTTGAGACTCCCATGACTGAGAGCAACTGAAAAGTGTGCTGTTAGCTCTGCTAGCTCATCTCAGTGGTCTCAACATCATTCTCTACGAATGATTCATGTGCCACAGATTGTTAGTTTAACAATGTTATGTCGCGTGTAATCTTTGCTCAGTATGTGTGAGGACTTACCCTGAAACCAATAAATTGTCAACAGTAACTTCTCTGATAAAGTTAAATTTTTCTTTCTAAAAAAATTCCCTTTTTAATCTTGCACTATGGTGTATATTGTTTTTGCCTTGATGCACACACATTGTTGCTGTTGTGATCAATAAGTACTGAGTCTGATCATTGTTCATTAACTAGCCCTTTCAAGTTCCCAGATAAATAGAAACAAAGGGGTTTTCAAGCTGTTTCGCTCCAGGCATCTTTTTCTTGTATTCTTAGGGTAAATGGATAGATAGATAGATAGATAGAGGCTGAAAATTTCATATGAAGCAATTTGTTAGCCTGCTGCTTCGAACTGTACCCTCACGAGAGGAACCATACCTTTAACTTTCCCCCACTTGTACCATCAAGGTTAACACGGTCTTTGGGGTTTTTTTGCCACTGCATCCTTTCCAATTTGCTGCATTCACCAGAAGCAAATGCTACCTTTATGATCATGACTACCCCGCAATATTATTTATGATTTTTGTGCTTTGATAGGATAAGCAATATTTCGTGGTGTTTAAAAGCAAACCTGAATACATTGCTAGCCAACACTTGCAGAACAGCAGCAAAAATGTTTATATCTTCAGAAATAAAACTTTGCAAGCTTGTTGATTGGTTCAGGTTTCCAATAGTACCTCTTTTATACAAGCTACTTGTATAAGGATTTAGAACTGTATAAAATAACAAGCTTAAAATCAAAATGTTTGCCTGGGGAAGTCTGCCTTATCAAATACTACATAACAGGAGTGCTAATGACTCACTTAACTCTAATGTTCAGCTCCTTAAATGAAGGAAACAGCAAAAGCAAAGAATAATGTTGCTGTTAATAAAGTTAGCAATTTCACATATGAATTTTAAATCCTCTTGCATTTCTAAAATGCCGGTGAACTCTGGTCCTCGGGCTAGATGTAGCAATAAAATTTAACAAACTGCAAGCATGCAAAAAGTTTTATATAATCTGCAAATTTTAAAAATGATTGATAGGTTTTGAAAAGAGACAGAGTGTTCCTGAAGTCTAAACTTTTTCCAGTAATTACCACCGGGAAGGCATGACTAATTACAGTATTCTCTATGCTACATGATATACATAGAGACAAATACACTGAAGAGTTTTGATTTAGGTGTTCTCCATTTGGTAGAAGGAATTAACCTATTTTTGGAAAGAGACCTATGTGCCTGAAGGCTGTAAGCTGATGAAGGTCTTCGTACTGTGCTTTGCAGAATCAAAACATTTTCTGATGCTGCAGTAAGTCAAAGTCAAAGCTTTTGAATTCAATACAATATGCACAATTACTCAAAGTGCAATTACATTATTATTATTATTATTAAAATTGCCATCCCTTTAGTTCAGCACTGCAAATGGTTGACATGCAAAATAGCAGTCGTAGGTCCTCATAACACAATAGATATGTAACTCGAAGCAGTGGTTGAACATGGCAAAACTGTTGAGATTTCTGTTGCCTTCATATTTTCATCCTCTTAAGCCAACATCACTTTTTTCAAGAAAATTGATCATTTGAAAAATAGTTGTAGAAGCCTATTCCATGCTCATAATTTAATTTTGTCCTTACCTAAAACAGAGGGTAAGCCTATTCAAATCAGTCAGTGATAAATAGGTAATTTGAGGGAAAGAGAGAAATTCCCTTGTCTCCCCAATTCTCCACCCATGTGGAAAGTGCTTTATTGACTCAGCTTTCCCTGAGAAGTATGTTAGGAATTACAGTGTCAGACTTCGTAAAGTAAAAGAGTGACAACTAAGACCAGAAGCAAGGACTTTTCTTCAGGTTCTTACCTGAAGAAAATCAACCTCCCTTAAGCTATCTGAAAACTTTGGCTAGTACCCCCTGTGTGCCACAGATCTTACTGGGCTTCTGACACATTTTTTTGTGCCTGAAAACAGACTTACAAATCTTCAGTTCAAAATTATCTGACTTGACTGGTGCCACACAACAAAAGGAGCCAGCTTGAAACCTCCCCTCAAATCATGGCCAATATAAAACTTAGGTCCCATATTAGAGCTTGGATAAGATTATCGCTATTTGCTTTTGGATAAGAGGTATTGCATTGTATCTGTTCTCGAGCACAGCATTTAGCACTTCTTATCTATGAACTATTTCCCCTCCTGGAGCCTTGTTGTGATGAAAACAGCACATCTGGGCCTGGAAGTGCCTCCATCCATAACAGCATGTTTTGCTTCTGGAGTTTGGAGGCCAAAAGTGCCTGGTATGGGTGAGTATGTATGTATGTATGGTATATATGTGTTGAGCCTGGGAAACGGGGAAGATAGGCGTTTTAAATGTTTGTCTTTTGTATGTTTCCCATTCAGTAATTAAATATTTATGCTAACTGGCAACAAATTAAATTAAATTCTTCAATCCAGTCTGGTTTTCCCACAACAGTTACTTGGTAAGTGAGTTGTCTGTCTCTCCATGAGTTTTCTCACTCCTGTTCTCCCTCTTTTCTCCCTTGTTTTGCTGGGCAGCAGAGAGTGAGCAAAGGGCTGAGTGGGTGCCTGGCTGCTAGCTGGGGCCAATGCACCACGCTGACATAGAGACCCTTTAACGCACACTGACCCTGGGTCTTGAGCTGGGTTTCAAAAACATAGTTACTTCATAGCAGAAATCTGAAGTTATTTTTATAACTTTCTTCTGGTGGCCTTCAGCATTTACAGATTTAAAACCACCTCAGATAATTTAAAAGAAAAGAAAATCAAAACAAAGCCTGAATAAATAGTATCTGAGATGCCTTGGAGAAAATATGATGAGATAAACTGATTTTAGAAGGAGTAGGATGAGAAAGGTGGGGAAGAGAGGCTGAAATGCCATTGTGAATTCTTTGTTTCAATTGCAAATGAGAACAGCTTACAATAGTTATCACTGCTTTAGAAAGGAGTTTTATACTGAGAATAACAAATGATGCTTAACATGCTAGGCTATAAAGACTCACAAACATTTATGTTCTTTAGTAAAGGCCATTTATTTTCTTGTTTTCTTGCAGATGAACTGGTTGTCTTCTGTATTTTATTGCTCATTTGCTGCCCTACACTAACTACCTACCTGTAAATAACATTTTTGTTTCTCAGTGCTGAGAATAATGGGTAATTGTTTTGACAGTGGTTTCACCTATTAAATGTTTCACAGAACAGCTCTGTGTTCTGTGCACACATAATTATTTAAACTCCATCTGTAAAAAATGCCCTCACTTAGTTTCTGTTGATTTCCTAGGAATGTTTTTGGTTTTCACTACTCGTTAAAGCTTCCTATTTACTTTTTCAAGGATAAGAAAAGTACATTGACAGCTAATTTAGGATTCAAGTGTGTTCTTGTAAGAGGTTCACTGAATTCTGCCTATTACAATCCAGACAGAGTACAGAATTAGAAGCTGCTCTGGTGTAATCTGTAAATCATATCATTTTCACTGGTTTGTTGACTTTTTCAACAACTGTTGCAGTCAAGTGATGAGCGATGAATAAAGTGCACTTAGTACTTAACAGTACTCCTGTACTGTTGTAGTGTTGCAATGTGCTGTGAAGTGGCTTCTAAGGTCTACTGGAGGGGCATCAGAACTTGCACAATGACTCATACCCAAGCCTCAGGTTCCTCACAGGCCTGGGTGGTGCCTGCTTTGTAGAAGTGCTCAAGGTGAAGGAGTAAGGATAAAGCTTCTAAGCATGGGGTGACATTTTCACCGCAACAAAATAAAAAAATATCAATGGACCTATGCTCCAAAGTCCTTTAAGCACATCTGAAATCCCATTGTTTGTGCCCTTGCAGAGAGCATGAGGTACTACAGTCTTGCTAAGAATGGCTATCTCTGCTCTATGTACTGAATACAGAGGTAGGAGCTGTCAGGGGACAGACTACTACAGTGCGATGCTGCTGCTCACAATGCTTCAGGAAAAAAATTGATCAAAGGCAGAATCCAAAGAAATTTCAGAACAGCACTGAAAGGCTTAAAGAAGCTGTGGCAATTACTGCAGTTGTTGTTGGAGCAAGGGAGTATATCCTGGACATATTACATATTAGCAAAGGAAAAGCAAGTCTCTTATTCTTTTTAAGAAGCCTTTCAGTCATATTTTTTCTCACTGTATTTTGTCCAGCCTTCCTATGTATCAATGAAACATTACATTTCTCTTCTTCCTTGTGGGTTTTCAACTTCATTAGAAGTCTGGAATCTTAATCAAAATAAACAGAGAATGACTTCACAGATGACCATTTTTTTTCCTTCCCAACTCCCCAGAAAGATATTCAGCAAATCAAGAAACATTTTATTGTAAGCTTTTTTTTGCCTCTGAAATATTTTCTTAAAAGAAAAGTGAGAAAGAGGATTTATTTTTTTTTTGTCAAGAATGAATATTTGACTTCTGAGTTGTCCTCATTTCTGTTTCATCTCACCTTGTTATGCATATTCTGTTGTATTTCAAAGAATATTTATGGTACAGTACTAAAAAACATGTGGCGCTCTTTGAAAATGTACAAGCAATACTTAGTGGTTTTGCATTATTTCCTTGAGAAGAAATACACAACTTCATAACAGGCACCCAATTCAGAGGGTTGGATAAAATTCCAAATTTTCCCAGAATTCAGAAATTATTGCTGATCTAGTTAGGGCTTTCACTAAAATGTCTTTTATTACAAATCATTCCCATAGACATTCACCTGTTCAATAAATATTGGGTCCAAGTACATCTCTTTTCAAGTCAATGTTACTGTGCTGTCATTAAAAGTGGGAACAAACTTATTTCAAATTATGGTGTCAAGACTCGTAGCTGTAATGGTATTTATGAGAAGGTGAGAATTTGGCAACAGGGAGCAGGTAGAGTCTGTCACATGGCTTGGTCACGTCCCTGTTTCACAGCACTAAGCCCTGGGACCCCTGACCATCCATGTGGTGCTCCTGGTGCTCTCAGACATAATTATTATTACTTTTTACAGGGTTACTTTTTTTCAGTTCACTGTCTGTAATAACATGACCACTCAGTTGTAACCCATCAGAGTGATGTTTTTCTACCATGAGGCTGAGAATATATATACTAAGAGGACATATGAGGGTACAAAACCTTCTGTAGTGGTGTTAGGTGGATTTGTTTTGGTTTCAAGAAGGCTAGCTAGTTCATTTAAAAAAAAAAAGTCTCCAGGATTATATATATGTATAATTCCCTCCTCTCCTCTCCTCTCCTCTCCTCTCCTCTCCTCTCCTC
>WHYT01017029.1:98489-162041 GCA_009806455.1 Tetrax tetrax
GCCAGGGGAGATTCAGGCTGGACATTAGGAAATATTACTTCTCGGAAAGGGTAGTCAGGCACTGGAATGCACTGCCCAGGGAGGTGGTGGAGTCATCGACCATGGGGGTGTTCAAGAAACGTTTGGATGTTGTGTTGAGGGATATGATTTAGCTGAGAAGTATTGGTGATGGTTGGACTGGATGATCTTTTAGGTCTTTTCCAATCATGATAATTCTGTGATTCTGTGATTCTGTGAGTGCGGCCATCCAGCCAACTCCTTATCCACCGAGTGGTCCATCCAGCGAACCCGTGCCTCTCTAGTTTAGAGAGAAGGATGTCGTGTGGGACAGTGTCAAATGCCTTGCACAAGTCCAGGTAGATGATGTCCGTTGCCCGTCCCTTGTCCACCGATGCTGTTACCCCGTCATAGAAGGCCACCAAATTGGTCAGGCACGATCTGCCCTTGGTGAAGCCATGTTGGCTGTCAGGAGAATCTGCTCCACGACCTTGCCAGGCACAGAGGTGAGGCTGACCGGCCTGCAGTTGCCTGGGTCTTCCTTACTCCCCTTTTTGAAAATGGGGGTTATGTTCTGTGAGGGGACATTTTTATTCCGAATGCTGGTAATCAGGAGGCTAAGAAGGATGTCAGCATCAGGAATGCCATTGTTAGGGTTTTTTTTTTCCATGCAGGAGATAAGTAATTTGAGTGGCTAAAGCACAGTGACGAGTTTCACTAGGTAGAAAAATACCTGGAATAGGAGTCCTAGTGCTGCAGTTAGATAAGGAACTTTAAACAATTTTTATAATCAACTTCAGGGATACAGAGAACTATGGCATTTTTTTTTTTTTGCTTTCTGCTGTAGAATTCTGCTAAATTTCATGTCAGTAATTTTTCTTGCTTTCATTCCTCTTCATTCCAGGGCAATTTGAGAAGTAAGAAATTTTATCTGCTGTAATTTCTTTTCCTTAGTAAAACATTTTGATACACAAATATTGCCTTCAGCTGCACCAATCAAACGTCGTCTTCTGCAGAACTCAGCGTTCCCTACCACTGTGCACATCACAACAGCCCCTGCAGAACGGATGTGCCCGGCCAGCCAAGGCGAGCGGGCAGGCGTGGGCAGCAGACGGCAGTGCCCCGAGCTCAGGGGAGGGTGCAGGACAAACTGCTCTCTGTGCTGCTCAAAAAAAAAAGCCATCATGGACTGATAATTGCAAAGGTGCACAGCATAGACCTCCTCTGTCAGCTATGGTAAGGGTTCCGGTCATTAAAATCACCCTTTTCCTGAGGTTTGAAGGGAAGTCCAGCAAGTGTAGCAGCAGAAAAGGTGATTGAAATCCTCTGTTCCGTTCACAAATTTTATGTCCAGCAAGATGAAGGGAGGAGATAGGATTGCACAGTCTGCTGCTGATCTGAAGAATTGCTCAATTTTCTAGATCACTCGTATTAATTACCTGGCGGTCATGTTCAGATGCTGCACCAAATACCTTTCTGAAGATCAGGAGTAACTTCAAACACTTGTTGGCCAAAATGCTTTTTGATCCTTTCCAAGTTGAATATGCTTTCAATTCTTGAACCTCAGCTTAAAATATCCTAAAAAATTATGTAAAGTATCTTCAGGCACAGGAAATCATGGTATTTTATTTTCAACATCCTAAGCGGGTATCCTGCCCTCCTTTCCCTCCTACTGCCCCAGCTGCTTTGATAAATCATACTCAAAATCACTTGAGTGATTTCTACAGCCCTACTTCTCTTAAAAATGAAAGTTTCCTTATTATCCTCTAAAATAGAATATTTTATTTCAAATAAAGTGTTCCATACACCCTGAGTTGTTTTATTGTCTTTATAACAAAAGTGTAAATATAGTCTTCAACTTAGTTAGAAATATTTTTGCAATTTCTTGGAAGACTGCAAAATGGGCAAATTTTCTTTATCCTGGAGAGATCTGAAGTGTCTACTGGAAATAGAAACTGAAAAGTACAGAAAAATCAATATACAAAGCACTGGCCTACACATTTATTATGAATTGAGATGGAGATGTTGAAAACATCAGAGAAACTGAAATAAAAAAGTTATGTTTTCAAGACCTGTCACTCATGATGATATTAAGCAAGATTAAGTTGCTTGATTCTTAATGTGCCCTCTGTCAACCTAATGAATTCACTGGAAAAGTAGATACTTTGTAATTTTCAGGATTAAAGAGAATCTATATTTATATCATTTATTGAAAGCTGTCCAGTATACTGCTCTGATATTTTCCGTATCATGCCTGTAATTATAAAATATATAGCAAATTCCATATGCCCTTCTTAGAATAGCAGAGATGGCTGAATATGGAAGAAGCAATGTTTTCTCTTTCAAATCCTAGAGTTTTCCCAGTATTGCCATGTGTGATGGTTTTTACTCATATTGGTAATGTTCTCTATTTAATGTTTGGTTTTTTTCCATAAAGATGTGTGGGAATAGCAGTTCTTCATAAAAATGTTTTGAAAAGGAAAATATTTGGGAGCAAAAATGGCATTTTTTATATTGTTGACCACATCTAATGTTTTATTTATTACACTACTGTTTCAAGAGAGGCAAAATTTCAATTTTGAGAGCAAAGCAGTGCAATCTGTCTTTAATGGATCAAACATACAGCATCAATAATAATTGACATAAAATGCTTCCAAGAATTTAACTGTTCTGAAATTAAAACAACTGTGAACTTGTTTATTTTTACAGATTGAACGATGCTTACAAGCAGTGTCCAAATAAACAAAATGGCCTAAATGAGCTACTCAGAATGAAGGATCTCAAAACTGCAAAACCATCGTCCATGAGCAACATGAACATTTAAAAATGCAATTCCAAAGAATTTTAGACCTCAGAAAGCAAAAGAAGTTTCTGTCTGTGCCAACCAGAGGAAGTATCCACCGGTTACTCAGAGAGAAGAGCAAGAGCCTGCCTGCAGATGGCCAGCCCTGGCCTAGAGCCTGAGGCTGCGCTCATGGGGGCGTTGTCCGATCCCAGGCAGAACAGGAGGGGAAAGGTGGTGATTGATCTATCCAAATCCAGAATGAAATAATAAAACAGCCCCAAGAGAAAATATTATAAATTAAAGGTAAGGCAAAGGGAGTGTTTGCATAAGTGACAATAACACCCACTGTCTGACTGTGAGTAAATGGGGGTTCTGGTTTATCAGGTCAGTGAGCAAGGCTGACATTACCAAACACGTAAAAACAGGAAAATTGGGATCACTGCAGAAAACCTAAAATGGATATAGGTTGTTTATATGAGAAAGGGTAACAGAATATAAACTAATGTAAAGGGTGTGCCCAGGGCTGTGTGGGGATCCTCCAAGCCCTTTTGTACCAGACAGGGGCAGCCAGGATGGGCACAGCAAGCGGCCGGTGCCCCACTGCGCCTCAGCTCCTGCGCTCAGCGGAGGAGCAAGGAAGGACCAAACGTCCTGCTCTTGGGGCCAGTGCTGGGAGACCAGGCTGTGGGCTTCAGGTAGTATGGAAAAAACCTGTTGCGAGTGAGGAGCAGTGAGAGCTGGGGATGCTGCCAAGGGGAGACAGAGCTGTGCTACCCCACTCTGATCTCCATGGAATCACAATGGGAGGCACGTCTCTAACTCCTGCCAGAGTTATTGCAAAACACAGATACTTCTGAAGTTCAGTTTTGTGTGAAACTGAATAGTGAAACTCACATTTTCTTTCCAGAGGTAGTACAAGGCCTTTTCCATGCATTTGAACAAAATACAAATACTTTTATAAAGCACCAGCGGGTGTATAGCATTTAATTTAAAATGTGACAAATATATCACATAAAACTTGAAGCTGAACATGAACTATACTTTCCCACTAAATGGCATGCCAAAGTTTTTTAAAAAGTTTTCATAGACTATATCCAGCCTAGTTTTACCAAAGGTATCTGGTGTGTGCAATGGTCATAAATCCACAGACTTCAAACAGAGGGGTTAGTGATAGAGGAAGTCTCCCACACTGTATTCTCTCAACTTTCCTTGTCTTTGCAGGTTCAGCTGTCCTTCTTTTGGACGGCTTTTTACACCACGTCAGGCAACACAGCAGCAGCCACTGCCCCACTGAAGCTGGGGTTGCCATCGCTCTGGCCTTGCACAGGAAGATTCAGCCTCCTGCTTTTTTCACGGATGCAGGACTTCTGCTCTTTCCACAGCACTGAACCGAACTTTGGCTGCAGTCTGCCAAAATCTCCAGACTTCTGTCAAAATTACTGAAAATGAAAGTTACCAGAAGCAGATGAGCTGAAAGGAACTGGGAGCCTCTGAGCAATGCTGTAGGTTGCTCTTATGCCATTGTGTTATCCGTGGCACATGCTAATCACTGAGGGAAAACAATTAGTGTTCATCTCAAAATTCAGTAATGACCTAAACTACTTATGAAAAATTTCTTCTTTCTTAATTACAGACCCACAGAAACAACAGGGTTAGTTGTTAACCAGCAAGGCGGTAGGAGAAGTTTTTAACTAGACAAAGACACCCATCCACATCTCCTGATACATAGGAGTGTTTCTCTGTTGTTTCACTGTTTTTTTTTAAAAAAAAAAAATAAAGATATAAGAACCCCAAGCACACAGGTCAACTGGATATTTATAGGCAGCCCAACATCTGAAAAGCATGCCATGTATTCTTAACAATTATGCCTTGTGTCTTTGCTGATGATACTCTCTGTTGAAAATCCTCTATCATCTCCCTTGTTTTCTGCATATAGAGCTGCAGAAAAACCTTTATTTTCACCTGATATGGATTCTTATTAACAACCAACAAAGCTTGCAGACACCATCCACTCACAAAGAGACCATTTGAAGCACAAGGCACACTGCAGCCCCAACAGAGCAATGCTGCTAAAATCAGTGTCATGGCATTACTGATGGAAAAAAAAAAATTAAATTACTCAGCATAATTTCCAGAATGAGACAAGTTATCTATCTTTTACAGTAGAAATTATATTAAGGCAATTTTCTCACTACAGAAAAGTCATTCAATACAAATAACCAGGTTATTTTGTAATGGTTATGACATGTTAAAAAAGCATGAAATACGGCCCAGAAGATGAGCATTTGCCATTGCGTATGCAATGCCCAAGAATAGATCAAGGTTGGCTTCGAAACATCTCATGTACGTTGCTTGCTTTGCCCTGGGTAACAGTAGCGGCTGTTTTCATCTTCTGTCGGTGTCTCACACAATCTCACTCCTTGGTAAGAGCCAAGGTAGCAGAAGTTTCCTAGCCCGGGCACTAGCAGTGTAGGGTAAGTGTGATCCACCTGGTTGTGCCAAAACGGGCTGGGCAACACTAAAGTGGGCAACATGTTGTACTAAGTTTAGCATTTTTTCTCAGAAATGAGATTCAAATTTCATTATTAGCTTACATACAAACCACCATAATTTTTGTGAAAGGACATTCAAATTCATGTAGTCCCATGCCATTTAACTCTGTAGACATACTGGGGATTCAAAGACCCAATCATTGTGTGCAGTTACAGCAATGCAAAAAGAAAATTGGCACATCTATAAAAGCAAAATATCAACGATTCCCCTGGCTTTTAAAAATGTATTTTAAGGTCAATAAGCCAAATAAATACTTTAGAATATGTTTAGCAGAGAAACCTGTGCTAATAGTTTGTGGTAATTCAAAACGGAGACCAATAAATGTCTCAAAATGCACTGTAATGCTTCCTTAGGAGATATAATTAATTTATTTTGGACACATACAGGACGGAAAAGTGCCAATTTCCTCAACATTTGCTTTGTATATTGGTTAAGCATAATGTATCTTTGTACCATGATGTGCTACGACTTTGTCTCTGAGATTTTAGAAGCTCAGACTGACATTTAGACTGAACATACATCAATGAAAATTGTGAAGCAGACAAACAAGATCAATAGCCAGAAATAAATAGCAACCTGATACACAGGTTTAAAAAAAAAAAGTCCATCACAGAAGAGCTGAAGAAAATTGTAAAGAGGAGAGGAGAGGAGAGGAGAGGAGAGGAGAGGCAGCTACAGGAGCCACCACTCACCTGCTGAAACCTGTGGGCTCTGCCACATCTCAGGCACCCAAGAACTCAGAGCTCTCTCAGTGTCAATAAAGCTAGAACTTACCTGCAACTAAAGTAACCTCTGTAAACAGACCCTGAGGAGCTGAACAGCAATTTAGTCCCTCCCATAGGCTCAGGTTCTCTTACTAAGAAAGTGGTTACCCAATTGCCTGGTCACATGACGACAGGACCCTAACAGTCCTGTAGCTGCCGATGAGAAGTCTGTATCTCCCTCAGCAAGTGATGGAGGGAGGTGTGTGGAGCAAACCTCTCTGAGGGCACTGCACCTCCACACAACAGATCTTCCAGGGCATCATCCTTCAGACTGGCTATAGCCCAGTCCTGCAGGCTGGTAGTCCACCAGCATGTGAAGCATTTTTGGCACACTCCTGGAGTCTGGTGTCTGAAGGAAAGCCAGTTCACATACTCAGAGGCTGCTTTGTGATGTGAGTGGAGACAACCCCGAGAAACACTTTTCCAACCCAAACAAACATACTGTTACAGTCACACCCCCAGTCTTCTTGCTGCTCTTGCCAGCTGGCTTTGAAGTGACAAACACACATGTGTGCAAGGGTATAGCTGTACAACCACTTGAGGATTTCATTCCTGTGTCTGTGGCTTGTAAAAAAAACCAGATGAAATCTGGAACACTGGCATCAGAAGAAACAAAAAAGCCCATTGTAGGAAGTAAGAGGAGTAAATCTTTAGTGAGATGAGTCTTGAACAGGACTGCTACACGTGGAATCCGTTCATCATAACCTTACTAGACTGCCAGTTGCCTTTCAAATTGTAAGTATTTTATGCTTATTCCTTTAAAAATTAGTTAGGTACTATATCCCTTCTTGTTCGGTTTTCCCTCTAAATGTAGGAATTGCAACATATTAGGATAATTGGTTTTTTTTAATATACAGATCAAATAATGCTAATGAAGTCATGTGAGAGACTGTGTTGAATGTTTGTCTCAACATCGTCGAAACATCAAACCACCACCCGGCAATGGGCATGCATATCGCCCAGTAATGGGTATGCATATCACCGCCAGGTGGGGGATGCGGCTAGAAAAAAAAAAACAGCTTTTGGAATACAAAGAAAACAACCAACATAAAAGGAGAACATTTTCTTAACGGGACACTCACTTCTTTCCCTCACTTCTTCTTTCTTCACTACACACACACTTTCTACACACACACTTCTTTACCTCACTTCTTCTTTTCTTCACTACACACACACTTTCTGCACTCACTTCTTCTCTTCACTACACGACTGCACCTTACTCAACCACGGAACCGACGTCGAAAGGACCAACGCCGGACGGATCGTTCCCTCCTTGAGCCAACTGGACTGTCGGGACGCTGCAACTCCATGGTGGTAGCTATTATAACCGGAACTCTTTTCCCTCTTTCCTTTTCTTTCCCTCCTTTCTCTTCCATTTGAAAACTTATTGTCGGGTTAATAAAGTCACCTGGCACTTGACTCCGTTTTGAGTCTTAATTCTGTTTCCCGAGAATACGAACAAAACCACGCTCCGGTGTGTGAGAGGTGGGCCCAGCCGCCCCCAGCCTCCCAGACTCGTCTGAGGTCGGCTGGAACGCAAGGGGGCCTTCCTCTTGTTCGAAACCGGAACGTGACAAGTCAGAATCAAAAAAGGGAAGTCAAATAAATAAACAAATAAATAAACAAATTCTGAACCATCCAAACATTCACAAGCTGGAAATTAAGATGAATTTGCTAATGTTGGGTAAATAAATAAAATTACATTTCTTGTTCTTTACCACCTACACTGTTTTGTTTTGTTTTTTTTTTAATCTTGTGCAGGAAAACTCTAAAGAATAGTTTTTTCTTGAATCATTTTTAGTAGTGGTAATGTGAAAATATAAGAATATGTAAACTTGGTTTTCTTAGTCTAGGTCTGCTGAAAGACAGGATTTTAAACTGTGTTGAAATACAGATAATTTGTTTAACGGTTTTTGCCTCCAGTATATGCCTCTTCTTGCCAGTTTTGTACTGTCCAAGTACAGTGGATAACCTTTTTCCAGCTTTATTAGGAATATATTCTTAATGCAGAAAATGTTTAGAATGTTAATGTTACCTTAATAGAAGAGCTTATGAACCAGCTACTTGAAAAGAGCTCCTCTCCTCTCCTCTCCTCTCCTCTCCTCTCCTCTCCTCTCCTCAGAGGATTTGTTCTGTAGTCAGTTGTTTCTCTGGCACAGCTGCCCTATCATGGCAAACAATCAGTATTTTAACTATAACTTAAAGTTTAGATTGACCTGGGTCCTTCAGATAATTCTAGACTTTATTCATAAGAAGCTCATTTTTTTTTCCAGGCACTATTGTTGATTTTTCAATTTTAGTCTAGTTTAGAGACTGTTTGCATTGGATACATTTGAATCACTGTAAGCTGAAAACCTTCAAAGGTGTTTGGCTTCTGGCATACCTGCATGGACTGGTATGTGGGTGACATACTCAGATTATCTCAGATATCTGGGTCAGCTGTTCTCAAGGATTTGCTTACAGTAGGGAAAAGTACTGCAGGTTTTTAGCAATTGTGGTTGCTGTAGGGTAAATAGCTCTCTGGGACTTGCATATTGGTTAGTCAGTGCTGCTAATGTGGAAAACGAATGTTTTAGCTAAATATGATGAATCAGACTATGACATATATGTATCTGTGGCTTGACCCTGGGTATCTCTGCTTCTCATGCTTCATCTCTCCTTTTAGTGGACATTCGGTTCTGCCATTAGCAGAAATCATGCAAAATTGCTTTAATGCTGTAGAAAGACTTTGCAGTTGTTCTGTCTATTTGTGTCCTTGAGACGTAATCCTTCAAAAGAGAAAAAACTACCAGTTCATGAGTGTCTTGAGCTGCTGTTCATACAGATTTATGCCTGTATGTATGAAACTTCAGATTCTGCAGAGTACCTGATAGTTTACTGAAAACTTGTCAATTTTAAGTCATACTGAGGAGACAAAACCTACTGTGGGTGAGAGTATCCAAACTCACTAATTGTCCCTATCCCAAATCTTGACTATTTGAATGATATGGAGAAGTAAAGAGAGCAGAGGACTGGTGGAGTAAGGTATCCTACGTTTTTAAAAGAAGAAAAAATTATTTCTGCCTTTCCTCCTCAACTTTTCTGTAAGCTTCTACTAGAAGACAGCAGTGAGGTTTCTGAGCTTTTGCTTTTCCTTGACTCTGTCATGTTATTTTTGGGATAATTCAGACTGACTCAGTTACCCTGCTGTCAAGACTGACAAACTGCACTGACTGCGCTAACTGTGCTCGGGTGGGTGTAACCACAGAGGGGGAATTTGGCAGCACGGCTGTGAAAAGGAACTAGCAGACAGGATTGCATATAACTTGGGTAACAGGGAGCAAGGAGAGATGTGCAAATCCACTCCCGCCTGATGCTCTGACCTCTAGTTCATTCCCTCCAACTGGAGGTTTAACACTATATATAGAAAAACAAAGCCCACTGGCACCTTGATGCTATGAAACGTGATTTCTGTTCAGCTGGAACATTGTCCATACTCCTACCTGGAAAGCCACAGTATGAGTAAGCACTATCTCCTCAAATAGATAATATTTCTAAACATGCTATTTCCACCTCTCATCGTAGTGAACACTAGAATGTGTGAATCTGTTCCACTCCTCTGGGAATTTGCCCCTGCGAGTGGTGAGTGCCCGTGTCCAAAGAGATCGTAAGGATAAATGCCAGGTTCTTTTTTAACTTATCAGTTTCTCAGCCCCAAAGAACTGGTGGCATTCGACTTCACTCCTTCTACATTTCTCCCCACTCAATGTCCACCCACTGTTGTCACATTACTGGTCACAACATCCAAATCTCTGTTTATCCTTGGGTTCTGGGAGATTTTTAGTATAAACTCTAATCTGTTCCCATGTAAGCAGTGCAACGGTTCTCAGTGATGCAGGTAAAGAACATGCCATCATTCATATCAAGTCATCGATACGAATGATCCAAGAAACTGAAAACTTTACATATTACCATTACTTTGTAGAAAAAACAAAAAACAAAAAACCAAAACAAAACCTAGAGAAAACATTCCCTTAATGTGAAGACACTTTCTTTTACCCTAAAATAATAAAAAAAAAAAATTGAAATAACACTCTAACATAATAAGGTTTTAGAAATCTACTCGCAAAAACTAGCAAAATCTTTCTAAATTAAGTACATTGTTCATCCTGTTGTCTTCACCATTCTTTCTGTGGCTCTAGAGCCTGCAAGAAAAAGGACCAAATATGAAGCACAATGTGTCTGGAAAGAGGAGCTTTAAAATAGCACTTGGCATTTTCCAGTTTATTGCACTGCATGTTAATGCACATTGGGAATTCATAAACACAGAGAAATGATTTAGACTTCCCTTCCTGTATAACAAACACAGCAGGACAGAGAAGTGCAAAAACTAATATTACGGTGTTTACAGCTGGGATCCAATTATGCGAATGCTATTTTAATCTCAGCTAGTTTCTTGCTCATACACTGGACTGTACCTACATTCAACCTACGAAGAAAGGCTGAGTGAAGCACGTATGGGACAGTTTCAGTGTAGCTCGTTCAGGTACTGGTATGCATGGCCATGTGTGTCAACATTACTTGATGGAGATGAGTCCACGGGCCCAAGCACTGTGTGTGATTGCCCAGTAGAGTCCTGTTGTGGTCAGGCTCCCTAGCCCACTTCAGGCCAATACCAATTAGCTCTCTCCTGGGGATTAGGCTAGGGACAGCAAGGGCCAACGACGGCTCCCAGTTGGCACTGCAGTCCAGGTCTTTCTGTTTTGGGAAATGAAGAGAACGTGGCTGTGTAGACATGAGCTGTGCTGTGACACTTGCCCTTCGGCCAGCAGACAGGCACAGCTTGTTCTAGGTACTAGCACAGGCGTAGCCCACGTAAGCCAGTTTTAGCTACATGAGCAACTCCACAGGGTCTCTGGTGGGCTCCTTTCACATCCCACACTTGCTGTGCTCCCTGCTCAGGTCGCTGAATTACAGCCGGCTCGATTCAGGTGAGACTGTGCTGCGGCCCATCCAGTTCCTCACAGCACAGCCTGCAGCAGCGGAATGAGAAACCAGGACCTCACTGATGAGGCTGCTGGCTATGTTAGGAGCTCTGTTCTGAGACGGTTAAAAGGGGAAAGGTGCTAAAACACGCTACGCTTTTCATTTGAACTGGTATCTTCATTTTCAATAGAAAGGAAGTGTGACTGCTGTACTCTATATATATTTGACAGTGCTAATCCTCAAGTTGTCTCACTCTGCCAAACCTATCATGGATCATCTTCGTGGCACTTGTCAGTGAAATACAAAAACTCTTTCTATAAAACAAATGCAACATGTACAAGCACACACATATGTACATATACATATACATATACATATACATATACATATACATATATGTATGCATATATAAAAAGTTATTGATTACTCCTTTGTCCTTTTGATTCCCTTTTTATTCCAGTGTTAGATAACATTCCCCCCTTGCTGGCTTTATTCACATTTTTAAAGAAATATCACCCAAAACCAGTTTATTTGTCATGAGGGTAGTTGCCTACCAACTTTCTTCTCCTTTGGTTTGACTTAGAATTTTTGAAGAAAAACTAAAACAGATTTTTTTACATACTAAAAAAAACCCTGTGCGTTTGCAAAAAAAAAAAAAAAAATCTCTGTCTGTATGCAGTGAATTGATTTAAGGTGATTCCAGCTAATGTAAACAACTTAAAAGACATCTCTGGCAGATGGAATGGAAAGTTAAAATAGAAAGGGAAGCCAACTCTCATTCAAATAAAAAATATCATCTCTGTTATCCCTATGGCTGGTTACACGCAGTCCATACAAGTGGGTGAAATACCTAAGTGAAGGACTTACTCCTCAGCTTCTGTTTCGCAGACTGACCAGCACAAAAATAATATTTTAGTGTAGCTTAAATTATGTCTCTTTAATCAAAGCTTCCCAGGTAATGCAAAGTACTTGCCCAAGCTTTGTGATATAACCCTAATCTTTTTTTTGCTGTCCATGACAGAACATTATGAAAATACTGATCATTTCTCTGGGACATCCTGCAGTGCCATTCGAAGAGGTCCAGCCCTGGTAGGTCGGGACATCATCAGCCAGAGGTCTGAGCTATCCAGCTCTGGTTAAATACAAGATGTGTCAGCTGGAGCAAAAAGCCACAATAATGTGACTCTGCTGCTTCCCAACCTAAGCAGTTTTACACAGCCTGGCACAATGTAAACGCATCCCTAGGATAAGTCTTCAGCCTCATATAAATTAGCAAAGGCCAGAATTACGCCAGTTGATATCATCTGAAGATTTGAGTCATGTTTTGTAATTAGAAGATATGTTGAGATTTGAGAATGAAATGTAAGTGTCCAGTGAATTCCCCCCACCCCTGAACTGCAAACTTTGCTAGCTCCATCTTGTTTGAATGCTTAAATGTATTGCCAATTTTTCAGTGGATAGAAAGAAGGTTTTATTTTCTTTTAGCATTTAGAGACAGTATTTAGGTTAGTTAGTTATTGAATCCACATGATTTTCTGCTATACAGAAGGCTGAACGCATTAAAAATCTGAGAGAATGAAGATGAGTCTTCTGTTTAATATTATTCTTCCATGTAATATTTTAAAATATTTTTCAAACATAGAATTTGAAGTCAACTAATCCAGAATCCTCAGTGCTACACTCAAACAAGGTACAGAATTACATACTTGAACTAGCTTTTCGACATGCTTTCCCTCATTTTAATGGGGTATCTGGCAGCAGTTGTGAAAATGCGCATGGTGGGCAAAGCATAGGAAATAATAAAGAAGCTTTTGGAAACATATTTGAAGTTTGAGACCTGTGAGAATTCAAAGCTCTTTGTTAATCTGTATAAATATGAAACTGAGAACTGCCAACAGTTTTATGAAAAACGAAAATCCAAAAGTGCCCCTGCCAACTAAACAATAGACACGTAAGTAACAGCAGATTATGAACTGGTCCCTGGAATTCCCTAGTGATAGGGCCAGGTATTACTGTGAGTAGAAAATCAATCTGTATTGATTGCTTTCAAGGAAAAAAAAAAATTCCTTTTGAAGGAGTATCAACTTAAAGCAAAAAAAACCCAACCCATTTTATAAAAAAAATTCCACCCTTGATATTCAGTACTTTTTCTTTATTTTAGGAATAAGGAAATAAATCCTAGAATCAGAAATATTAGTAACACACTCTCTTCCTTCTCAGACTGTCACTGCTTTGATGGCATCATTTTTTCCTATTCTATGTAAAGGCATATGACATTAAATGGTTCAGAGTCACTAGTCAGTTTCTCACTAGCAGTATCATTTTATGTACGCTCATCAGACTCCCAGTGTCTGGGAATGCTCCCTACTAAGGCAGGGCCATGAAAAAAACAGACTGCTGTCAGGTACGCTCCTAATAATTCACTTATTATTGTGGCTATAGCTTCTGTCTCCCATTTACTTTTTCTACAAAAGACTCATTATTACTTGAGTTTTGATGTAGCTTCTACCGCAAGCCTATTCTTTCCACAAAAAGAAGGGGATAGTCTTTTCAGAAGGCAAAGCGTGATTTGTCCCCATCACCACGTATCTTATTCATTACTCCTGGCAAAAAAAAAAAGCGACAACAACAACAACATTTTACTCAATACAATCATATGTAGATAAAGATACACCTACATGTAATCCAACAATCTCTCCATTTTTACTGTTACGCACATTGTTTGTTAGTCTTCTCTTTAGCTAACAAAGCAGCAGACATATGCTAGACATTGTAGAGAAAGTGAAAGTTTTTATATTCTGTAACATTGTTCTGTAAGTTTGCTTTAACATCAATTTCAAGCCTTTTTGGAACAGAGAGGCTTCTTGAAACTCTGTGAGCAGACCACCTGCCATTACACAAACCCATATGCATAACAGAGTGCAAAGCCCTGCATCTCAAAAGAGATAATGAAATAACAGTATTTCAGCGCTGGAGACTGTTGTAGCAAGTAGGGGTCTCTGGCTGCAAACAACCTCATCTCCGGATGTGTTTGTTTATCAACTTCATGGACACTGCTTCCATAATATTCTTATGCTGGCTGCACTGACTGTGCTCATTTATGCACTCAAAGATCAAACAGCTTCCGAAGCTACTTAAGCTTATTAAAAAAAAATGTGCTGTAGTTTATCTTATGTGTATGTTTGAGGCATCTGCCAAAAAGGAGCACATCAGATGCACCACATAAATAAATTTGTTTAGAGACAGCTATTAAGCCTAACCAGCGGAGGCAATTCAACAGCATCCTTTAAAACAATGGCTGAGATGCCACAAGCATAGAAGCAGGAACTGATCGTTCAGTTGAATCTATTAGCTGGATTTTGGGTACCAAAAGGGTACCCAAGGGGAAAAATGCCATCCCCACAAGAGTCCTTTGGGAGAAAAGGAGGGATAAAGAGATGCTTCATCTATCTCTGGCCCAGCCTTGGGGATGGATGAGGCTCCAGGAGCTGCCTGAGGCTGACGTGTCACAGACCTCTCTTTGGCCATAGTCCCACTTCAGATAGGAATGAGCAGGAATGATTTCTCTACCTCATGCTCTTTGTTCCTGTCTTTTGTCTGGAAACCCTAGCTGGGAACAAAGTCTGAACCCCATTAAACATTTACAATGTTTTCAAACTCAGTGCACATTTGATAGCACTAAATTAATATCCTATTAGCCAAACCTTAACAGAAGTTACTACTGTTACATCAAATTGCTATTACTATTATCCATTTACAATGGATTTTAAAATCAACTGAATAGTGTGCTGACAACTGTGAAATTATTATCTATGTAAAACAAGATGAGGATAATGGTAATCCCATGTCATGCCATACATTTGCAGGGATTAGGAAAGATGTCATAACAGTCCCGTCTTTCTCTTGCTTGGTCCTGAAACTGATTTTTTTGTGTACAGTGGCAGGGCTAGGATTGTCACACTGCCCGTGTGGAGCAAATAAAACTGGGACAAGTTCACCATACTGTTCAATCTACTTTAAACATTAATTTTTCACGTTACCACAAGCAAGTAATTTAACCACAAGGAAACTCACCTGCATTGATTCTTGAAGGTTTGGGGCATTTTGTATGTATTGCAAGAGGCAAGAAAACATTACCATTTTAAAAAAAAATCAACAAGATATAATAGTTATAGGGAATTCTCAGGAGATTAAAGTTTTAGGTGAAGTCTCACTCATTTTATGTATAATACAAAGTTGTACAGAAAAATTCTGTTTAAAGCAGACTTATTAAACACTGTAAAACCCTAGTAATCTAATTTTCTGAGTTTTCTGTCCCTATATATTCATGGGTTTAATTGCCATTTTAGTTTTCATTTGAATTTTCTTTTTCCAAGCTCTTTAAAAAGATCTTAAAAAGAGCATTTCAGCAAACCAAAAGTAAAAAATAAGTAAATCAATCTAATGGGATATCGTAAGCCATAAACTTTGGAATTCCATACTCAATTTTGTTTACAAATTTTCGAAATAGAAGTTCATAATTTTTTAAGAAATATGGGGTTTGTAGATTTCCCCTTGTTTAGATACTTTGAAAGTTCCTCTTTGCACTCTAATTCAGAAAGACTTTAAAAATGAATTTTAGTGATGACTTTCAATCATTTCTATTAAAAATTATCTTAAGCTTTTCAAGAAAATGAAGAAGAAGGATTGGGTTTTTTTACTACCTTTTTATTAGTCTGCCTCACTAGTAGCCTACAGATTATATATAGTGCTTTTTATCTCCAGGGAAAGAAGAACTCTAAATTGTTAATTTGCAGACATTTCTTTTCAAGTTCTGCATACTTTTTTGACACATGATTATTCTGTGATATATTAAAATGTAAGTCCCTCCTCTTTTGCTTTTCTATAATTTAAATAATTACCTGAATAAAGCATGTGAATTATGGCTTTCACATTTCCCAGTTCAATCATGCTAATTTATCTTCTGGCAGAGAATTTCAAACAAAATTACTGTCTCATTCTGAGACATGATGTTAATAAAAGATATTAATTGCTTCTTAGAAGGCATATTTCTTTATCCAGACCACAAATTTAAAAAGAGGTTTGCCAGAAAAGAGCAAACTCTGCTTTAGTTCTCCCTCCTCTGACAAGCACAGAATTTCTCTCACTCAGACTCATATAAAAAAGCCCTTTTTTCACTTTCTCATTGAAAGTCTTCCCATCTATTTCCTCTATATCCTCACTGACCACTGGTGTCATCACTTCCTTTAACACCATTTAGGATACATTTACTTTGAAAAATTATCTTCCTAGCTTTGAAATTGTACATGAAGATTTCTGGTGTCTAATCAAAGCAAATGTAGAATACAGACTATATCCTACACTATTTTTCTTTCTACAAGAAAGGAAATCCTTTCTTGTTTGGTTTCATATACTATGCCCTGCTGATAAACCAGGCACTTGTAACAAAAAATTTAATAGAAAAAGCGCATGCAATAAAAAAAATAATGAGTAAAAGTGCTGAATGCATGTCAAAGGTTTTACACAGCATGAATTGTTCACCATTTAGCAAGAAAATCTCTTCAGATGTAGTTATCTCTTTGTCGGTATGGCTGAGAAAATATGGCTGGATCAGTTTTGAAAAGCCAAATATACCTACAAAACACTCGATGAAGTTTGCAAACTTGTTTCTGCTTTTGCAGGGCTGTGGAGGAGAGCTGTGGGGGTTTTAGGATTATCTAGCTTTACATCACAATTTTTTTTCTGCATGTTGACTTGGAATCTTAATCTAAACCTGTCCTTTCATATGACTTCGCAGGAGTGTTCACTGCAGGTATGGAAAATAATTTTTGAAACTTGCAGATAGGAAACGTGTTTTCATTAGAGGCTAAAAAGGTTCTATTTCCATCAGTAATACTGCAAAATTCCAGGTTTGGGGTGGATCTGTTACCCTCTCACAAGGACTTTGGGGGATTTGTCCTTTTACGCATATAATGGGCGGGACCATTGCTTACTCTAGCCAGGGCCCAATCTCCATCTCACAGATACAAATCATTCCTCCGCTCTATTCCACTACTTGGAAAAAAAAAAAAAAAAAAAAGTGTAAGCTTTCAATGCAATACCAATGTTCTTCTCTAAAATAATATTTTATATTGGAAACAAAGAATCTGTTTTAAATTGATATTGAGATAATTGGCAGTGGAGAAGACAGGGCTAACTTTTTTTTTTTTACCTCTTCATTCAGTGGAACACAGACAATAGACTATTCTGGCCGCAGATACTGCAGCAGTGCAAGAGGATTTATCATGGACTGGTTCTCTCACAATAAACCGCAATGATAGATGGAAACTAATTTACCTTTTCAAATAGTGTGGCCCAGAGATGCAAAGCAAGCAGCAAAGAGACAAATACATCATGTTTTTCAAATGGTGGTGGAGCAAGTTATGTTAGAAAAGAAATATGCAAATAAAACCTAGAAGGACCAGATGGTAGAAATATAATGATCTCTCATTTTCCCTCCACTGGTACACAACATGGAAGGACGATCTCTTGTCCTCTTGTTTGCTTGGGCACTATTTAATCTTAGCGTTTTGCTTAGTCATACTCCTTTCAAACAAAGCAGGCACCGGACTATACAGAAGCTTCCATTTCTGTTGCCCGTACTTGTGTCATTTTAACCTTTCTTCACACTCTATTGCTGTACTTCTGTCCAAAAGCAGCAAAAGCTGATCTGTCTCCTTCATTACCTTTGCTCTTTTAGAAGAGTTTCATCTAATTGTTCTGTACTTAGGTTGAGTGTGAATTCAAAGTGCAAATTAAAATTGTGTTCTATCAGCTTTGTGTATTAATTCTAGACATACTTTTGCTCTTCAGAACAGTCTTCATTTCTCTGTTATCCTCAGCTTTTTTCACATTTTCTTCTGAATTAGGAACATTAGGTCCTGAAACTAACACTGGGCCTCATCCTGCACTGATTAGCAAAACCAGAGTTAAGAAGAATGGGAAAAAGTCATATTATACTTTACATATACATTATCTCATCCTGAGAGCGATACAACTGAGGCAAATGGAAAGCAAGCAGAGTTCCTCTCCAGCGTCAGCTCAAGTGAAGCTTATTTGCTCCTCATGTTAATTTTCATTTTAATTTAAATTATTTAAGTTAATTGTAAATTTAATTCCTTTCTACTTTATGAATTCTTTTTAAAGAGTCACTTGCAAAAAAGAAAGGATGACCTGCATGTTTAATTAATATACAGAGATAAAGGCTCATGCATGTATCCACATACAAGAAAACAGATTCAGACACCGAGAGGAAGGCAGAAGCAGACTTCACTGTTAACATTTTGGCAGAAACTTAACATGAGATTTTATTAAGCTCAAGTCAAATGTTTATGTTAGAGGGCACATAATACAAAGGGCGGACTTATATGATGAGTAAGAAATAATTTTCAAAAGGCTGAAATTTAACTCAGTTTTTTGGTTTTGTTTTTTTTTTTTCACGGGACATCTCAGAAGCACGTAATGAATACTCAACATGAAAAGTACGAGAGAACTAGCTAGGGAAAAGAACTATCTAGGGAAAGAACATCAGCCATTAATTGACCCAAGCATCACCTAACTGGGTAATGTACAGAGAAGACATTCAGTCACTTTAGGTAATCTGTGAGGAGAAGTGGAGCCAACACCTTACACATACCATGAAAAGCAGTATTTTAAAGTAAGCAATGACTTCTAACGATGAGTGTGCTATGTGTCAGTGGTGAAAATACAAGTCTGGGGGATGAACACAAGATCTCATAGCCTATAAAATAAAATGGCCTCTTAAAATAAATCAAATTCTGTCCTAGGCAGAATGATAAACAAAAGGGAGAGCTCCAAGCTGAAACTAACCAATATATTTCAGTGTTAGAAGATCTATTTTTAATCTTCCTTCTGACCACATTTTGTAAATATGCTGAAAGATAGTGCAGAGGAATGGAAAATAAAATTCCAACTCCCCTAGACCAACAGTAGTGCTCTAATGAAAAAAAGATTCTGAATGGCCCCCAAACCCAGGAGCATGCTGGGAAAACTATTAACCGCATCCTAATCTCTAAGTCACTAGGGTCTCCAGTGGGGCTGAGACCAAAATTTAAAGGCTTACTTAGTCCTTTTGGATCTCTGGGCTTTCAACTTTTTCCCTGTGGAAGCCACTGGTCTTTTAATTCATCTGGCAACACATGGTACTGTGTTGCTTTTCATTCCCATTCCTATGTTTGGAGTCTCCATATACTGTTAAACTCTTAAGAAGCTTTTTATTTTTAATTCCCCTTCAGAATATTGTTCCACATTTCCCAGAGAAGCAGCTTTCTACCCCACAGTGCAAATTTCAAATGGGAAGCAACATGAATAACTTTTGAATCCACCATCGTGCTTTCTTACTGCCAGGGCGTACAGCTTTACCATGGAAGTTAAACAACCAAAAATTCAGCCTTTTATCCCAGGTACTTAGGAACACCAGGCGTACGTGTTAAGGACCAAATCAGTAAAAGCCTCATCCTGATCCCTGGTATATTATGTAAATATGAATTAGCTCCATTGTTATGGATTTGCACCATGGATGGTATTAGCATAAGTGAGACAGTATATTCGCAAGAACCTTTTTTTAATATATTCCTTTCCATTTCCATTGTCGGTCATCAAGATGAAATGTTATAACTCTGAAATCAGCCTGTCACTTACATAATTTGAAAACCTACTGACTATAGAGCTTGCAAGCATACTACTCCTACACACATGCTCTCCTAGTCAAACTAACCTTCAAGTCAATGAATATTTAATTTTTACATTATTTTCAGCATCTCATCTCTCCACAGTGTGTACTGGATAATTATATAGCTGATACGGTGCTAAATTCACACACAAGAGATGAAGTAAAAAGGGCTACAGACCAACTGACTACTGTCCTGAATACAAAAAAGCCCAAGTCCAAAGATAAAAAGACTTTGTCAAGTGGTGAAATGCAGGCAGAAGGTAAGGTCAGAGGAACTCTGGAAAGACATAAAACATTATTTCCCAAAGCAGTAGTAAAAGTGGGCTAGTAAGGAAATTAAAGCACTGGAGGCCACTATGAATCATTATAAACAGATCAATAGCATACAATGTCCCAAGTATCTTTTTTCCAACATCTTCAATAACTAAACACTGACCTTTATAAAGAGGTACAGTGCTGTGAGAAATAATATGATTCATTTTGACTAATGATATAAACGCAAAAGGATGTTGTGGTTTTGTTTAGTGAGGGGGGCCTAAGGTGGCAGCTTCTGTAGGAAACAGCTAGAAGTCGCTCCCCTTTGTTCAGTGGACTCGGCCGGGCCTAGGGCGGACCCGCTGCTGGCCAAGGCCAAGCCAATTGGTAACAGAATGTTCCGTGATAACGCCTCTGCGATAACGTATTTAAGAAGGGGGAAACAGAAAAAAAAAAAAAGAGAAGAGAAGATGTGAAGAAGCTGAGCAGTGGCAGAGGTCCAGAGGGGGAGGCGCAGGCCTCATGGGCCTTGCAGGCCTCACCCTCTGGCCTCTCGCCAGGCGGCCGACTGGGCCCAACTCAGCCTGGTCTGGCTGCAAGAGGTGGAGAGGAGATGAGATGGATGACGTGAAGAGATCCTGAGAGGCTTCTGCCAGCCCCAGCCTGTTGTGAAGAACTTTTCTTGTGAGAGAAACAGCTGCAGACACCAAGGTCAGTGAAGAAGGAGGGGGAGGAGTAATGTGGCTCCTGGCCAAGATTCCCCTGCAGCCTGTGGTGACGACCATGGTGGAGCAGGTTGTCCCCCTGCAGCCCATGGAGGTCCATGGAGGAGCAGAGATCCACTTGGAGCCTGTGAAGGATCCCACACCGGGGGGAGGTGGATTCCTGAATGTGGCTGAGGCCCGTGGAGGGCCCGCTGGGACAGCCATTCTGGAGAGACTGCACTCCATGGAAGAGATGACCTACGGAGCAGTTTAATGAGGGACTGTGGCGTATGGGTGGGACCCCACACTGGAGCAGGGGAGGAATGTGAAGAGTTCTTCCCCCAACTGTGAAGCAGCGGCGTAAAACTACGCGTGATGAACTAACCACAACCCCCATTCCCTCTTCCCCTCTGTACTGCTCTGGTACAGGGCTGTGAGAAATAATCTGATTCATTTTGACTAATGCTATAAACATAAAAGCATCAAAGAGAAAAGTCAAGCCAAGAGATATTACTTATATTTTAAATAAGCTAAAGGCTTTCCTTTACTAAAAATGCTATCTTTTCAGAAGAGTGTCAAAGCCTCCTACAATCTATATTGGACAGCTCAATTTTTTAATAGTATCACTATTTTAAAATAAAAAAAAAAAAGCCACAACCAAACCCCAAAAAATAAAAACGGAAAAAAAATCTATGGCAAAATTACTGTTCCAGCAATATCAAAGCATTTTATGAAAGTCTTTTGGTCTGATGAAAATTTCACTTATATACTTCCTCACATGCAGGTTCAAGTTTTACCCAGAGCATGTGCCAGTTCTTAGACTAAGCAGGAGTGTTCCTATGAAGTACATACTAATTTCTTTGTCAGGCAGAGGAGGGGTTTGAGACTGTCTCATTTCTCAGTCAACTGGCCTTACCCAGCTCTTGGTTACATTGAACTGGGGCTTTCCCCTTTTCCTCCATGACCTCCAAATGGAGTCCCTCCAGAATTTCAAAACTTCAGATTTTTTTTCCATGGTCAAATTGTTATTTTCTAAGCAACTCCACCGCTACTGTAAGTTGTAGGCTTCAGTAACATGAGTGAACTGCTAGATTAAATGTAAACCAGTGTTCCCACAAGTTTGATGTAAAAATATTTAAGAGAGAGACTGAAAACACCAATAACTATAGCAGGCAACAATAGGATGTTCCTACAGTGTTGGGATCATTGGTGTCTAATGTTAATTCCCCTACAGACAGTATTTGCTGTGTTTCTCTGAAAGATTATGAACCACAGGAGGCAAGTGAGAAGAAGGAAAAAGAACTTCCTCTTTGTTTCCGTCTGATTGCAACGGTTGACTTATAAACTCATGCAGCTTTTTAAGAAAAGCATGTCTTTCAAATAGCCAGTGTATTTAAAGGATTTCTAAAATGATTTAGAAAGCTAATTTTAATAAGGCACATTTCAGCTAAGTTTTGTATTTGTTTTTATGTCTGTTTAGGGAGGAACGTTATTTATACTATTATTTTGAATCTATTATTTATGTATTAGCTGTCCATGTCATGAATGACATCTCAGGGAAGAGCTGATCCTGGGTCTAAAGAAGATATACAAAGCTAGATATTCATCTATGCAGAAATCTGATTGCTGGGATTTATAGTCACAGCATCTTTCCTTACAAAGGATGTAATTCCATGTGTTATTGCACAGGACAGTGAAAACCTTTAAACTGCTGTAATCAATGTAGAGCAACTGAAAAATAGCAGCAATTATAGCAAAAGTGGTAGATGGATAAAAACAGACTTTTTTTTTGTGCATTCACACATAACCCAAGACTGAAATTTAGCTCAATTACTTCTAGGTTTACAGAAAAAAAAATAGAGGACAGATGTTTAAAAAAAAGACTACGGTTTGCTTTCTCTTGTAATACTTTGAATTGTTTTATTTTTCTTCAGAGATATATACACTGCCTACCCATAAGGCAATAGTACATGCTGGAGAGGGTATTATCTGATATTATAGCTTACATAAAAGGAAAATGCTCTCTCTTTCCATTCCTCTTTTAGCTAGCCAGGATAGCAACATGGTTTTTTGGTATCAAGCAGGAATACTGAAAGTGTGATAGAGGCAGTGGCTTGTGAATTTCAACAGAAATTTTTCCTAATCAGGAAAACAAGCTCCCAGCACCACTCTGAAAGAGCTGTAGTAAGAAAGTAAGACCCAATGTTATCTTAAAAGCCAATATCTTCCTTTCTGTGAAAAAAAAACCAGAAAGCTATCATTTTTACATGAAATTTTCTAAGTAGCCTTGCTGATGGTATTTTTTCTGTATTTTTTTTTTTGAAGTGTTATTTCATTTCTATGAGCCAAAGGAGATGGGTTGCCAATTAAAGTTGTTTGATCACACATCAGTGGACTGAAGACCTCCCACTGCCTGCTCTAACTGCTCCTCACTTTCTCACTTTCTCTTCACTATTTTGACTTCCTCTGTAGCCTTGTGTAATAAAAATGAAGTCATTTGTCTGGTATGTATTTATATCACTATGATACCAGTCCCCTATTTTCATAAGTAGATTTTCAGTGTGTCATTTCCGTGTACATTACCCTATTGTACATTCCAAAGCTACCCCAAAATAATTATGATGAGATGCTCATCCTAATATAGAGCTGAAACTACATTCCTAACAGGAATCTGCTTTTCAATATATATTCCATGGAACAACTTTCCTTGAAAATAGTAATACAGCAAAGTATTTGGCTGATACTTTACTAATGTTACACATAACATCTGTCCAAAAGAAAAAATCATGTCAGAATAATTAACAATACATGTCGCGACTCATTAGGATCAGCACATGAAACTATTGCCGCTGGCAACATAAGTGACACACACAAGTCAGCTAGTGGCAAAGACACATCACTCCCTCTAATCACAGATCGGGGGGATATGAGATCTCTGCTGATCACAAAGTACTTTCTCAATTTAAATTTAGTACTCATGTTGGTTAAAAGATTTTCCACTTTAATCTTACTTAATCTGATAAAAAGACTCAGTACCATGTGTATGAGGCATTATCTATGATTCATGGTAAACTGCTGCTTAGCAGAATGAATGCAGAATAGTTCTCTTCACACAAAAAGGTGGAAATTATGTTTGTAACTGCACCATTCCTTGAAAAACAGCAAGGCTCATAACAAGCTACATAATGAAATAGTATAATACCTTTTTATCGTACGCAATAGAAGTACTGTGAACATGTGATACCTTTTCATTAAACGACCAGAGTGTTACTGAAGGCAGAAGAAAAGTACCCCCTTCTTGAGAAGGCAAATTAATATGGAAATGAAAAGGTAAAGGTAACTTCCTCCAAAATTTCAGAATATTACATGCAAGGAGGCATGATTATAACTTGTACAGCTTGATTATATTTTATGTGTATGCACAGTTCTCAGGATTATATGAACAGTCATTTCACCGTCTAGCTGGCTACTCAGCCTCGCAGCAGCCATGCCTGGACTTTGGGCTGATTACAGCTTGCACACATTGCACTGGAGGGACAGAAATGTACTTGTTGAACTGCCTTTGCTAGAGCCCAGTGCCCTCCCCTTAAAAGTCCATTATGGCAGAAGATATGGTATACGCACTTTCTGTTGACCCTAGCAACTCTGCTGAGCAGAGTTACTCAGGGACATCTTGAAATGTCTTGTGGCATACCAACAAGGAGCTCAGGTTTGAATTCTCGTAATTCCTTTTCTTGCAGCCCACTATGTTTTTCCCATTCTTTCACATTCACATTTCAGTTTTAGATTTTTCATTATCCCTTTTCATCTTTCTGTTCAATCTCTCCATAAGAAATAGCTCCCCAGAAGGATAAGTAGGATACCAGTGCCTGCTCACTAACAAAAACTCCCCACAGACTCCACTCCCAAGGTAGCCAGGGGAGCTGTGGTAGACACCAGGTGGAGTGGCTGCCGATGCAGTGTACAAAAAGGGCAAGATGTCCTAGACATCTGATGATCAGCACTGCACAACAGAGCAGCAGGAAGCAAGCGTTAAAGAATGTTCCGTGTTACATTGCAGTACAAATCCAGGTAAATTGCCAAAGATCCCAAATTTCACGAAGGTTGAAAATGTCCTCTAGCAGACAACCACTGGTGACATCAGATGGAGATTGTTCATTTGCTAACCCTCAGCCCAGATGCTGATTCAGTGGGGGCAGGAAGGGCCAGGGAGTTTACAGCGGTTATAATCCCTCCCTCAGCACTGTTACACGGGGTCGATCTGCTCTGGCATAGCACAAAGAGGAGGCCAGGCAAGTGGTGGCACTTCTCCAGAACACCCTCCCAGCATCAGGACTTCCTAGGTCAGAGGTTTTCACATTGAATTTCATAGTCTTTGATGAATTCCTTTTACAGTAATTTGTGCTGTTGCTGTTTGAAACTCTGTAAAGTTTATTTATCCACAACAAGCTGTAGTTAGAAGTGCTACAATTTTTTGTGAAGTTGCCTATGGAACTACATTAATGAGTTTGCTTTGAATAAGTAACTAATTTAATCTGATGCTCATTATATTTCGTACTGAAGGAGACATCAAGAAATTGCTCACTATTTATTGTTTCATGGCCATGTGGGATCTCATAGTCTTCTACGATAGCACCCAGACTTAAGCAACGCGGATGCTTCATCAACAGCATTCACTAGCTGGGGAAAGTATGGGATGCTGCAGCCTTATCAATATAAACTTTTTTCCAATAAAACCAATAGGAATACAATTCTGGGACCTACATTTGTGATTTGAAAGAGACAGTGCTGACCTTATAGATGGCTGTTTGCTTCCTTGGTTTATATTGACTGGCTATAGAGAAGCATTTGCCTTTTGTCTGAACAGGGTCAACAAAGCTGTTGAATGTGTACCAAACAGACCGAAAAATCCTGGCAGTGACTCATGGCTAGCCTGAACTGTAATGAGTAAATATTCTTATTTTTGCTACAGTATGTTGTGTTTTCTATAACATTTGTGGAGTGAACACTAGCTTGGATGGAGGAGGGAAGTGTAAGGACTGTTGATTTTGAAAAACCTGGCACAATTAGAAGAGCTCATCCCTTTAACAGTCAGTCAGAATTGCACTGCATGCTACTTTTATCTAGTTGTTTGCATAGTTGGCTTGGATTTGTATTTTTCATAACTTGTAAATGCTTGTTATGAACAGGGTAGAGGGGATGCTAGAGCCTGTAAATACGTATAAATAGGAATGTCATACTCAATAGCTAGCTCATGGTTTGAAAACAAAGTTATATCAAATTGTGATAAACAATGTACAAATAGCAATGCACTTCAGAGCTTATGAACTTGAACATTAATAGATTTATTTTTTAAACTTAGTCACACTAAGATGTGTGTGAAGAGAGAAAGGACTCTCAGAGTCACTGAAGGCACACTGGCACCAGACTACTAAAATAGAAGTAGGTGGAGATGAGCACTGACTGCTGCCTACAGTTACGCTACTCACTGCTTGAGGGTGAGTTCTTGCCGTGGATTCTGTGCAGCTCTGTCCAGCCCAGACCTATGTGTTTTGAAGCCCTCCTGGTTATCTGAAGGTTTCATGTCCCCTTCCCTCTCCTGAATAAATTAATCATTGCTGGGTGCTGCCAAGAATCCTTCCTTGCGGTCCGAAAGGACATCCTCTCCCACTTGTGGCAGCAGGGATTCAAACACAGCTGGAACTATTTTGGAAGCCAGAAATTTTAAGTTTTGGAGAGAAGCACCAGATTATCCTTTGCCTTTCTTCATGTAATAGTGCAACTGAAAAACTAATGTTATTTCTTGTCCTTGCTGGCTGAAGAATTATGTTGCTTCCAGAGGTTATTTCCCTTTGGGAACAAAAAGTTGATTTAACGAGAAAGAACTTTAGCCAAAAACTTTACAGTGCAAGCTAAGTTTGAGAAATTGTTGTAAAAATGACTGAAAAAAAATCACAATCCTAATGTACAAACACAAAATGGAATTATTTACCATGCTGCAGGTCATGACTGATCCTCTAATGCTGTGCTTTGCATTAGAAAGACATTTTTTGTTATGAAGACATGAATATTTCAAGTGTTTCTTGATTTTCTTTTTGAGAAATCTAGATGTAATAGAAAAACAATCACGTCAACACTGGTCTCTGATAGTTTAGAAACTGTGCAATAAATACTATAAACTATTACCAAATCAATGCTTTTATTTGTTTTACACGACAATGCCCACAACAAAATGTGCCAGTTTGGGAACGTTGTTCAGAAAAACACTTGAGAGAGGAATCCTGCCAATGATAGCTATATCAACAAACAGCAACAATAACACATATGCTTTTCCATAATTAGGATAATTGGCTTTATTTCTTAAAATACAGTTTTGTTCTTATGACTAATTGACAGAAACATTCATGTTATCTTAAATTACTCAGCCCTTGTTAATCTGAATGTTTTCCTCAGTCTTCATGAAATATGTAGATGTCTACCACAACCTCACTGAAGTAGCTGCTAAACTGAGCCTTTGATAATG
The DNA here is from genome assembly GCA_009806455.1 of Tetrax tetrax. Lineage (NCBI taxonomy): Eukaryota > Metazoa > Chordata > Aves > Otidiformes > Otididae > Tetrax > Tetrax tetrax. Next base: position 125,767 of record WHYT01017029.1, read on the forward strand.
TCGAAGATCTATTCTTCTCAGCTTCTACCCTCCTATAGCTCCTCCATCCAGTTTCCTGGTGTACTCCATTGCATTCCTGACTCTTTCTAATGCAATGATCCACTGCTTGGCCTTCCGCTTCTGTTTTGCTTCCTGCTTGCTGATGCAGTTATTCACCACCTGGTCTAATCTCTGATTTGCGAGAGTGTTAGATAGGCCACAGTCAAGGAGATGAGGAAATGCAAAGGGCTACCAGGGGAAATTAAACATGGAATTTATCCATCTTTAGAAAATAGTGCAAAGTCTCTTCATCTCTATCACCCCAAAGAGTTTTTATGGCAATAGTTCCTCCTTCTATGTGCCCTCCTACCTCTTTGAGAAAAAATGTAAAAATAAATACAAGGAAAATATTGAAGTCAGTAAACTTAACAGAAAAAGAAGGATACCACCTGACTACAAGCAGAAATGGAGTCTCCAAAAAAAGAAGAGAAACTCATTAAGCCCATTAGGAACTTTGCAATTAAGAAGTGATTTTACACAGAAGATGCCCCCCACAGTATGACATTTCAAGATCCAAAGAAAGCATAGGTAGAGACAGGGAGATGCATGGACATGAGATTTTAAAGCAGAACCAAGACAGCTGGCAGATAGAAGAAAAAATATCAAAATTTTCTGTAAATATTCTGTGTCTGAGGTAGGTATCAGTGTAAATCAGTCTTATTCCCTTAAATGTAGTGGAATTGTATTAAATACAACAGCTTAGTGTGAGCCCACTTGTCCCTTTTGCTGTAACTGGATGGCTAAGAAAAGAACAAGGGGGCTCTTTACTGATAAAATTAAACATGAGCCATATTTTCCAGGAAAAGTCATATGGGACAATATAGTTGTCATTTCCCTGAGTGGCTATATGTCCAGTCTTTCTTTGGCCAGCAAGTGCCATGTCAGTCTTTGCAAAGCTGCTTCTGCCAGTGCATGATGTTGTAGTGAGATTTCACCACAGGAAAAAGAAAGGCTAACTAGTATCCTTTTGAAATTTCTGGCCTGCACACACACACAAATCAATTGTGACAAAACGGTGTACAGTCTACTTCTGGATCAAAACATCTACAGGCTTTGCTAATAAAGCTCTGACTTCAAAAGTACCTGCACTCTATTTTCATTCCTACTACATACTTACCCTTTTTTCATTCTTGTGAAGCATTAAGCTGTGACAAGAAGGTACAACATCCAGCAGACCTTGGTTTCGTTTCCTTTCAAAATGTAGATTTGGAACTTTGTTAAAAAGATGGATTTAGTTTTACTTGTTAGCTTTGTAATTTTGACAGACAGCTGGGGTGACTTTATGATCCTTAGTGCTCCATATCTCCATCAGTACACATAACCGATAGAAGTGCACACTAAAACTCAGTCATTTGGAGGTCCTCCCTCTTGTCCATACACAAAATGCTACCTGTGTATATGCTCTCCCCCTCCCACAGCGAGATAGAGAGGCTTAATCTTCTCCTGGGCTCTGCATGATCTTCTTTTATCTCCTTAGCTGTGTTCTATATAATGAAAGTGACATCACAGGGTGGCTTTTTGCCTCTTTTCACATTACTTTCAAATTAATTAATATCCTAAGTTTAGAATGTTTAGAAGGATTTAAACTTTTACTTGGCAATTTTAGTTTGCATATATCATTTTTATCTTTTTCTTGGGATGTATATTTTTAGATCCGTGACCTTTTGGATGTATGACTCATGCTGATTTAATTTTTTCCAGCTGGTACATTTTTACTTAAGCTGATACAAATGCAGTGAAACTGATACTTTTGCAATGAAACCAGTCATTACACACCTGTGCTCTCAATTTTTTTATTGCAAATAAATAGTTCTTCTCTTCTTCTATTCTCTATTTTTTCCCCCAACATGTCTGTAACAACCTTTCAGGAAAAAAAATGGTATTAAAAAATGCCCAAGCATCAGTACACTAATGTCACCTGTCGCAGTCCAAGAGCTATTCCAATTCAGATAATTTAATGCTATTTAATTTATCGTGGAACTATTAAAAGTCAAGAACACCTTCTCTTTATTAATGCAAGTGACTAGGTAGATTAAATATTTTGTGCATCCATCAGACTGCAATAAGCTCTGCAAAAACGATTTTGTGATTCCTTGGGTTGTAATCTACACAGGTGTTCTTAGACCTACTCTTAAGAATATTAACAAGCATGTCCATCAGAAGCTAAGCATTCAAAAAAATAAATTTCATAGCATGTTATTGGTCCACCAAGGAGCAGACCTGAGCTTTTAATGGGCTTCCTTCACAGAAGTTATATGTGGAGGGTGGGAGCAAAGAGCATTTCCATGCTTACACAACTAGGCGTTTGTCCTTTCTACATTCTTATTTTGTCATGAGAAAAAAAGTTGCCTTATGATCTCCAGGCCTGGTCCCCTGCCTGCAATTCTCCTCTTCCCCTACAGAACCCACACAGACACATAGACTCACTCACATTTTGAGAATTTGATTTACTCTTAACCTTCAGAGGAGGGACAGGCTGCACTTCCATATTACTTCTATACTCAGAAAGACACCTCTCTACTCTCACATTTTCTGCATAAAAGGGAAAATTATAAATAGTAGCCTGAAAAAAAAACAAAGAAATAAAACTGTAACAGGATTCTGAAAATGAAGGCCTTGGGGGAAAAATAACACCAAGTCTCCTGGTTCACATACAAAGGCAACATCAAACTTCACAATCATATTACATTAAAATGTTAGGAAAGAAAAGCAGTCAAGAAAGTTTTTAAACTTTCACCCTGCGTTGCCTTTTTAGTGTTATCTGCAGCAAGTAAAAAAGCCATAAGGAAGCAGCAAGCCAAGGTGCCAGTCAAAAAAAAGGCACAGATATTGTTGATTTAAACAGATCTTGGAAATTGGCACTTAAATGTGCTTTAAACATTTCTGTTTGCAATTATATTAACAATATTCTATATACTGGATTTTCTTTTTATGTTCTCTCAAGTGAGTGCGATATTCTTAATGGTTTTGTGTCTCATAAACCCTTGTTGTCTAACATGCTTAGATTTCTCCATTACTTATTCTTTGTGATCCATAAACCCAATGAGAAGATTAAAGTACGAACACTTGTTACAGCCATGACATAAATTGTATATCTTTTTGGAGGACAATGGTATTAACTAGTTTTACCATGAAGAGTTCCAGATGTTGAGCTCATGGAGCTGAGTCTAAATGCACAAAGAAGTGTTTACATTATTGTCACGTTCCAATTTCGGATGCTATTAGGAATGCTTAAAGAGCTGGTTATATAAATCAAAAAGTAATCAGGAAATGATCTGTAAATGCAAACAATGAGATCAGTTGGCTGTTCTTTGGGAAGATGCTATTATTTGTTGTCAATTGGAGAAATATTTCTGAAAATGTTACACACTCACTCAGATTTTATGTGTATTATCAGGATAATGTTAATTCTGGAAGTCTTTAGTTACTTTCAAATACTTAATTTCCACCATTAGCTACAGCACCAGAGAAAATACAGACTCATTCTTTTTGGGAGCAGAATCTCTCCCCTCTTATTTGAGTGACCACTCACTCGCTATAAATAGTGAGCATCCGATATGAATAGTTAGCTAACTATCAACACTCTGAATTTTTCTGAAAAAAAAATTATTCTACAAATTCTTATGAATAATGGCTGCACATGTAGAAAACAGAATAGTTTGCACATACTTACACATGAAAAAGAACTACACTTTCAAAAAGTTGTTGGGCCAGATTCCCCTGTCATTCTTGCTTATGTCAGTGTTCACTTCTTCTGCAGATTTTCTGCTCATATCTGTGGGATCACCTTCAAAGTGAACAGATAACAGAAACAGCCTTCATTTTTAGCAGAATAAGAGTTAGCAGAGAAAAAGGAGCCATCTTTTGTTGTAGTAATAATACTTGCTTCTGACTTCGACTTTGAGCGCACACTACTCTGCATCATGAAAAACCTTAACACAATCAATGTCTTCACATTAATGCAAAATCAAAACAGGTAGCATAATAGAATAATTTAGATTAGAAGAAACTTCTGGAGGTCATAGAGTTCAAACAGCTTCTCAAAATAGGATCCAACTTCAAAGTTTGGCCAGGTTGATGGTAGATCAGGTCAAAATAGAAAATAACCTGGTGACCACAATCATGATTGTCCTCTGACACTTTAAACTTATATCAATTACTAAACACTCTTCTAAATACAACATAAAGCACTTAAGAGTGCTTATCTGAATGTTTTTAACTTTTGCAGCTTGCTTTTATCACCTTTGCCACGACTGATTAATCATTGGCCCTTCTCATAGAGGAGAGATGATGTTTAATCTTGGTTCGCAACTTTAATACTTGAAAAACCCCAAAGTTTGACTGCTGAATGTGTTCAAGAGGGCTTCAGCATGGACAAGGCCAAGCAGCTTAACAAGAACAGCAAGAAAAGGGCTAAAACCTTAGAGTAACTAGGGCAAGGTCTTGGACTCTTAACACTGAACTTTCAGGCTCCATGTTCTTTAAAAATCCTAGAGACTTAAAAGTATTTCACGAGTAAAATTAACTGAAATGTAGGAGTGGAATGAAAATAACCAGAGAGCTTCACTGTGCAAATGTAGCATCATAATAGTAGTAGCAGCCTAGTCTAGCAGCCTCACTGGTGCTGATTGGAGCTATATTTGGTGTACATCTGTCATAGTTTAGCCCCACTCATGACCAAGCTATGCAGTCTCTCACTCATTCCCCCCACCCTCCAAGGGAATGGAGAAGAGAAAATATAACAAAAAGACTCGAGGTTTGAGAAAAGGACAGGAAGATGTCACTGAAATTACTGTTAGACCCAACTTAGGGAAAAGTATTTCTTTAGTATTATGAATAAAACCAAAGCAGGATCATGAGGAAGAGAACAAAAACAAGTTCCTCCCACCTCTCCATCTTCCCGGGCTTCGCTTCATTTCAATTATCTCTACCTCCTGCCCCCACTGCGAGCGGCACAGGGGGAGGATAGGGACTGAGGGTTACGGTCAGCTGATCACGTCACTTTACGCCACTCCTTCCTCCTTGGGGGAAGAACTCCTCACATTCCTCCCCTGCTCCAGCCTGGGGTCGCTCCCATGGACTAGGGTCCTTGATGAACTGCTCCAGTGTGGGATCATTTTCCACGGGCTGCAGGTGGATCTCTGCTCCTCTGTGGGCCTCCATGGGCTGCAGGGGGACAGCCTGCCTCAACATGGGCTGCACCACGGGCTGCAGGGGAATCTCTGCCAGGAGCTGCATTACTCCTCCCCTTCCTTCTTCACTGACCTTAGCGTCCACATCCATTTCTTCTCTCACAAGAAATTCTTCACAACCAGCAGGCACATGCCTCTCAGGTTCTCTTGACATCTCATCGCCTCTCCACTTCTTGAAGCCAGGCTGGGCCAAGTGGGGCCCAGACGGCCGCCTGGCGGGAGGCCAGAGGGTGAGGGCCATAAGGCCCACAAGGCTCGTGTCTCCCCATCTCTGCCCCAGCTTCTATCTCTTCACTTTCTTGATTTTTTTTTAAAAAATTCCCCTTCTTAAATGAATTATCAGAGAAGTGCCATCATGGAATGTTCCACTAGCAATTGTCTTGGCTCTGGCCAGCAGCGGATCCACCCTAGGCCCAGCTGAGTCCACTGGACAGAGGGGAAACTTCTAGCAGCTTTTTGCAGAAGCTGCCACCATAGGCTCTCCACTAAACAAATCCAACACAACAACTTTCAAGAAAGATGGTGCTCTAGAAATTAGTGAACTACAACAAAACACATCAGCTAATAAAGAAGTGATCACATTGGAATGACACAGAATGATTGTTGGTGAAACAACTAACATGAAAAACTTTCTAATATAACATCTTTAATATAGTAATATAGACACCAGATACTTTATATTTGCATTGATTTTCTCAGTTTATATGTATTTTATTAACTGAAAGAATTGATGCTTTGTGAATGATGTGAGACTATTTTAATTTCAGAATCTCTACCATAAAGTCTAAGCTGAAGATTGAATTCTGCAGAGCTAGATTATTCCAAATTAATTAATCAGCAGCCCTACAATTAATGATTCTAATTAACAGATTAGGCCACGAGAGGATTACTGCCTTACCAGCCACTTATGCAACTCTTTGCTGCACAGCGGGGAAAAGGGCTCTGCAGGGCTGCTGCAGCTCCCAGCGCAGATGGACAGGAGGAGGTGAAAGAGTTTAAGACTGCGTGCACGGGAGCATCTCCCTCCTAGCAGTCCCTCAGAGGTAGGGTGATAACTCACAGGCGAGGTACAGTCCAACAGGAAGGCTTTCCTGGAGCAGCTGGAAGGTGGGAATAGTCTTCCCAGGCTGCTCTGAGGCTAGTACAGCAACACATTACTGATTGTTATTGCTTAATTGCAAATTGATCAATAACAGTCTGGATGACTGTGTTCGTAAGTGATAGCATTTAGCTTTTACAAAGGAACTTGGGGTCAGATGACAAGCTGCTTTTTCACATGAAGTTTCAAAGGTTGTTTCACCAGAACAAATGAGACAGCAAAGATTAGTTGTGTGTCTTCAAATCTTTGGTGTTCAGAGTATGCAAAATGTTTGCATGTTTACAGCATGTAAAAAATATATGCTAAGGGCAGAAATGTTTCCAATGGGTGAAAATAAAATATCAGCATTTGTTACTACTGTGATTTAGTGATGTGCTTCTGATCAGGGATTACAAATGCTCAGTAAGGATCTCTCAGCCATTAGGGCTTCATCTCCCTGCATTCCATGTGAGACGGTTTAGAAGCTATTATTCTTGGATTAAAGCAAAATACATAAGGACAGATCACAACTGAGGAAGAGAAATATGCAATTTCCTCTATCTGGAGTAAATAGAGGCATTCATGTCTGGAAAGAGAAACATTTGTATTTCTCAATGTTCATATGCAATCTTACGTTGCAGTTCTGTTTGTGGTCACATTAAAATAAAATTCTTTTATAGGAAAAGTTTCAAATAGATTTGAAAAAGAAAGGCATTGATTTTTGTGTCCTGAGTTTTCAGTCCTGACTGGGGTCTCTGCCTTCTCTTTTCAACCAACTTGCTGGACAGCTGTTGAAATTCGACTATGCATTTTTAACATTGAAATAGTAAAATTAACTTCCTGAGGTAGCAGAAAATTAATGGAAAACGTGCGTAAACCATAGTTGTTTTAATAACAATTTTAAGGACTAAACTTTCTCTTATTTTCTGTGGGTGATCAGCAAGAAGTGTTCCTGCTCTCCTAAACCTTGCGTCAGGGCTTCCTCCACTCCTAGTCCAAATGGACTCTGTGTAAATAGCAACATTCAAAAGACTTGTGAAGAGGTGTAGAGCAAGAGTCACTCCACAGATCATCAGAAGAAGAATCCTCTGAGTGCAATGAAATATAAACAGAAATCTGTAACTCAGGAACCCTCTTAGCTACACACAGCTATAAGGTGAGAAAACTTTCTGAGGAAATACCACTGTATGCTTGCAGTGTTCTTTTGGTGCTACCAGTGACTGAGACAGGATGTTGAAGTAGATGGACCTTTGATATAATCTGATATTCATACAATTTTATTACCTCAACTGCACTAAATGACATGGACCGTGGTGAAGAGTGTGCAACTAGTGAAATACTAGATTTTACAAGAGTACCTGAATCAAAACTGAGATCTGTTGTCCCTTATCACACGCATGAGTCCACTGTAAACACCCAAACTGAAAATCAGTCCAAGATCCAATATTCAGTTTTGCCTGTATAAATAGATTGGAATTAAACAAAACTCATATTGTTTAAGGGTAGAGCAAGTGGTTCAGTTTCTGACACTCTAAATCCAGAAAGAGAGTTATTTTGCCCGTAAGGATGTTTTTAAAGACCGATGTGTTTATTCCTTCCAAGTCCAGTATGTATTTCTCATGAAGGACATTCTGGAGAGAAATACAGTTTATAAATATACTGCACAGTGATTATTACCTTCTGTGACAGGTGAACAGAAAGTGAATCACCAAAAGGTAATTTACAGGTTGCCCAGAGAGGTGGTGGATGCCCCATCCCTGGAAACGTTCAAGGCCAGGCTGGATGAGGCTCTGAGCAACCTGATCTAGTCAGGGAGGTCCCTGCTCCTTGCAGGGGGGTTGGACTAGATGACCTTTGAAGGTCCCTTCCAACCCTAACCATTCTATGATTCTATGATTCTAAAAATGTTTACCTTTAAGATTTGAGAAGGGGTGTTTTGTATTTGTTTCATTAATGGAATAGCTGTAAAGAGTGTGGAGGGATTTGATTTTTAAAACAAAATAAAAGTTAAAAACTTGTCATGAATTTGTAAAGGCAACAGCATCTAGTCAGATGTCTCTGATTAATTCTACAAAGGCATGACCTCTTTGACCTTTTCTTGGAAGTTCAGCTCCCAGAAGAAAAGTAAAGTCTCATGGCAAAATCTTCATAAGAGAAAAATTTTGTGAGGGATATGGCTGGCTAAGAGACCTAAAACCCTGCATGGAAGAATGAGGCAACAGTGGAAAGAGTTGTTTGTAAAGGCAAATGCTCTGTTCTTAGGTTCACATGATCTCAGTAATACACTCTGACATCCTGTGCTGTAGGAGCAGATGCCTAAACTCACCAAAAGACAGTAAGACAATCCAATTCCGGACTTCGCCAATTATTAAGAACAGTCTTGTCGTTTAATGTAGGTAGAGTTCCTGTGTATCAGCTGCACCTTGTCTTACAGAAGGGATGCAGTTCTGATCCACAGTCCTTATTTAAAACAGAAAACACTGAAGCAATTATGACTTGCGTAAACGTGGTTTCTCTGTGCACCGCAGCCAATTACCAGTAATATGATAGTCAGCAGAGAGGATGTACCTGTCAGTATCTTCCTTTATTACAGGTTGTTTGAAAAATTTATGAAAAGATCCCTCCATTTTGTTGTAACTGCTCATGACTTTCACAACTTTATTTTCTTAGGAAAACCTTCGCTAAATCTCACAGAAAAATGACAAAACACTGTTCAGTGCTAGAAGTTTCTTCCAGTAACTAGGATCTCTGCTTCCTGGGAATAACTTTGGAAACACTCTGTTGTCACAGTCAATGAACAAAGGAATGTTTGCTTAGACCCTGGGTATGTTTTTATAGCAGTTCTATAACACTAAGTGGTCCCTTTCATGTGTAGGACCAAGGTTTTACAATTTAGTTCCTTTCTTAATCTGATTACCATTTCTACCCTAGAAAACAAAAGTATTATACTTTATTCAAAGACTTCATCCCAGATTCTGGCAGAATGTTTACCTAGGCATTTGCCATAAAATTAAGGATAGCAGAATCCACATAATTTAAACTTGATTGTGACAGTCTGTGACAGCATTTATGTCTGCCAAAACCTTGAAACTTAAAAGTGTGTATATTCCACCAGTCCTCCTTAATAAGCTGTACAGTTCATCATTGCCCCAATATCACTTTAGAGACTGCAGACATCACAAGAACCTTTAGCACATCATTATATCTTTTTTCACTCCATTAAAAGAAAGGACAAGAAATCTAGATATCTGAAACCTGGTTTCTAAGTACAAATCTCTACCCTTCAAAATATATATGGTACCATTGCAATCTTTTTAAGTAAGCGAGAGTTACAAAGTAATAAAGGATATAGGAGAAAAAATTAAATTAAAAGGCATTTAGTACTACATCAGAGTTCAACACACTTGGATGGTTCCCTGTGGAACACATTATGTTTTCTGTCTCATGTGAAAGGAAGCCTAAGCTAATTCTAGAACATAGCATTAGGCAAGCAAATAAATCAAACTTTACCCTGCTGAATTCTCACATCTGCAAATTAACAACTATGGTCTGTTACTGCAGACGCCTGTTACAACAAAACGATACCAAATGTAAGTACAGTTGCTTATCTTAGGATAAGAGGATGCAATCCAAAAGGAAATGTCTACTTCACAAGAATTCATAGCCATGGGCTAAACCACCACACATAGAAGTCTGCATTAGAAGGAGAGCATTAGCTGACTACATAACACTGCAAAAGCCCACTCACATATCTTTGTAGAACCTGTGTATACAGCATATGATTTCAGCACTGGAAATATAAGATCAAATACAGAGGCTGACACCTTATTCAGTCCCGTATATTATACATGCAGTATAATCTGCATTCAGTAATCTGCATACATAGGGATCATACAAAAAATAATACGTAAGTATACACATGATTATTTGTGTGCATGTGTGTGTATGAGAAACAAAGAGGGATAAACATGCAAATAGTTTTCCAAACAGAAACTTCCCCAGAAGATAACACTAATATTTCCATGTAGCTGAAACTGTGAAAAAAGCCTGCACACCCATGCACACCCAAGAACCTGTAGCATAGAGATGGTGCAACCACCTCCAATGTGCAAACCAGGTTGATTAACAGACTACTTGAACATTCAGACTGAAAGATTTGTTTAAGCAATCACATTGGCCACTGGCTTGCATGGTTCATCCACTTGGAAAAGTGATGTCAAACTAAATTTTCTCTGTTTGCCAGCAGTAAGTATTTTCAGGCAGAAACTGAAAAACACTACAACACCAAAAAAACACGCCAATCTGTGTGGAGATTGTTTTTGAGACTAAGTACTATGCTGTATATATTTGAATGTTCATTGCAGGACTCTGCTGTAAGGCTCATTTTCCCTAATTTACAAGGCAGGTAGTATTTACTTGCTGCTAATTCACTTGGCTGTTTATAAGAATCATTCATTAACGGCAACATCACACTTTGAACATGTGAAATCCTCTACAATGTCCCTAGTGCTGTTGCTACAGAGAGGAAAAGGCACCACCTGAAAACAAAACCAGGGCCAGTTACTTTTTCTCTCCCCACTTTAAAGAACTGAAGCTCATATATAATTTTAACTCTATTTTGCTTCTGTCTACTTGGCTATTATCTCTCAAGAGTAAGTAGGGTGGCATCATAACCTTGAGAGATGACTCTTATTACAAGACATTGCAGGATTACTCCAGCTTTTTTCAAACTAATGCATTTAGCCACAAGCCAAAGGAACAAAACACAACCACCCCACCCCGCCACTTGCACACATAGTCGGTTGCTTTACTCCATTGATTTAAATGTCTAAATAACTTTCTGGATTTTTTTTTTCTACATGTTGCATTTCACTGGAACACAGGGTAGCTTTCTCTAGCCAGCTAGCTTCTAGTACAGAGAGGTCAGCTGCTAAATACGTATGCAGAATTATCAATAGGATTTGTACAACACGTAGGGAAGTGTCTACAGTCCCCATTTCATCTCTTTTTATCTGTATCAGACAAGATTAAAGCTAGTGAAGACTGCCAGCGGAGGAGGTGCTGAATTGTGCAAGTGCACCATTTGGCTCGGGAGCGCCTTTCTGCGCTCACTTAACCACTTTGCTGTGCTAAATCCAGACCTGGCTGAAGCCATTCATTACACAGCACTAAGCCACAGATAAAAGACAGGAACTCAATACCTGAAGAGCGTGTTCTCACTGAGATAATACAGTGGTAAAGAACTAGAAAAACCCTTAGCGCTGCCCAAGCTCTGCCCCTTCACAGATCATTATAGTCCCACTGCTAAAATCAGTAGTGCAGAATCAGGCCACCACTGAACACTTTAAATATCTCAGATATTTAATGCAGGGATTTTTATTTTTAAATACATGGATTAGCATATATGAAAGCAACTGCCTTTTATTGCACAGAATCCAGTTTGTTTAAGCATGTACAATGGACATTATATTGCTGAGATTTTCCTTGTTTTTTTTTTTTCCATGAGCTAGATGCTGACTGAATTGTACAAAAAAGAGGAAAAAAACAGGGCTTTTATAAGAGCCTTATTTCAGCAGCTGGTAGCATAAATTAGAACACGGAGTTAGAAGGAAATAGATTGGTTTTGGTAGATTCCCACTGATTTCCAAGGATCCTTCAGTGATTTTGGAGATAAAATGAGAAACAAAAAGTAAGTAGACAGTACTAGAGAAAATCCCATTGGATCTGTAATAGGGACTCTCATGCAGTAAACCATCAGCATCTGTCAGTGCTGCTGCCGCTCAGAAGACAATGTGAACTGAACTGTGCTTCTTATTAGCAGTGCCTGAGCTGCATAGTGTTTCCCTAGATAATTTGGAAATACAGTTGGCATATTTTATTTGAATTATGAGGTAAATAACTGTGTGTTTGGTGAAAAAAAAACAAACAGAAGAAGAGAAAAAGAGGCAACAATCTTGTCTAAGAAAAATACTGCATAATCCATTTAGCAATTTACTGCAAAGCAAATGGGTCTCTCACATCATTACCAAAAAGAGTTTTTATGAAACATTTCAGCTTTTAAACACTACATAAAAAGATCAGCGTGCGATCACTACCTCATCTTGATCTGCTTTCCATTACTTTTTTACAGGAAAAAAAAAAATGTTTTGATACAAGGCAAAACACAGTTCCCAGCTGTATTTTGCCTTGAAATCGCTTTCATAGCCCACAGCTCCACTATCGGGGAAAGATTCTCAGCAGCTGGGTAAATACACTCTGCTTTGCTGATGCTGCCTGTTAATTTTGCATCTACAGCTTGCCAATGTTATAGAACTATAAAGCTTCAGAAAATACCATTGGCAGGGAGTGCTGTTGCTATACTATGGATAATTCATAGGCAAACAGATAAAAAAGGTCATGCTGGTTCCTCTGGTGAAGTATTCCAGGATTTGTTTTCAACACAGAGAGCCCAATGATTAAGTAGATAGGTAGGCAGTCAGGTGCTTAGATAGACATTGTAGTAGTAAGAAGAGGGTACATTTAGATGAGATATAAGGAGGAAATTCTTTTCTGTGAGGGTGGTGAGACACTGGCACAGGTTGCCCTGAGAAGCTGTGGATGCCCCATCCCTGGAAGTGTTCAAGGGTAGGTTGGATGGGGCTTTGAGCGACCTGGTCTGGTTGAACGTGTCCCTTCCCATGGCAGGGTGTTTGGAACTAGATGGTCTTCAAGGTCCCTTGCAACCCAAATCTTTATATGAATCTATGATTCTATAATAAGTGTGTGTGTATGTATATATGTATATGTATAACCACTTGTTTTATATAATAAGTTTTAACCCCAGAAAAGAGTAGCTTCAGTATCAGCCACTGTCCCCTTAAAGGTACAAGGATTGAAACTAAGAAAGGAATTCAAATTGATGAAAGTTCATGTTACAAATGGTCTTCCAGATGGGGTTTTAAAATACCATTTTCAAGTATTAATATTTGTTCGTAATGCTTTAGTGTGTTGAGTTTGTGCCTAGAAATGTTTGCACGCACCTCAGACATTTAGAACATATCTTTATGGCATAAGGTATCGCTGGCAAGAGATACCAGCATTGCTGCTGACTGAATTTTCTTCAGAAATGGACGAGCGCAGCTGTTAGCATGAACCTGCAGTACTGAAACTAAATAGCTCTCCTTCCCACTTTCCCAAACAGCCTGGGCAGACCTATGTAACTGAAAATGCAATTTACATCAGCTAATCTGAATCTACACATGGAAGAAAATGTACTTAAAGGAGACACCATCTCTTTCCTGAAGAGTACGTAGTCAAAAATACTCTGACACAAAGAGCTCCATTAACTCCGTCCACCCCTCTGTGCTGTCTCCTCCCAACTATGACCAGCACAGCTCCCTCCTGCACCAAGAAGCTGATTCTCTCTCCCTTATTTCCTCCTGCCCTTGGCAAGAGCCCGTCTTGAGAGAAGTTTGGCACTCAGGAGGCTCTCCCACCCTCCATGTGTTTCTGGCACACCCATTAGTTTCCCTTCGGGATTTTCCTCTGACAAAACAGGCTGAAGAGCCCTTGGTACAGAGAACGAGTCTTAGGGCAGCTTTAGATAATACCCTAAACCGATGAGTAATCAATTTGAAAAAGAAATAGGAAATGGAAATAAAGAACACTTGAAGGACAGATTTGGACTGATGACATTTGCTGTTAAACCAAAGCTAAGTAATCTTAGCAGCTGCAAAATTTCAAATCAGTTACAGGGGCTATAAACTAAGTCACAAGACGGAAGGAAGGAAACATGGAGGACAAGAAAAGATGAACTGTTAAGCTGCTTTTGCAAATACAGAGTTTGATTTAATGTTCCAGATTAGTATTTTGGATTATTTGATTCCAAGTGCTGGAGTTAATCAACACTTTCCCTTAACAAGTCTGAATGAAATGTTCTTTCCGTAATCCTTGTAGAGATGACATAAAAGTACACAACAATATTAATAGTAAGGAAAGTCATATAATCTTTAATCCACCAGAAAAGTATCATAAAGTAGCATGGTCTCCATAGGAACTACACAAAATCTGGAGCTTGTATTTTGCAGGTGTCTTTGGTGTTATCATTGCAGAGCTGAGCCTGCAGCCCCTCACCTGACCAGAGGACACGTGTTGGCTGGCTTAGAATGGGGAAAAGGGTATGTAAGGACATAAGCCTTAAAATGGCTCTTTTAAAGGAGTTGAGTACAGTGCAACTGAAGCTAAGGAAATCAGGGAACCAATTTACAAGATACTGGGTGATCTACCCATTTATATGCTAGATAGAAAACAGGAAATGCCCAACTAGATGCTACAGGCATCTATATATTTCTTTGGGAGTAAGTCTGATGGAGTTATCTCTACTATGTTATCATAAATACATTCATAGTCTAAAAAAAAAAGAAACACAAAGGGGAGCTGTTAGCAAGTTCTTAAACCTTTTATACAGCACTGAAATACCATGGCTGTTCTTCAGATCCTTCTGCTTCTTGTGCAGCAGTGCCTGTAACGGGTAGAAGCTTTCACTTAGAATGTCTGCATTTGCTTCACTGGTTAAGGGTGTAAGTTAGTGAAAACAAGACGTGTTAGAAATCCTCCAAAGACACACCACCATAGAATTTTTGCATGCCTTTGTGTCACTAGCATAGCTCCTGAGTCTTATCTCTGCATATACAAAATGGGAATAATAATTCCCTCTCTCAGCAGTGTAGCAGGGAAAACTGATAACTCCCTTGAAGACTAGAAAGTCCTCAGATATTGTAGCAGCAAGATTCTTATAGGTATACTGATAGATAAACCAATACATTCAAAAGATATACAAAATATTACCTCATAAAAGATTAAGCAACAAAGTCAGTGTACTCCGAATGGCCCTTAGTTTTGCCACACTTTCTCAAGTAACCATACATCTTTACTTGCTGAAGCTACTTGCACCGTAAAGTTCTATCTTCATTAGGGCAACGGTAGCAAAAATCAGACCTGGCAGCTATATTTTCCTTTAAATCTCCCTGCCCTAGAATAGCACTGAAAATTAAAAGGAGACAAGGGAGGAATATAAAGAGCAGGACCAGATATTATTATTGTCAGTGAGAATTAGTCAGTCGATCTTTCTGACCACAAAGCAATTTAATTTGGCCTTTTACTGCAGCCATTTTCTCTGATTAATTTTAATGATGTTAGACTTCTGGTCCCTTGGGGCTGGAAGGCTGCGGGACACCATCCAAGTCTTTAACCCAAGGTCCTGTGTCTGCTTCTCTGGTGACCCTGCAGGTGGAAAGCAGCTGGAGTCCTGACACTTCTCAAACGCACAGGTGATCATCTGACAAGCATTCTTCCTCTCTCTGTGAAATGTGCCATAACATGAAAGCCTTGAGTTACTGCTCAGCACTCAACAGCTGTTGGCTTTTCCTGACAGCATTAATACAATATTAGACACAGAGATGTTTCGACAGGGAGGGATGTTAAATGAAATTGCAGGTCTGCGAGGTTTCCATCAAAGGTGTTTATTCAAGCAGAGCTCACATCTGCAAGACTTTAAAAGGAGAATTTATCTATATAGAAAAGCTATCAGTAGCCTGAGTTATTTGCACACAAAATGACCCCACTTGACGTGAAAAGGTTTGCATTTTCTGACTCCCATTACAGGAAGTCTCATCTACCTCACCAAAACATGCAAGCTTTGTCTGTTTGAAAAGTCCATTGTCTACTACTGTGACCAAGCAACAAGCACAACAGCTGTGTCTCGTTCCCATGTGTTCCAAAGCTTTTCCTTAAAATCACATTGAGTACTATTAACAAAAAAAAAAAGACAGCTTAAAAAATGAAGCTTAAAATAACCTTAAAAAAGAAAGGAGTCTTTTTTTTCCCTTTTTTTTCTTTTCTTTTTTTTTTTTCTTGATATCTACTTCCATCTGCTGCTTCTAAATCTAATGCTCATGAAAAAATTAACCAGTCAAGAATACACGTATTCTTCATAAACTGCTATATAAATTAAGTTGTCATTAATTTCTTAAACTTAATCAATCCCTTTTTTTGCCCTCATTTGGCAGTATGTTCCTTTAGCAGCTATGTTTACTCCTGTATATATGAAATCTATCAAATTCAAGTTCCCTGGTAATATGCCTGAGAGCAAGAATCTATCAAGTGGAGCTTGCATTCCTCCTTATCCTGACAGCATCTTCTTTAACGTGGATTTCTACCCAATTTTCATGACAGCACATTTTATGGATATTACTATGTTCAATGCATTATCACAAATTTATCTGCTGTCTTCTGGAAACACGGTCAGAAACCACTGAATATAGTCCCAGTAAAATACAAAATATTTTGTTTTCATATCATTAGACTTTCTATAGGAATGAATGATGAAGAAAAGATGAAGTTAAATTTTCAGCTGATGTTTCAATCCGACAGCTCTTCTTTCTTCTAGTCCCAGATGTAGTTAAAAACATACTTATTTTGTAACCTATTGGCTTATAACCCCTTTTCTCTATGTAGTGTGGACAAAGCTGCTGTGTTAATCACTTAATAATGACAGTTTCTTTTAAGAAAAATAAAAAAGAGGAAATGTGTCTTTTTATCCTGAAGAAAAGGTTTTGCCGTGTAATAAAAATTCAGTCACTTAATTAAAGACTGTATCACCGCACAAATACAAAAGGAGAGGGGAAAAGATACACTAGCATGCTCAGTTTTGGTATTTCCTTACTCTTACCTGCTTAGCTGTTCAAACTGAGCATTAGTTTAGTCATTGCTTTTTGTCTAGAAAAATAAATCAGATGGTCAAGAAAAATACGTAAATCTGTCTTTCCAGACGTGGCTGGGAGGTACAAAAAAGATATTTTTAGAAGGAGCAAGTCCTTCTTGCTCCTGCAGGAGCAGCTGTGGAATAATCCAGGGATACTGGTAGAGAACTGCCAACACGAATTAAGTTAATTAAGGTGAGTTGTCAAATCCTTCCCAGTTATCCTGGCAATGTCATGGTTTGAACAGATAGTTCTCTGAGAAAGAATGACATTTACCCAAAATAAGATAGGTGAGGAGAACAAAAGGCTAAAGTACTACTGGTGTATTTCTCTGCAGTGGTGGGTGGCTGTTTCTGCAGATAATTCCAGAGTGATTTTAAGCTGGTTTGAGCACCTTTGGGCCTCCAAGTGGCTGAGGTGGTACAGCATCCATTGTGGGCTACAAACTTCCCAAGGAACCCAGAAAGTTTTTTCTATGCTCAGGCTATGCTGAATGCTATGAACACAACAACGCTGCTCTCACCACCTGAGATAGCAAAGCCCAAACCCAGCTCAGGCATTTCTACACTGGCTGACTCGCAGTGAAGGGGTGTGACTTCCCTGGCACAGCTACCCCTAAAGGCACAAGGTCAATTATATTTCTGGTTTTATTTCCAGACAAGAAAAATAAGAATATTACACTTCGATGGGACAGGCATAGCCCTGCAAAATATGGCACATTGTAATAGATTATTTCATATGAACTGGGAGGAAAATGTGAGAAGATTAATTTTTAATGTTTGTGCTTTAAAATGTCTGGGACAGCGGCTCACAGGTAGAAGATCTTGTTTAAAATTGAAGATACCACTTGAGCTATTGGCTAAGTCACTCTGCTAAACCAATATGCATGCAAAATCCAAGAGCCAGATGCAGTCCTTGCTAGATGTCTAATTCCCATCGATGTCAAGAACAGGAACAGTCATTTATGAGCTGAGACCCTTGCAATCAACACCAAAAATCACGTTCTACAGGAATGTACATCAGCTTGGGCATTTTGTCATGCCATTAAGTCTCCGTTCAAATACCACTTTTGATTTTGGTAAGGAATTTCAAAGCAAGCAGAATACAATTTCTCACCAGTAAAGGGTTTTATATATTTTTACTTAAGAGGACTTACAGTATACAATGGTAGAAGTTTTTTTTAATCTGTCTGTCATTTGTTCAGAGGAAATCCTGAATCCAGTCTTACAAACTCTAGCCACATGAATAAAATACCGCTTCTGGAAGTTGTTGATATGCATATGAGCTAGCCATGCGAAAAAGTCATCATACCTGACTGCTTTCTGCATGTGACATCCTTCTAGCTGATTGGAATTACATTGTGTCGTGACGCTTTTTAACAGAAGGGGTTTTTTTAAGCTTCTGGGCACAGCAGAGATTAACATGCATTTGGGCAGCAGAATTAAAAGTTACCTCTAAGTTTATTTTAGCCAAATTAATATAATTGCTGGGATTATTTAGAGTAGTTTTCACAATGCTCCATATATACTTGAGAGAGAAAGAGCAATTTCACCTTCAAACATACATTTCCTTGTCCAGTTCATACCTGTGACATATACAGCAGTTACTAATTAAAAAGTAAATGTTAATGCTCATTTTAATTCCATAAAATCTTAAGCTTTTTATCCTCAGTGAGCCTCCCCCCCCCCTTTTTTTTTTTTTTTTTTTTGTTAAGCAATAGTCTTTAAAATCTCCATATTTGTACTCAGAGCCCTACATTCATATTTAGGCATAAATCTCATTCACCTCAGTGGGTCTCAATGGGATTTTTGCCTGAGGTGAGACTAGAAGATGGAAACCTGATGTTCATGGATTTTGACAAAAACATCTTTACACATTTTGAGTTCTTCAGTGCTGACAGTATTGATTTTTTTTCCCCCATATCCTACCAACTCAGTGCATTTAATATTTAATAATAGAGGTGATATCAGGCCCCTTTGTCTGACCTATCTAGATAACAATCATTTAAACAAATTCTTTGTCCTTCTATATAGTGCATGCAAGGCTGGAAATTTGATCTAAATGAATACAACATCTTTCAAAAAATCCTATATACATCACCAGTAATTTAAAAGAAGCTAGAATAAAGTGAACATTAAAAAACAAACAAACAAACAAACAAAATCTCCCCAAAAAAAACCCCAAGCCACCCCACATTTCAAAATTTCAAAATATTTTGCTGCCACCTTCTGGAATTTAATAAAATGAGCATCTCAAGTGTTTGGACATAGTTTAGCCTTCAACAGGAATTGCTAATGTTATTACAGAGAAAGAATACGTAAATTCTGTCTTTATTGCTTTCTAAATTCTGAACGGGTATGTCCAGTTTCATGTTCTGACGGGCTTTTATATGTGAATACAATTGAAAAAAAATACTGTGCATCGAGCATAACTCTCAACAAATGGCATGAATAATCAGCAGATCAAGCATTATTTGGTCATGAAGAAATATTGGTAAACAAAGCAAGGAACAACTCACAGATGATACATAAATATCAATAATCAATCACAATTAATTGTTAAAGTCAAAGTTACTCGTTAGAACTTGGGGGCTCTTTCCCTCAGGTGTGTTTTGGCCTTTGTGTAACTGCCGTGCTTTTAAATTGTAACTCTACATAAATACACAAGAGGCAAAAAAGTCCTAGGGCTTTCTCTCCCTGTTCCTGTCAGAGAGGTTTTCTTCTGCATGACATGCAAAAACGTAATGCGTTTTGGGGAAGATTAATATATGCAAATATAACACCAGTACAGAGAGAATGTCAGAAGTTCTTTATTATCACTAAGACAACTGAAACAATAATCTTAATTTAGAAAAGGAGACGATTTGGACAACCACCTGCCCATAAGAGTGGGGTTGATGAACCTGTGTCGCTCCTGTCTCCCACTGCAATGTCCTGAGCGGCACACGCGTACGTACACCCTGTGGTAGCAGCTGTGTGGGTGACATGTAGCATATGGCCATAAATAATAAATCCTGTCCACTTCAGCTGGCTGCTGCAGAGCGTGGCTGAAGTCTGACTTTGGCCCAGGTGAGAAAGTTGCTCAGCGCTGACAGAAGGCCCCAGTTTTGACGCACGGACGTGCCTGGCCGCTGCTGTACCCCAAGTCCTGTGCGGGGAGCGATGGAAAACGGAGGGCCTCGAGGTTTGGGGTGGGAGGCGGGAGCTCGGCGGCGTGAAACCCAAGGTCCCAGTGCACCGGCTGCCTGTCCCCGCCCGCCCGGTCCCAGGCCCGCCTGCAGCCGCGGCCTGAAGGCAGAGTCGCTCCGCCGTCCGGTTTCACCGTTGCCAGGCGACGGGCAGTGCGGCGGCGGGGCTGGGGCTCCCGGGGCTGCGGGAGGGCCGGCCGGAGGCCGCAGGCGCTGCCGGGCGGGAGCGGGAGGCCGCCGCCGCCGCCATGTCGGGGGAATGCGGCGGAAGGCGGGCGACGGGGCGGCGGCGGGGCGTGTTGCAGGTGAGCGGGGCGGTGGGGCCGGGGAACGGCGTCGGTGGCGTTTGCCTGCGGGCAGGGTGCTGCGCCTGCGAGTGCGGTAACCTGCTGTTAAGGGGAACACGCAGAGAAAAGCCGATTTGCTATCAAAATGCCAGGTGGGAAGCAGGTTGACTTTACGTGTGGGCGCGGGGAGCTGCTCCCCGTGCATAACGCGGGAAACGGCCGCTGTGAGAGGCGAGCGGCCTGGCTTCCAGCCCCGGCGGGCCTGCAGAAACGGCTTTGGGCGAGGGTCCGGCCGGGGCCGGCGGCAGGTGCCTCGGGAGCAGCGTCAGACTCGTCTCGAACAACCTCCTGTCCAGCCTTCGGTGGTTTGTGGGTCAGGGTCTTCCAACCTGGTAATACTGCTGCATTTTGCAATGTATTTTTAATCTATAAGCAAGGCCATGTAAAGGTGGTGTGTCCGTGATGCCCTGCAGCAGCGAGTCCAGAATACCAGCGGTGGCTTATGGGCAGCTCTTCCGTTGTTTTGGACCTGCCACCTGCTTCAGGTTCCTGTAGTGCAGCAGCCAGTGAAGTCCCTGCTCACCACCTCTGTCAGGTGTGACTGTATGGACCTGTCTGTGGTACTCCTGCCGATCAAAACATATAAAAGAGGGGAAAATTGCCATGTGATGGTATGCCATCATTGCCAAAACGGGAAGAGCGGTCTGCAAGATATGTTTCTTATGAAGAAGTATAAATTAGTACATGGAGGTTTTCGGGTTTTTTTAAACACAGAAAAAAATGGGTGAATGATGAAAGAGTGAAAACATTGTATTTTACTTATCCTTCACAATAATTTTCTGTTAAACGAGTTAATCTCTGTTGCTCAGTTTTACTTATGTACATGGGGGAGAAAGGAATTAGGCTTGAAGAAGTCAGTCTTCCCTTCTGTGTAACGGTTATTTGTGAAACCATTTCAGGATGAGCTACAAGAAGCAATTTCTACTCAAGAAAGAGAGCAGACAGCTGAATACTCAGATGACTTTGAGAGTGACGAAGATGGCATGTTAAATGGTAAGAGTGAATTAAATATTTTTCCTCGTGTTCTTCCCTTTCTTAATTCATTACTAGATGATGGAGAATCTTTGTGAGCCAATATGATTTAATTTTCCAAGATGTCTAAATCACTTAGTCCTCCTCTTCCAAGTTAGGAACAAAATTCCCAGTGAATCAGCGGTGGTGCCAGCCTGCCAGACCAGACACAGTCTGTGCTGTTTTTCTGCAGTTGTGATGTCCAGTTTTACTCCTTAGCCATAGTTTACTCTACACATGGATGAGCCAGTAGCTCAGTACTATGAATAAAAGTGGACATGGGCAGAGAGAAAGCCATGTTGTTGTCTTACTGTTTCTGCAGTCTGGACAATCAGCGAATAGGGGCTGCAAAACACACTGCAGAGCATGCTTGCCTGGCAGTGTACACAAACTAGGAGCATCTGACTGCATTTGCTGTTTGGTAGTGTTACCCTAATGAGATTGGCCGAATTTTTCCTCCTGATATGATGCTGTATGTTAAGGGAAATACAAATCTTAAATATAATGTATTTTTAGAAGGACTTCCTCTGTGTCTCATTTTTCATTCACACCTGAAATATCTTTTAAAAGTTCATGGGATGCTTTGAGTTCCCTTTGCTGACAAGATTTAGAAAAAAAGCTTCTCCTTCATTAAATATGTTACTTAACCATCATGACATTCTTTATGGTCTTCCTTGAGCGTTTGAACCCTGAAATAAAGTCAGTTACAAATAACAGGCTACAGGAGGATAAAAATATTTTTGTTGAAACATGTGAACCTTAGTATTGGAGCAGATATCTCCTTTGAGTATCTTCTAGTAGATCTCAGATGGGACAGAAGGGGAGAATGGATTCTGGTAACCAAATGTGTCTAGCTTTGTTGTTGTTGACTTGCTTCTACTTCTTATGACATTGGAGACATAGTTTTTTTATAAGATATTTAAATTGCATGAGAGATAAGAATTAACCAGTGAATATTTGAAGTCTTTTCTTTGGATTGGGTCTATGGAAACAGATTACAGGAAAGGGAGTAGAATAAGGATCTCGTTTGGTAGCTTTGCAGAGATTAGAGGTGCAGAAAGAGACTTCTGAATCAGGAGAGTGTTATATGAAAAATACTTCTAAATTTCAGAAGATACAGCTTCTGTGTCCCATTTTTTTCCATTTGTCTCCAACGGAAGTTCATAATGTGCTATTTTCAGGTATTGGAGAAGAACTTAACGAAAGTAATTCAGATGCTGAAAGCACTAAGAAATCAGCTGATGTTGAGAGTCCTCTCTCAGATGGTGATGTTTCACAACAAGCAGCAGATTTGAAAAATGATGACTTGACTTTATCCTTTCATGAAAAGAAGCTTCAGCAAATAATGCTTTTAGAAAGTGAAAACATACAGGATGACAGAAAAGATGGTGAAGAAGAATGTTTGGAAAATCAAAATGAGAGTGATGACAGGAAAAACAATGAAGAGTGTTCAGCTGCTGAAGAAGTACCATGTGATAATAGTGAAAGTGACCACTGTAATGTCTTGCCTATTTGTCAACTCCAGGAAAAAAGAAATCAAGAGGAAAACAAACCAATACCAAAGCCACGGCTGCACAAAACAAGAAGTGCTTCAGCACCAGGTGAAAAGAAAGCATTTGAATTTTGTTGCTACTACTTGCTTAGCCATATTACTGTATTTTAAAGTGTAATAATTTGAGTTATTTTCTATATTAAGTATTAGCTGCTTTGGTTTGCAGGGCATTTATTCATTATTCTTCTAAAAATACATGTTCTGATAACCTCCAGCTGACAGGAGGTAAACTGAACCAACGTGGGCCAAGTAGCAGGAGGTTCCTGTTTGCCCTTTCCTTTTCAGGAGATGAAAGACAGCTATTTGGGTACTCCAAGTCCAGCTCTCCATCAGCGCATGTCCATGGAAGGTGCGGAAGGGCTACAGAATTGCCTGCTCTGTGTGTGCGTAGCATAGAGAGCCGTATTCAAACAGTGTCCGGGGCATCCACACACCCTTTAATGGAAAGGTCCTTGAACAGCCCTTCTCTATGACCAGTGAAGTTGGACCAAATATAATGTTCACAAGTGTAGTATTGAAGTCATGATGCTGAGACATCATGATGCTGTAAGGTAATAAAAGTCAGAAAATTAGCTGTAACCAAAACATTTATGAATGGTAGACTTCTCGTAATCACAAAGTTAAAACTTCAAATAGTCTTTTACTTTGAAGATGGTGAGCCACTTGGGTGTATTGTCAAGCACGTAAAAAAACAATTTTAGTATTTTATTATAAGAATAGCTAATTAATTTTTAATATGGAAAACAGAACTTGGAATTACGCTAATTGACTATATGTACTTTTATAAATTTAAAATGTCAAAAGACATGATACTTTTTGTCTGCTTCCTAATGTGAGAAGAGTTTGTCCTGTTTGATGGTGAGAGAAATTTATGGCTGGTCATTACCTGTGGTGGAAGACGACAGCTTTGAAATTGGCAGAGCATGATTGGCAATATCGGCTCCTTTTTTTTTTCTTTCCACATGATGGCACCAAAGTGCTAGATATTTGAACATGCAGCTGCTGATTGCAGATGCCTCTTTCCTGGCCAGTATGCCTGTGTAGTTTTAGACTGCCAGAAAAAAAGTTTAACTTCTCCTTTTCTTCATGTGAATCCAAGTAGTACAGTGATACTATCATATTGTCTTCAGTAATCAACTGCTGTTAACTTTTTTATGTTAGATAAGTTGATCCTCGTCCAACAGAGAAGGTAACTATTCAGAGATTAATCAGCTTTTTCTGCTCCTTGGGTTTTTTTTTTTTGTGATGTGTGGCATGGAAAAACTGTCAGTGCACTTGTAGGAATATTGTGTGTTTCATAAATTACAGTTTCACCACTTAGGCATGCATTTGAATTGAGGTGGTGTTTTATTTAAAACCCCACCACAGAATCTTTATGTTACTTCCTTGTGTATCCCTCATCCCTGAAAAATACCACACAGTTTTTGTTACCCAAATTGTTGTACAGACTTTGTTAGTAGTTTGCTAGGTGTCAGAAGAGCTCTTGGCTGTGATTGCAATGGCTCTTGCCTTTGGTTTCTGCACTGGAACCACGTTTGGGTGGTTCCCAAGGCAGGAAGTTTTGCCTTTGTCATGCTCACACATTCTATAACATTTCTTAAAACTTCAATTGATACTCCAGTCTTACATTTAAATACAATTGAATACTGTTGTTATTAGTCCATGTAGTCCTTAGAAGGAAGTATACAGAAAATACATTTTATCAATTTTAGTAATATGTTTCATAACAGATGTTTTTAGTACAGAAGTAACAATACTGAGAAATGATGAAATTCTTGTTAATGTGTCCTCTCAATCCTTCTTCTCCTGTTAGATCAAGATCAGAAGAACAGAACCAGTGACTTGAAACTGGAGGACAATAGCAGAAAATCCCCTTCTGTGGTAGAAGTAATGATGACCACAGTATGTGAGAAAACAAAGAAATTAGAGAAGTCAACAGATGACAGTTCAGATGAAATGGTGAAAACAGTGGAAGGGCAAATAGTAACTGGTACAATACAGGAGGTGTCAGTGGATGATCCATCTGAGCCTGTGGAGGCAGAGAACACTGCGAAGGACTCTGTCAAGGTATTATCCATATGCGTTTTTACCATTGTTTAGAACAACTTCCTAGAAGCGTTTCTTTTACACAAATCCTTTAAACCAGATAAAGGTATTGAAATGTGCATTTTCCAATCTTAATGAAATAGCCTTATCCAAGTGAAAATGTCAGATCTCTATTGTGAAGTTTGCTGAATTGGAATGAGCAGTGTATGTTGGCAGAGAATGAAATCCATGGTGTGACTTGAATAATGGATAAGATTCAAAGCACTTGATGCTTTATCATAAGATAGAAAATATGTAGATATATGTAACTGTTAAAGCTAAATATTAAAAAAAGTTAAAAGAATGTTGGTGTAATAACAGGGAAGCCCATTGCCCAGCTAGATTCTTTTTATTCCTTTCTGTTTCTAAAGGGTAGATTATATTTGTATATAATACAAATAAACATTTTTATGTGCCATTCCAAAGAGATACAGGAATTCTGAAAGTTTATTTGTTTGGTTTGTTGAGGTTTTTTCACTTTCTCACCCTGTATTGTGCCCCTTCTGTATTAGAGTGACTTTCCTGCATGTATTTCTAACATCATAGAATCATAGAATATCTCATGTTGGAAGGGACCTATAGGGATCATTAAGTCCAACTCCCAACATCCTTGTTATCTTGTAAAATTCTGTTTCATCCTGATCTAGTTCTCTTGCTTGAGAGACTCTATAATTTTGTTTTCCTTTGTGTTTCTTAGAATCTCAGTGAAACAAAGGGGAGAGTTCTGCAAAACTTGAGAGCTTCTTTATCTGACAGGTAAGAGAAAGATGTTATGTATCACAGTCTGCAGGGTGTTAAGATACTCTGACAATGCTACTTCACTCTCGTTTTCTGTCAGCATTGTCTTCACTGCTGACAACCTCTGACCATCTGTGGAAAACAGTTTAGTAGATGTGGCATGTTTGCTCAGGATTATATCAGATCCAAGTCTTTTGCCAGTGTCTATGATGAGTGTGTGCTACAGGAGCCACCAATGAATCCGGTCCATTATGTCTTTACAGGTTTAAAGCTGTTTTGTAGGTGAAAGTATAAGGAATTTGTAAACTTTCTTGGGCTGAATATGTTGAGCAGTGGCTTTTTTTTTTTTTTGCAATAGAAAAGCACTCAGAAGAAAATGGGCTTCTTCCTCCTTTCCTTTTCCCCTATCCCCAGCCAAGTGCACATAAAAACAGAATCACAGTAACATTTGGTATACGCTGAAATAGAAGGAACACTGCTTGGTACCAGCTACAATAAATATATTTGTGTCTCGTTATTTTTATAGGTCTCTGTCCTCCGCACACTTAAAGAAAAAGGCGAAAGCTGTTCCATCAGCTAGACCTGTTTCATCTCAATATCTGGGAACATTAAAGGTGTTGGAGAATAAACACGTGCAGAAGAACAGTACAGAATTTGACAAAGCAGATAGTTTACGAGCAGCTGTTTTCCAGGTAGATCTTAAAAACAAACAAATAAATACCAAGCAAAAAAAAGTAACAAACAAAACTATGCGATAAAACTCCTGTTGTAGGAGTCAGCACCTCTTATTTTCTTGAAATCAATATTTCTGAGTATATTCTGTGCATGTGCTTACAGGTGTAGTAATATTTTTTATTCTGTTGGCTCTGGTTTTTCATCAAATTATGAAATAAAAAGCTAGATGAGAGGGACATAATTTATTGCATCAGACTATTTTCAGACATATATAATATTTTCCTTTATTTCTACTTCTTTCGTAACATAAACATTTTTTCATGTAGTTTATAATTTCTTTTCCTGGTATGTTCTATTCAGTTGGCATTCAGAAAAGTGAAAACAAGTCTAGTATTCTCTCCAGAAGGATAATCTATGTGGATTCTGTTTAGAATTTCATAACAATTAGTTTGTGGGTTCCAACAGATTTTTGCTACTAATCTGCATGAGAAAAACTTTCCTTAACAGATGCTGTTCTTACTGGTATGTGGTTTTAATACTTGTGATTCTAGAACAAAATTTAGAATGTCAAATCTGTATTTACATTGTCTCTATCATTTTAAAATGTAAAATAGGCTTCATTTACAACACTTACATCTCTAAGCAGCATAACAATTACATAATTAAACGTTGAAAATTTAAGCCTAATACTGCAAATGGCTCATGACACTTCAGGGATGCCTGAAGTCTCACTCTTTCCAGTTGGATTTTATTCTCTTTAATTGTAGATATTTGCAAGAGGGACAATAAATGTAAATGATATTCCTATATACCAAGTGATAAGGATCTTTATTCAATTCTTCTTTTTCATTTTCTTTAATGCTTACAATTTTGGAGGGTTATTTTAAAGATCCTTAAGCATTTTCTTATTTCGTAGCTATGATTTTAGAACCTTAGTCTTCCACGAGGGGTAGTTACTTAAGTAGCATACGAAAGAATAGAGAGTAATTTTGGTGGTCATTATATATTGGTGCTGCTCCAATAACATTTGATTGTTTCAACATAACTTCTTTAGTCATACCTTAAGAAGACTTTAAAACTGTGAAAGTGTTCTAATGGTTCTTACAGAATTGGTTGGAAAAGAAAAGGGTCTTTCTACTGGAATTAAAAAGAATGGAAAAGATGAAAGCTGAAAATCTAAGGAACGATACTGAAAAGGTTTGTTTATGTTATTTTTCAAAAAGAAGTTGACAACTTCTCTGAAGTATGCTTACCTGTGCTTTCTGCCTAATTACATCACTCTGCTGTTCTAAGGCACCTGGTTTTCTCTAAATTGCACGAGATGGGTTTAAACAGTAAATGGCATGTCCAACTTGTTATGGCTGCTGTAAAGGGTGTGTGGCTGATGCTTCCCTACACATTTATGTAAGTTATGTTAAAAGGGTGTTTCTTAGATTAGTTTTCAGGTTTGTTTACAAAAACCTTGCGATGTTCAATCCTTCAGGTGTTAAGTTTTAATTTATCATCTATTACTAAATGAGTTTTTTCCCTATCTCAAGCGATGCTTATCTACAGAGAACTGTATTTTGAATAGTATCATACGTAATTCTTAGATTTGGCTTTTAAGTATTTAATATGCTGCTAAGCATTTAATGTTTATTTCATATTCTTCTACACTTTTGCAGGAGTAGTTTGTCTCATTCGATTAAGTTAAATTAAAAATAAGCATAGAAAAAAACCCTGTAGTTCAAATTTAATTTTGAGTATTACTTGGAATGTTGTCTGCAAATTTATTTCCATTTCTTTATTGCTCCATCTAATCCTACATTTGACAATGAGTTTAAACCATAGTATTTCAATTAGAGTTTTATATTTAAGTGTATTTAAATGTAGACTGTTATTTTCAATCTAGAAAGAAGCTGTTAAAAGAGAGGAAGCAATTGCATCTTTTGAAGCCTGGAAAAAAAAGAAAGGAAGCGAAGCAAAGAAGTTAAATAAAAAAAAGATGCTTGAGGAACTTAAGAAAAAGAAAGCAGCGGAACAGAATGAGAAGACAGAAGCTGCACAGAAGGTGATGTGAAATGTGTACATAAATATATCGGATATGGTTCAGGAGATTGTTGAGAATAATTTTGATTAATCCAGAAAGAAATGGAAATGAACAAGATTAGAAAATCTAAACATGGTTTATTTTTGAAGAGAGCTTGTATTAGATTCTATTCTGTTGGAAGTATGTAATGTTTTCATTTGCGCACAAAAAGACATTTTTCCGTATCTGGATACTATTAATTGAACATTAAATAAACTCCATGTAAGTACATTGGCAATGAACTGTTACTTACTGGGAAAAATGATTTATTCTTTTTACGTATAGTGATACCCACTTCTGAGCAATGCTACAAATAAATATTCTGAAATTGGAGTGTGTAGAAATTACAAAGAATAATAATACAGAATAAGCAAGTGGTGTATTGACAAAAAGGTGAGGGGTAAGATTTCTAATGAATCTTTGATTTTCTTTAGGCATTTGAAAAATGGAAAGAAAGAAAAGCAGAATATTTAAGAGAGCAAAGCAGAAAGGAAAAGCAGTCTGAAAGAATCAGGAAGAAGAAAGAAGAGGAACTGGTTGCAGAGAAGAAGAGAGATAGCATGTCAGCAGTTGAAAAATGGTGCTGCTCCACTGGGTTTTGGAATATCATAGTTTCCCAGATCTTTGCTTGTAAATGCAGTAGGTCTTCGTGAGTGCTTGATGTGGTTTTAAATGAGAGGCAGTGGCATTTGGGATTAGGCTCTTCAGTCGCAATGGAGAACAAGTATCACAATGTGAACAAGCTGTACAGCTTCTCAGTTTAGTAACTTAAATGCTTTCCTCCCCAAAAGGTTACTGTCTAAGCCTAAGCAGAGATATTGCAACTGAGAAGGAAGATTCATTGAATAGTATAGTGTCTCATGCTTCATTACTAAGCCATAGGAAGGAAGGTAAATCTTTACCTTAACGTTTAGTGGAGTACAATGTATGAACGTAGATGTATTTGGAAGCAAATGCGGTATGTCTGCTGGGGAAATTCTGTGTTCGTTTTACAGTTTTCACAGACTGTGTTCAACTTACTGTTACCCACAGAATTTTTGAATCTAATTTCTTACATGATACAAAATAAGGGAGAAAGTAGTACAGAAAAGGTGATGCCGTAATAGATAGAGTAGTAGGTTCATTTGTACCTTGGTCATATAATATATAAAGATGGACTTGGAAGACTTTTGATATATATTCTCGATCTTTTATTAAATGCATGAAATATCTCTTTTAACGCGATTTAGTTATTCAGTCACAGATGCAACATTTAGTCTGTTACATGATCATCTGTTCTTCTCTCTTACTATACAGGAATGAAAAAAAGGAAGAATATATGAAACAAAAGAGAGTGGAAAAAGTCCTAGAGAGAAGAAAGCAAGAAATACAACAGGCAAAGAAGGAAGAGAAAAATAAAAAGGCTATGGAAGAATATGAAAGATGGCTGGTAATCTTTTTTTTCCACTTTGTCAAAAACAAAAAGATTAATGCAGTAATGAGTGTGAACATTTTGGTATTCCAATGCTTGTGGTTTTTCATGCTGTTGTGAGAGAGGCCAGATGATGGCAGCAGTACATAGCTAGTCCCCCAAAATTATTGAGCAAAATAATGATAAAATACAGTGGGCTTGTTATTTAACATACGTGGAAAATATATTATTCTTACCTACATGTCACAGAGTTTTGAATTTCATAGTTAGTCTTCGTTTTTTTGACATTCCATGTCAGGAGCAACCATCTCTAAGAGGCCAGCTCACGACAGCACAAAACCTGCAAAGCTAAGCAGCATGGCCGCCTGCAACAGTGAGTGCATATATATTCAAGGAAGCAATTGAAGTGGAGACTTGTATACCTTAAAATTGGTAAAAACACTTGTAATTAGGTTTGAGACTATTTCTATTTACTGGAAAGGGTATACTCTGAGGCTTCCAATTAATTTTTTCCTACAATAGTGTACTTCAGTCATAGTTGTTAAGCAGTAAACTCATATAGTACTCTAATCCCAACAATGAGGCAGGGTTTTTTTTGCTTGCTACAGAAAGAGAAACTACAAGAGAGACTACTAATATTCCTAGCATATATTGTTTTCTTAAAGATGTTTGACTTGCTAGTTAAAGAAAAACATATGTTTTTCATCCTCACACTGTGATACAGTCATTCATCATACTGACTTTCAAGGTTTTCTTACTTTGAGAGTGCTGCTTCTGTTGTCTCTCTTTCTTGTGATTTCTGACGTGCGTCCTGTACCTACAGTCTCTGTTGCCATTTATAAGAATAGGATCTTGCAACTCAGCTGGCTTAAGGTCCTTACAGGTGTTCAATTGTACTGTCAGTAGCTTAAAAAAAAGTCCAGAATCTTGAGTGGGCTTTCTCTTTTTTATTATATGGTGGATTATATTATTATATATAAATATAATGTTGTAGATATGACGTTATAAATTATTATATATGGTGGATAAGTGAGAACTGAAGCAGGCAGATCTATAGATGTGGGACAGATTTTAAAAGGACTGTCATCCTTTACTTGGCTAACTCGGAAATAGACAGTTACATGAAACAGCAAGAGCCTGCATGTTTTCCCTTCTCTCTGTTTTCAAACCTTTTTAGGCTTATATTTAAGTCTTTTAAGATCTTATTTAACCTAGTCCCTTCTTGGAATACCTCTCATTTCTGTAGTTATTGGTAAGAAGTGTTTTCTCTGATCCCCTTTGTCAAGTGATTTCCAACTCAGTTTTGTTAAATGATTCATGTCCAATCTTAGATTATTTCTTCCTCAATCTTAGATTATTTCTTCCTTAGTCAGCATTCCTTCTCAAGGAAGGAAGTACTATGCTTTGAATAGTAGCTAACGCTCTGTCCCGGTATGCCTCGCTTACTGAGACAATCTTCAGTTAGCATAGTTGTACCACAGCATGAATGTTACCTCTCGTTGTACATTTCACTTCCTTACTGTCAAGGTAAAAAAAAAAATCTTTTTTTTTGGGGGGAATGAAATATGCTGCCTACCGCAGACTCCCCTGTTCACATTGTGTATAAATTCCTGAGGTCCTCACTTCACCTCAGTGGGATTATTAACATAAATTTTAGTAGTTGGAGGAATGACCAGATCTAAATGGAGGTACATGTGCCTACATGAGAGGAGCAGTTCAAAAAATAAGCGGGTGTTGGAGGAAGTGATAGGTACTGAATTCATTAGCAGAGGTACCTCTAAAATTACCTCATTTTCAGTGTCTGTGTGCAAGTGTTGACTGATGTGTCTCATGCCCAGTCTTCATGTTTTTGCTTTCTGAAACTGTGCTGGTTTTTGCAGCTAACACACCTTTATTTGAGAAAGCATATTGGACAATGGCTCTGTCATTGTGTTTGCCCAGAATATTATCTAACTTTGTGTAGTAATAGAGAAAATACACACCTTCAGTGAACTGCAGAAGAGAAATGCCTGTAAAGTTGTAAATGTATTATCAAGGGAACTAAGATGATATATGCCTGCAGGTAGATAAACAGGGATCAAATCTGAGAGGGCAGAATTGTGGAAATCTTAGAAGTGTATTATTCAAATAAGAGGATTTTTGTTTGAAAGGAAGTCAAATAGGAGAAATAGTGGGAAGTATTCTATTATGTTTTCATTAATATTCAGCAGAAATAAATGTGTAAATTCATCCTATGCTGAACCAGGTGTTGACCATAATGCATGGATAAAACAGACAGGAAAATCTCCCTCTCGTTATTCTGCAATACAGGAAATATTCTGCTTTTATGTTAATAGCATTGCTGTTACTTATACTTTTAGAGGTCATTGTGTGAATGTTTGATAACATAAGTGCATAGAGAAGATTACTTTTTAAGCATGAAAATAAATGTCATGGAAAAGGCTATTAACACTTGTAAAATACTAACATAAAACGGATAATCTTGAGCTGAGATACTTTAGAATTACTGAGGAAATTTAAGCTTCTGACTTTTTTGTTTCTTTCATAGTATTTGTGTCTTGCTACTCACTAAGTAATCTTCAAGACACTCCAGATGTTTTGCTTGATAAATGGTCGTTTTTCACTTAATGCATACTACCAGTGTCTGGCACGTGTCGTTGA
The DNA here is from genome assembly GCA_009806455.1 of Tetrax tetrax. Classification (NCBI taxonomy): domain Eukaryota; kingdom Metazoa; phylum Chordata; class Aves; order Otidiformes; family Otididae; genus Tetrax; species Tetrax tetrax. The sequence goes on from WHYT01017029.1 coordinate 158,550, forward strand.
CATGCACCTGTTCTGAGGAGTAGAACATAGAGAAGAATCATGTAGAAAGTTTATAATGACAGATCAGTTCAATTTCCATTATTTTTGAGATAGTAATCTTGATTCCTTTTTTCTGTTGAGAAAAGTGAATATCCTAGATGTGTTATGTTCTCCATTTTATGTGGTAAACATTAACCTGGTACGAGTTGGTGAGAAGCAAGGCTGCTCTCAAGTAATTCTGGAAGATCAACGTAGTAAGGTTAAATACCCTAGAAGAAGTTCGATATTTTACCTTGAGGTTGAGCATGCTCAACACCTATTTTTGACATTCAAAAGGTGTTTAGAAACATCAGGAAATGACGTACTGGATAAGCCTCATGGATTTCTTGCTTTTTTGGGTTAGAAACAGCTGACGTGGGTTATTCATTTCATGTGGTTTAATAAGATCTATCTGAAAATACTTTCTATATTGGAATTTTAATCTCCTGGCATTGCAACATATTAGAAATAAGGCTGTTATTGTTATTCCTCTTAAATGTTATAAGGCTTCTGTACTATCTAAAATTCAGTTATTATGTGGCAGTCATACTGCTAAAGAATGTGTTCTTCCCAGAATTTGGTAAGTGAATACCATATTCATCTTACTAGGAAACTTCCACAGAAAAATCAAGCCATACGATCGAGTTGATGTATTTATGACAAGTGTCATGACAAGCGACCGTTATTGTTTTCATCTTTCACTGTTTCTGTTACTCTTCTCCTGTAGTGCAAATAGCATCTTGTTTATTGTTTTAAGGAAGATTGATATCAGTATTGTCTTGTGAGAATGTGAACTGTGGTTGGACTAGAGTGTAAAGTTTTGTGTGTATCAAAGGCAGGGAAGAGCCAGTAAGTCTTCATGTCAAATTTAGTCTTTTAAAAAACAGTTACATTAACTCAAGACTTTTTCCTTGGCAATGGGATTCATTAATGAAGATTGGATCCTTAAACCCAAACATTTAAAACTGAGACATGATTATAAAATCCAAAGCAACTTTCATACCTTTCCTGGGTGGGTGTATGCTTTATCTTTGGTTTGGATTTTTTATACATTAGTCTGTTGTGCAACATGAATTCAGTAGAGAGTGCTTTAGAAACATAAAATGTGCACATTTCTTTATAACAATTAACACCTGATTTCTCAAATATTAACCAATACAGCCAGAATAAGTCCTATTTTTAGTGAGTTTTCAGTTACCTATCCTGATGTGTCTTTGAATGTCAAATACAGATTCAGATTCTAAAATCTGTAGAATATGATTAAATTTTTGTAAAAATAAATTGACTGGATACGTGTAAAATACATACACTCCAAAACAGGAACATGATCATACATGTATTCCATTATAGAGCACATTCTTCCCAAGCTCGTCTTTTTTGAAAAATATCACTGATAATGCAGACGCCTTTCCGCTTAGAATACTAAGGTTGGAGGACGGGGACGGACAGGGGATGTTACAGTGGGGGTCTGTTACAGGCTGCCTGGCCAGGAGGACAGAGCAGACGAGGCGCTCTATAGCCAGATAGGAGCAGCCTCACGGTCACAAGCCCTGGTCCTCATGGGGGACTTCAAGCCACCCCGACATCTGTTGGAGAGACAACATGGCAGGGCACAGGCAGTCCAGGAGGTTCCTGGAATGCGTGGATGACAACTTCCTCCTACAGGCGATAGAGGAGCCGACAAGGAGGGGTGCCATGCTCGACCTGGTGCTCACCAACAGGGAGGGACTGGTGAGGGACGTGAAACTGAAGGACAGCCTTGGCTGCAGTGACCACGACACAGTGGAGTTTAAGATCCACAGGGCAGCGAGGAAACTACACGGCAAGCTCTCTGCCCTAAGCTTCAAGAAGGCAGCCTTCGGCCTCTTCAGGAACCTCATGGGCAAAGTGCCATGGGAGGTGGCCCTGGAGGGAAGAGGGGCCCAGGAAAGTTGGTCCATATTTAAGGAGCACCTCCTCCAAGCTCAGCAGAGGTGCATCCCGATGAAGAAGAAGTCGGGCAAAAAGGCCAGGAGGCCAGCATGGATGAGCAAGGAGCTCCTGGGCCAACTGAAAGTAAAGAAGGAAGCCTTTAGAGGGTGGAAGCGGAGACAGGTAGGCTGGGAGGACTACAAAGAGGCTGTGCAAGTGGCCAGGGATCAGGTGAGGAAGGCTAAAGCCCTGACAGAATTGAATCTGGCCAGAGATATAAAAAGCAACAAGAAAAGCTTCTATAGGTATGTAGGGGACAAAAGTCCAAGGAAAATGTAGGCCACTTCCAGAAGGAAACCGGTGTCCTGGTTATCCAGGACGTGGAGAAGGCTGAGGTACTCAATGACTTTTTTTGCCTCAGTCTTCACCGATAAGGGCTCTTGTCTCACCATCCAAGCTGCGGAAGGCACAAGCAGGGACTGCGAGGATGAAGAACCGCCCACTATACTCAAAGAGCAGGTTCGGGAACATCTGAGGAACTTGAAGGTGCACAAGTCCATGGGACCTGATGAGATCCATCCGCGCATCCTGAGGGAACTGGCGGATGAAGTTGCCGAGCCACTGGCCATTGTATTTGAGAAGTCATGGCGGTCTGGTGAGGTCCCCGATGACTGGAAGAGAGGGAACATAACCCCCATTTTTAAAAAGGGGAACAAAGAGGACCCGGGCAACTACAGGCTGGTCAGCCTCACCTCTGTGCCTGGCAAGGTCACGGAGCAGATTCTCCTGGAAACCATGCTAAGGCACATGGAGAGCAAGGAGGTGGTTGGTGACAGCCAGCATGGCTTCACCAAGGGCAGATCGTGCCTGACCAATTTGGTGACCTTCTATGATGGGGTGACAGCATCGGTGGACAAGGGTCGAGCAACGGATGTCATCTACCTGGACTTGTGCAAAGCTTTTGACACTGTCCCGCATGACATCCTTCTCTCTAAACTAGAGAGGCCTGGGTTTGATGGATGGACCACTCGGTGGATAAGGAGTTGGCTGGAAGGCCGCACTCAGAAAGTGGTGGTCAACGGCTCAAGGTCCAAGTGGAGACTGGTCATGAGTGGCATCCCTCATGGGTCCATGTTGCGCCTGGCCCTGTTCAACATCTTTGTCGGCGACATGGACAGTGGGATAGAGTGCACCCTCAGCAAGTTCGCCGCTGACACGAAGCTGTGTGGTGCCGTCAACATGCTGGAAGGGAGGGATGCCATCCAGAGGGACCTGGACAGGCTGGAGAGGTGGGCCCATGCCAACCTCATGAAGTTCAACCAGGCCAAGTGTAAGGTCCTGCACCTGGGTCGTGGCAATCCCAGGCACAAATACAGGCTGGGCAGAGAATGGATGGAGAGCAGCCCTGAGGAGAAGGACTTGGGAGTGCTGGTGGATGAGAAGCTCAACATGAGTGGGCAATGTGCCCTTGCGGCCCAGAAGGCCGATCGCATTCTGGGCTGCATCAAGAGGAGCGTGGCCAGCAGGTCGAGGGAGGTGATTCTCCCCCTCTACTCTGCCCTG
>WHYT01017030.1:0-122240 GCA_009806455.1 Tetrax tetrax
GAAGAAAAAAAAAAAAAAAAAAAAGCCCAAAAGTTTGTCACAAGCCCTCGTAAAAGTGCAGACAATATGGAATCTAACAAACCTTGCTGCATCTGAGCTAGCATTGCGCAGAGAGCAGAAAACCAAACCACTTTCTGACCATTTTCTTAGTCATACTTAGAAAATCTGTGACATGCATCTTTAGATTGACTTCTGGTTGTCTGCTCAAGGCTGTAAAAAAAACATGTCAAAGAAATAGAAAGATGTGAAATTGCTTTCTGATGTCTATTTTCCCTCCATTTTGATCTAATTTGTAAGAAGGGGGAGTGTCTTTCTTCCCCATCAACTCTGAATGCCTTACAAATATTTCAGGTAGATTCATCAATCTTCAGTTTAATATTGAAGCCACATCAGCTTAGAGTTAGGGTATTAGTGTTCAGCTTTGGTTTTCCAGCCATATGTGGCTATCTTGCATTTCTATCCTTGAAGAGATGACTTTTCCACTCTGTTCTAGTCTATTCCATTTCTAATTGGACTCCTAACTGATGTGGAAATCTCAGTTGTATATTTTATGCAATATAGATGCATCTTTTGGAGAAAAAAAAAAAAAACAAACGAAAACCTTGTCATAATGGAAAAATGCAATGTGATGACTCTCTCATGACATGTCCAGCTATGAAAAACTGACTTTAAAAAATGCATTGCTGAAAAAAGTGCCAAGGCAGATTACAATAAATTCCCTAGTGATTCTGTCAAGAAAGAAACGTGTCTTACTCAGTGTTTACTCACAGTCGACCAGTTCCTGAAGTCTTGAACAAAGATTTACTCAGGCTCTGATTTGGTAGGATGTGCACGTGGAGATGCAGAGGGATGCCAAAGCTCTCAGCATTTCCAGTGGTTTGGAGAAGGGAGGTAGATATCAGCTGGGTGGAGACAAAGGAAGGGATCCTATTTCTGCATCTCAGTGTTTTCATATTTACCTTAGTCTGGCCTTGCTTGCCATTGTGTAATGTTTGTTTTAAAAGTGACTCAGAATTTATGGAGCCTTTCAGGAGGATGTCCCACAACCTGTGATTCATTACATCCTGGAGAAATTGCATGCTGGTTAACAATACCCTCTCTGTGTGGAACTGCATGTCTGAGCTGTGAAACTTCACAAGTGCTGACAAATCCTTCTCAATTAATTCTGTCAAAAACCTATTTGGTCTACCCCCTAGAAAGCTTCTAGAGTGTTTGGTGGCAGCTCACAGGCCCCACAGAGCCCATCCCTCCACACACATTGGCCCCCAAGAAATAAGCCCACACACACATCAATGCTACATTATGTGAAAAAAAAAAACAACCAAAAAAAACCCCAAAAAACCCAAACCTGCTGGATTTTTAAAATGAACCTTCCAAATTAAAGATTTAGTTTGTAAAGCTGGTCACCATGCCCAGCACTCCCTGCTGTGGAGCAGTCCCAGGGATTTTGCCTGGGAGAGGTTGTTTTATGGCTTACTTGAATTAGAAGGAAAGTTTGTTGACTTCAGGTAGCTCTCTGCCTGGCAATATGCCTAATAAGATTTACAAGTCTGGAGCATGTTGACTAGCAAGTTATTTATACCTAATTTTAAATGACACTGTTATTTAGAATAAATAAAATCCCACAATATTAACAAATTAACATTGTTAACACCTAAGCAAATTAATTTTGACAAATGCAGTCTCTTAAAAGTGAAATGGAAATAAAAATATAGGAAGGAAAGTGCCATTAAAATCAAGCCACCATCATCCTGCAGCATGCAAACCGGTGGGCTTTATAGTTCACGATTAGTTCCCATGGAACTTGCTGGTACTTTCCTGCTGAGATTTGGGAAAATGTGCCCTTAACAGAAAGTCCTGCCTGAACATCAAACTGACTTATAAGAACATAGTGCCAATGATATTCTTATGCATGCCTTACAGTTTGGGGGATTCTTCTTCTGCAAGGTAAGGAAGTTTTACTCTCGTCAACAGGAATTGCCTTAAAGGTTTCCTTTGAAAGGGAACCAGAGTGATATTGACCAGAGTGATAAATGCTGATCTGAACTGAATTACCTTACAGCTAAATAATCATTTCTATGAGTGCAGACATGACAGTAGACACTAGAGAAAGATCAAGAAACACTGAACTTCTACGTTCCAGCAGTTCTCATTTTGTAGTAGCATTGTCATTTGCTGTAAATAGCTGCGGCTTCGGCTGAGCAGTACAGGATATTGTAAACTGAAACACTTCCGAAAAAACACAATGCCTGCACAGGTGCAGTGAGCCAGCAGGATGATATAAAGAGTTATTCTGTGACGCTCATCCTCAGAAATATATGTGTCTCTTGATCCCTGTGGCCGTAAGAAACCCTTTAGCCACCTTTTCTCTTTGCATTGAAAACTCCAACATGTGAAGAATGTTTTCAAACAGGATGACAAGGCTACATCCTGCATGGATTTGAAAGGAATTGATTGCAAAGAGTAGGCAATAGCCCATAATATCCTTCCTGCTCAGTTGGCCCTCCTGTTGCTGCTGATCTCAAAATGGGGAAGTCCCAAATAAATAGGAGCTTTAAACTTCCCTCGTTGTGCTGCATTCTTAGTTGGCATCTAAACCTCTATTATTTGCTATCCAATGGGGAGACAAATGGATCATCGATTAGGTCATGGTAGGTTTGAATTGAGGAATGTGAGTACGTGAAATTGCAGCACCATTAGATCACCCTGGGCTGATAGCTGCTATAAACAAACCTCGCCCAGTTGTTTTTCAAGGATCTTTCCCATTCTCTGTGGAGCACAGGTATCCCTGGTCCCTGGTAGATGCAGCTGGCACACCCAGGCTGTGTCTAGGCTGCAGGCAGATGCCTGCTGTGGTACGCAGCAAGCATCCTGGCCTCCTCACAGCTCCACCAAGTCTTGCCCTGAGCACATGGCAAGCTCTGCTCAATTTCCATGTTGCTTCCTGCAGAAACTCAGGCAGGGAGGAGACAGCGCATGTCTGACTTTCCCTCCCAGTATGCAGCTGGGAAGTGGCTGAAATTCCCTCACCCAAGGGATTGGAAGCACTTCTGGATCCACCAGTTCAGACAAGCCTCTGGCTGGTGCTACAGCGATAGTTTGGTTTGACCGTGAGAGTCACTCCTCTCTAGGTTCAAAACACGAGCCATACCTCACCCTTCTTTGCATCTCACATTGATGCTCTTTCCACAGCATCCCTATGGTGCTTCTTCACCTTCCAGAAGTAATGACCTTCCAGTAGTCAGCCTTTTTCTCTCTCCACGATTGTTACTTGTAATTAAGGGCAGACTGATGAGTGGGGGACAGTGGGAAGGCAGGAACTGGGCATTGCCTTCTTGTCACTTGAGGACTCCTCGCGCTGATGGTGTGCAGCCCTGGGGTGTTTCGAGCAGGACAGGACTCCCCCTTGGGTGCTGGCATCCTTTTGGCCATGGGGTAAGCAGCTGCAGGACTGAAGTGAGGCATTTGTTGCAGAGATGGCGGGGTGAGTTTGGCAGAAACCCACAGTTCGTCAGCTGCTGCGAGGCCGTGAGTACCACGAAGGGAAAGCAGGGGCTGAATTAAATCTGTGCCTGACTGCACAGATTTATGTGTTTTCTCTTAACTGTCTCTGCAGTTACTTTTATCAGGACTGTTTGTTCTTCCTCACAGTTCATCCATATCCTACGTTTTCACTGTGTTTGTTTTTCCACGTTTCAAAGAGTGAAAAGAGAATTTCACATGATTTTGTGGGACGACAGATTCCCGTAGTAACTGTGTCTTTCACTAATATGCTTTTTGCCAGCCACCAAATTGTGACTATTAGTATTAATTTCCATAACATAGGTCTCATAAAGAAAATGGCATAATCAAATAATGTAGCAGTTTGTATTACTTAATTAATGGAAGGGAAGGGCTGAGATATTTTACCACTTCATCATCCTCCAAATTAAAAGTCTGGCGCTTGAGGCCTCTACGCAGAGCTCCTATTTGTTACTATTACGGTAAGAAAAAAAAAGAGAGAACACTGTCAGGCCAAATTCTGATAAAATTATGATCTTTTAAGGTACTGATTCTGCTCTCTTTAAGTGTAGTGCAAATCGGAAGGAAGCTCCATAGTCCTCAGGGATTTCATATTACATCACGGTAATATGAAAACATCAGTGATCATAACTGGAGTGGAGTATTTATAAGAAAAGATGTAGTGTTCATGTCTGTCCTGTTTGTTGATAGTTTAGTTTGAAGAGGAAGGTGCAAACCAAAAGCTTAGCCTGACAGACAATTCCTATTTTCTTTTCCAAAACATATATGTCTAGATTTTCTTATACCTTGTATTTGGATAATTTTATAAATTCATGAATAAAAGAGGAGATAAAAGAGTCTGCACGAAGTAGATAACATTGTACATTTTGTTTAAAAGCAAATCCTTAATCTAACAGACTAAGCTAAGGCACTGACATGAAAATAAGCTTTTCAGTGAAGATGAATATACTTCTATAGCTTTCTCTATAAAACATCCTGAATCTCCATGTGTATCAGAGGAAGTAATTAATTATTTTTTAGCAATGGCCAAGTGGTTCTAGCTAAAAGGCTTAAAACTGGACTTTGAAGGTATTATTGTTGTCATTAATTGGAAGGGTGAACTGGATTGCAGCTGATGAGTCATTGCAGGAGCCTGCTGGAATGTTGCTCCAGCTGCGTATCGGGATCCACAGGTGCACATTTCTTGTCCCGGATATTCAAAATTAATAGGGAGGCATTCACCATTCAGCAAATTCTTACTAGATGAAGAACGTTTTCTCTGAAGGAGAAGGGCACGGTAGCCAAACTCCTCATGGCAGCATATCGTACCTATTATAGTATGGAAATACAGTGATTTCTGATCTGCTTCGACTTTCAGCCTTGGTTTCTTTTTTTGGCAGTCCAAATGCAATAATGCATTAGTGAGCAGGACCCAGTACTAAGAGCTGTCATGAATGTTTTCCCGCTTTTTTTTTTTTGCCATTTTTGCCTCTAGCCTACACTGAAACGGAAAGTGAACATCCTGAGTCTGGCAGCCAGCCAAAAGCTTAGGGACTTCTCACCTACAAGAGTTTCTTGTGGAGCAGAAGGGAGAGCATGTGCAAAATATGTGAGCTATTGTTACTCAGTTTGTAATCTGGAAAAGTTTAGAGTTAGATCTGCTGTGCTCTGCAAAGGACTCTGCCTACAAAATCCAGCTTATTCTGTTGGCAACACATTGCACTTCTAGTCAAAGCACTGACAATTATTTTCTTTTTAAACATTGAGCATTTTTAAAACGTTTTATATATTTTATCATGTATCTTGTAAGGTGTTTTGTTTTTATTATGAACAACTACTGAGAGAATTTCTCAGCATGTCTTATCCTGTTCCTCCTAAGGCTTTCTTTCACCCTAAACAAGAGAAATTATAATTGTATATCTTTAATAAGATTTTTCTGACCCGAGCAACAAAAAAAGGTGAACTGTAATCATGGAGAATTATGCAATGAATCTGAATTGAGTTTGATCCAGCTCTAGTCATTAATATATAATGTAATACAGACTTTTGATTACATGATTTGATTACTCAGTAGGAAGACATGCTTCTGCAGAAGCACTTCTTAAATTTGTATTTACATACTTTCCAACAGCAATAGCATGCATTAACAGCTGTGAATGATACAGCAAAACTGCCATTCCTGGCATGTCCCCTGGTTTGTTGTTTGCTTGCTGTTTCCCAGCATGTGCCCTCTTCCTGCCTGGAAATTCTGCCTTGGCAAATTTTGATCATTTTCTATTTTTGTCTGGGGTTTTCAGCCTTCCTAGAGACTAGTTCTTGATGAAAGGTCAGAGGCTGTTTTGCATATGCCCTGTACTGACATATGCCCTGTACTGACATATGAGCCAGGTCCAGTTTTGGACCTGGCTTGTATGCAGAGGTCCTAGATAACCACAGAGCCTGGACACACAGTATGGATATATACCTCACTTGCAAAACACCTGGTGCTTTGGCAGCATAGGATGTACCTCACACGCACTATACAGACACCCTGGACCTGTGCAGTCCGTGTGACACTTGTAGGAAGAATCAGCTTTAATGACTGGGCTGGTGTTGCAGAATTACTCTGTGGAGGGGCAGTAGGTCCCAGGCTGGTGGCACACAGAGATAAAGCATCTGCGACAGAGTTCAGCTGGTCCTATTCTCAGTTGCATGAGAATAGTTATTTAATCAACTTTAATTTCACACTTCGAGTTAACTAGCCTGGGCTTTTTTGAGGGCTTTCTCAAAGACAAGCTCTCAGCAGAGATAGTCTTGTTTCTCACTTGGCCCAGCTCTAGGGTTTTTTTCAGGACTAGCAGAGATTTTGGACACTGCTGCCTTTTGTGGCTTAACATATTTGTGAATACACATCAGACATTTAATTATATTTGGGATTTCAAAGAACTCCCAATGATCTCCTGTGACAAGATCATCCATTCTGCGGCCCGCTGAGCACACGAATATATGACCCTCTGAAGTGTAGCTGAAACACTGAGGTATAGTTCCTTTTTCAATTGCCTCATTTTAACTGGAATTTAGAATAATCAGGCATTATATTTTTTTAGATTTATGTAATTATATAAGCACCACTAAGAATACAAATAAAGCCTTAGATCATTGTGAAAGAGCAATAACAGTCCAAGAAAAACTCTGAGTTACCAGAAGAATGTTCACTTATGGAAGGAAAGATAAATATTTCTAGGACTCACATCATAATTTTAGCTGTATCTGAAAGAATATTTTTTTTCCAGTTTATCTTTTACCTTTGGTAATTAGAAGTTATGGTTCTTGCCCTGAGGAATTCTAGTTTCCATTTAGCTTTAATTTCAGTGCATGAATGGAATGCAGCCCTCTATGCAAAACGCACATGGCGCCCCGTGGCTTTCTCATCGCTGAAGATGTGCTTGTCTGGTGCTTGGAGAGCCAGAACAGAAAAAAAAAAAAAGCCCTGCATTTTGGGTTGTGCAACATCCTTCGCTTATGGAGGTATGGGATAGATTTCTACATAGATAGGGCTACTGGTATAATTTCCATATATGTGAGCTTGTCAAATATATGTTTACCTTTTAATCATAATTATGTTTGTGCACATTACATGATTTTGCTTCATTAACTCTTTCATTCTGAATTTTCAGTCAAGATGGGGTTCCTTATTCATTCTTTTCCAGAAATAATATAGGAACAAAGAAAGATAAACATTAAAAAAAGAATAATCTTTTGCCAAGATTGTAAGTCCTGAAGAATTTAGTCAGTTTGTTGAATAAAATGTTTTATTTAAAATAATAACTGCATTTATAACATACCAGCTCCCTTTTCAATGAAGCTACTTTAGGATCTGTAAAAGCAGTCAGAATAACAGAAAGATCATACCAATTAAAATTTTATCAGGAGCTGTTTTGCCCTGTAGTTTATTTCATGCAATTGCAAAACTCAGGCATCCAAAAAAAAAAAAAAAGATAGTTTCCCTAAAAGTCATAAGATTTTTAGTAATTAAAATGTTGAGGCTCTTTTTATCCCTTGATGCTAGATACACTCTGTTTGACCTTCTACCTAGTCTGTGTCATACCTTGCTCTAAAAAAGTACATGATATTGTATTTCATTCTCCTTAAAAGCCCACTATGTCCCTGGACATTCAGCAGATCTCTCTGACATATCACCAGTTTCTGTCCAGTTTTACTCAAATAGAAAGTATTTCTACATAGGAATCATTCTATATGTGCATTAAATTAATTAGTGAAATTTTTCTCATTAATATGGTGTCTGTTTACACCAACACACATGAGCAATAGCCAACATGAAGAATTAATGCTGTTTAAACATAAGCTAGGTACTGTATTTCTTCATTTAGCTTTGCCAACATTTTGCAAAGCAGGGAGTCAAGCCTTAGGGTTAGCCTACCTATCACAGTATTAACAACAAATAAGTGTTGTACTCTTTTTTTTTTCCTTGCCTTTTTTGACTCTTTATAACTTATTTAATAGTACCATGTGTTCGTTATTTTTGCAGCAGAGAATTACAGGAACTAAGTTTTTTATGAAACATAGTAAATATCATTGGACTCAGAGTGAAAGGCTCTGTTGGCAGTACTGCCATTGTAACATCATTTACAATTTTCCAGCTTTCCTCCCCTGCCAGCTATATATAAAGACATTTAAAGTGATGAAGGGGGACAGATATAACAGTCTGGCTACAAAGGGCTTGAGAAACTGTCAAAAAATTGGTGTCCAGTTTGCAAAAACAAGCTTGTCATTTTAAGTATAGAGCCCGCATATTTGCATATACTTAAAAGCATAGTGAGGAAATCTGAATGAGGAATTAATAGTGGACTGAAAAAAAAAAGATTAAACAGCAAAACAATCTGTCTTAAAATTCCAGCTCATTGTATGTAGAATGACGTATACACCGTGCATAGCATGAAAACAGGCAGAGTGGTAAGCCAGGATTTCTAATACTGTGTATAGGCCAGAAACATAAATGTTTGTAATGCCTTTATGTTATATACAAACATTGGTAAACCACTCAATTATGAAAAACACAGTAACTCAAGAGTAGATGTATACTACTGCACAGTCTGCTACTTTTCAATAAACTATACTTGAAACATATTCAGTATGGAATGTGGGTGGTACACCATCACAATCTCCACATTTCAGGCATATTTAGTGTGAATCATGAACAAATAAATGGGGAAACAACTGGTTACCTTCTTTTTCTGACAGATCAAAATCAGTGCAACTTTCAGCAGTAGCAGCAATTGCAATGGGTTGTGTCCCTCATCCCCCACTGCCCCTGGAAAACTGAAGACCTGATTCAAGGCTGACTGGAGCCAACAGAAGGATTGCTGTGCATCAGCAAGACTTACATTAATTTGTCAGTACATAAAAAAAAATCATTCAAACCTTCCTTAGACACTTGTCTTTCCCTTGTGGGGATGCAGATTTATGGAATTATCATAAATGAGTTTTCTGATCATATTGAGAAATGCCTTATCGTTGCAGTATATTTCTTCTTCCCTTAATCTTGACCCTGTACATACACTTTTAAAACCCTTTAACCATATAACTTGTTTTCACATACACATACACACATATGTGGATGTACCTGCACATATGCATACATAAATCTATTTCAAGGGTCTTTAACCAGCAGTAACATGTAATTTGTTTAGTCCTCATGTAGCCCTCTCACATGTACTGAAATCAGCATTCATGATTCAGGAACACATGATATCTGTGAAACTCCCAAATCAAACTTTGCACCTCTGGCACAAGATGTGTTTATTCTGTGCTTCCTAATTCAGTGAAGGGGTTCTGATAATAAGCTAAACATATCTTCTACCTGAAGCTGTCTAATAATGGCTCTCAGCGGGATAAATGGGCTTTCAAAGAGCCCTGAGATAATTGCAGCTGAGCTACTTCCCATATTTGAACGAGACCTTTTCAGCTTTAGTTGAACAAATGTTTTAAGTTGCCACTGCTGTCTTTCCCGCTCTGCCCACGCTAGATTCATGTCCCCACTTCTGGGGATGGAGGAGCTTTGCTTATGCCAATGTAATTGTTTTTCAGCCAGATCAGTTGTGGCTGCCCAATGTATTGGCATCAAGTCAGGGATAATCAGGGCAAGATTGCTTCCTCCAGCAACAGCTGACACCAGTTTCTGCTGGCTGAAAGTGTTTGTCAACACTTGGACATCAATATGTTGCAAAAAACCTCAATAATAAAGCATAAAAGTACGAAACAGCCTGTTCATCAGATGTGCTGTTCATTGAGAAGTCCTACAAGGAGCCATGGAGGCTGGCTACTGGGGAGGACTCCGTGCTGGTACTGGTATGCACACATTGCCCACCATGTCACATCCATTCATACAGATCTCAAATTGCAAGCCCACAAAGAACTAAAGTACTCCCAAGACTCCATTCCTCAACTGAATCCACTCAGACAAAGAGGCATTGCCCCTGATGTGCGCTCCACCTAAGCCTCAGCATTTTAACCTAACCCACGCACAGTGTGGGAGAAGGCAGATCTTAAAATTGTAATGGGAATGGGTTTTTTAATTTATGAAGACTGGTGCCAAAGTCAGTCACCTTTTTGTCATTAGACAAAACTATGTTCACTAGAGGGCTCTTTTAATTTTGTCTAATAAAATCGGAATGAAAATTTTATTAAAATATTAAAATAAAATTACATAGTTATGTGAACTGTTAGAAATTAAAGGCTGAGTCATATCCTACTGAAAAAGTAAATACTGATAATAATATTTTGCATTTTTGATTCAAAGCACCCTCAATTATCTACTAATTATGAATTGATTATCTAGTGATTATCAATTATCCACTAATTTATCCTCATAACACTTCTCTGACACAGCAGTGACTTCCATTTTATGCATGGAGTAATTTGAGTGGATCAGATTTACCTGACACCAGATTCTGATTCAGTGATGCAGTGAAGATCAGACTTCAAATTCCTGAGCACATTGTCTTCCTACTGGCATTTAACAATTTGATAAGTTTACATAATTGAGTAAATATGAACAAAGGTTTTCAGGATCCAACCTGTATTATAAAGGATAATTTTTAAAGAATTGACTACTGATTGATTTTGATCTATCTGACCCTGAAGTCTGCAGCCTGCATGTTCTCAGAATTTACATGGTCACTTCCACCAAGAAAAGGTGAAGATAAATTGCTTCCAAGTAAGAAGTGCAGCATTTTACATCCACTTACAGAGAAATGGAGGTGATTCCATGAGAGATGTGGGGCTCTGGACATGAATCCTCAGAATAATCTCAGACCGTAGTGCCGTCCTGTGCCTTACACGGTAAGGCAGATGGAGTATATTGCATTGCTATAAATGAAAAACTCTGGAAAACAAAGAATATGAAGGCAAGGCACACATCATCTCTACAGCACAATCTTACCTCTGCCCTTCTCACTCGATGACACTGCACACCAGAATGGCAATAGCTTTACAGATGATGTGGGGACACTTTGGGAACCAACGCCAAGGCAGAGCCAAACCAAAAAGCCAAACCCCTACCTCTTCTCCTTCTTCAGACAAATCTCCAGGTCAGGTCAATTACATTAAGCAGGAGATACTTACTCCTGCCCTGCTTACTTTTCTCCTTTCTTCTGCTCTCAACATCACTGCTGGTCTGCTGACCCCCACTAAATGTTGGAGTCCTTTCTGCAGGATAGACCAGCTTGCTGATAATTTCTATGGTGACAGGAGAGTTTGTATACCTCTGCAGGCACAATCTACAGAATTAAGTGTTGACAAAAGCCTTGTTTCATGTACTTGTATACTTCCCCTCTTGCCATAGTCACAGCTCCAGGGAGCTGCTGCTCAGTTTGCTCACATTCTGTACAGCTACGTATAGCCCAGTGGCTGCAGCTGGACTGAGTACAGAGAAATACTGCAGTTAAAACCATTAGAACACAACCCTAGTAAAAGAAATTATTTCAGTCCTTCTACTGTTTACTTTCCAGGCTTTGGACACCTCGGAGATTAAGCATGACCAAACACCGAGGAACACCGAGCTGGGCCAGAGAGGTTCCCTGTGATTCACAGCCCACAGTGGTAAGGACAGACAGAGGAGGAAAGGCAAAGAAGTTCAGATGGAAATAGTGAGTGTGGAACTGCCCTCCCCTCTCAGCTCTGACTGCTCAGCGTTTTTTACCGCATTTGGCCCCTGCAAGGCAGGAACCTCTGACCTAATCACTCAGCAGCTTTATTTGACCACACTCAGTCTCTCTCTTTAGGAAACATGATTACTGGGTCCTAAATGCTTCCTAGAGTCTTTCATCTTTCCTCTATCTAATTAATGCTAATTTCCTTGATGGTACTCCTAAAGTACAGTTGGAGCCTGGATGTAGATTACAGAGCACTTTACAATATCAGCATTAAATCATACTGAGATTGTGAAGCACATACAATATGCATTTCCTGAGACTTCTAAAGGGTGGGATTTTATCTTGCAGTGCATTAGTGCCCCTAAGATTGCGTAACACTATAAGTCACTCAGTTATCATGACACTTAGTTGCCTGGAAATCCTTTTCCTTTACTCCATATGCCTATTTAATTTTTGTAGACAAATCAGTTTGACACATGTTAACCTGGAACTATAACTTCTACCTTTCAGATGGTTTTCAAGAGTGATTTTTCTCAAAGCGCAATACATACAATAAACTTGCCAAGAGAAATAAGGAGGGACCAAAATCATCTTTGGAAAGATCAGACTCATATTTTGAGCCCAGAATAGTACCTGAGACATAACAGAAAAATACACATGAAAACTAAAATGTACACTCAGCTTGCACAGGTAAGATACCATTGAATCCATGAAAATAATATTACCCTCCATTTTAGTGATATTTCCTTCAGCAAGAAAGGTATATGGATTATTTTTTAATGTAATGTTATAGCCAATGACACTTGGCTATATGATTCAAGCCAAATCATGCAGCCAGCATCATTCCATGCATTATGATTATTCTATGATTATTGAGAAATCTTTCATACGGGGATACATGATGGTTCCACAAGCATGTCTTAAGGTATGTTTGTGGGTGTACATGCAGAAATGCAAGTGGAATTTGGAGATCATGCTCTAAAGATGTGTTCTAAATGCTCTAAAAGCCAAACCTATCTGTATATGTAACTCCAATAGCCACTGTGCTTCATCATCTGATCCCTTCCAGTGGTGGAATGCAGATACAAAATATGACTAATTTTGTCATCACTTCCTACTGAGCATCCAGAGATCTGATCAATCCAGGGAATTCCCACAGATTTTGTCTCTGCTTTTCTAAACAGTATCTCTTTGATGGCAACACATGCAACACAGTACAGTTTATAACTTGACTCAGACAACTGTTGTAACTCTCAGTTACAGTATTGGCTCTGTTTCTCTGTATCTCTGGTTACTGCCAAAGATCAGAAAAGCTCTCAGTAGATCTTCCCAGCTAAAGTACAGTCAAGGAAGGAGAATCCAAACAAATATACCCTTTCTTCCTTAGTCATACCAAACTTCCCCATGTTGTTACCTGAGTTTTAAAATAAATTATAAAACGAGAACATGATGCGAGATATGTAAATAAATTTAAGAAAAATTATATATTGAGCTTTCTCCAGAGACATTTTTCTGAGCCACCGTAAATGAAAATAAGTTCATTTTTTTTTTAATAACAGTGTAGCTTCAGTGACTACAGTAACCCAAATTATTTTAATTGTAAATTATGACATGCACATTTTGCAAAACCTATGTGTTATTTAGTTTAAAATTCTCCTTCCTTTTAATGAAATACAGTAGCTGGCATTTCTACTGAAAAAAATCATTGAATATTTCCATATTGGCTTCCAGCTTGTCTGGTGTTTTTGCCTGGCAGAATATAGTGCATCTTTGTGCTTTATTAATGGGCTGAGCTTCTGGACAAGACTGTGCTTTTGCCACTGCAGAATATTCTTACGAACTATGCACTATAAAATGGACAGAAACAGAAACGCAGAAGACTATTTTTGACAGAAGTTAAGTCACTTTCACTAGACAAAAGCTGAAATAGATATTTCCTCCCTTCAAGTCATAAATTAAATATTTTCCAAAAATTCTAGGCATTTTAGCAGTTGTAAAACTGAGAGGAATGTGGGAGGCTGCTGGCCTGCAGGTCTGGTCTTTGGCTTATATGAGTCCTCCCCTCCTTTTGACTCTAAGAGGATAATGGTATGAACACTGCAGATGCAGAACTACATAGAAGGATTGCCACATGTGGGTGGTGCAGACAAATAACTGTCAAGCACTAGAGAAGCCTTTCGAGGAGGGCTGCAGGCTCTGGGCTGGGAAATGTGCCATTCCCAAAAACATTAGGAGCCATGTGCAACACTGCTACATCCCCCAAGCACTCCAGAGATATCCCAAGAGCTTAAGGTTGGGTGCTGAAATACAGCATTTCAATATTAGATACTCTTACTGTCCTGACACCTGGGAATCTTCCAGCAGAACAGTGCAAATGTGTCTCTGAGGCTCAACTAAGACCCCTCTGTACTTCCATGGCACCCTCGGAGCAGGTGGTGGAGCTGGAGAGCAACTGTGTGTGGCCCTGCACGCAGCGAACAGCAGCTGGTGGAGCTGGTTCATCTCATGTGGAAGAGTTAAACAAGGGGTTTCCTTGGCTGTGTGTCTGTCTTCTTAATTCTCACCCCTACAGCTGAACGTGTCTTCTGAAATGAAGGCAGTGCAGAAAACTGTCTAGGAACTGTCAGACCTTTGAGATCTTTATACTACAAAGATACTTTTGAGGGGATCTGCCAGATATTTTCACCCCTGGAGCAGAAATAAGCATGTGCTTTGGTCTCAGCTGCAGTTCATCATCAACCTGGTAATGTGCTAAACTGCTGGTGAAGAACAAGCTGTGCTGTTGAGCCAGTATGCGAGTTGTAGGGGGGTAATGACACGCTTTCCCTTGTGCAGTGTGGGCTGGGAGGTGCAGCTCTGCAGACAGGCAAAGAGGAATTTTCCGAAATTAACTGATCTAAATTTGCCAAATGAGACTATGCTTTAAATGACAATGGGAAGATCTCATGGAGCTGAATATTTTGTTGGCACTATTTCTGGCTTCCTTAATTTCAGAATGATTTGGATTGGGACAAAAACAGACACAGTCAAAGAAGCTCGTCCCCTGAATCTCTTATTTACGAAGTTTAATACAGTAAAAGACAAGGCAAGAGTCACTCAGTTAAACTGCCTCAATCACACTCACCAAATGTATGTATTTAACCACCACCAATCTAAGTTATTTCAAGTGTGCTCCTTCCCCACTTTTCCATTCACCTCCATCCAAAACCTCCTACCTCAAGGCTTCTAGGTTTTGAATAAAGAAAAGTGAAAAAAGTGGTGTTGTCTGTTGTTTGGCAAAGTGAAGATCTCCTTCAACTCAGTACAGGATGAAAACTTAGGGAGTGTCCTCAGCCAGGTCACAAAGGGAAAGCTATACAAACACGGGAGACCATGCCCTAGGAATTTCAGTGTTAATTTAGTGGAAGAGATGGGGATCTGACCAATGTGGACTTGTATTTCCTGACTGCTTTCAGAAGTGAATCTCTCAAAATTATTTTGTGCACAGTGGATGCCCCACGATTAGCAGTCTCATATCCTGCAATGAAGCATCAAGAAATGAAAAAGGAAGCTGCAGTTGGTTGAGTAAAGAACATGACAGGATAGAAAAATGTGGATTTTTTTAAAGCAAGAAGAGTTTAGAGAAGGTTCTAACACAAGGTTTGTAGTGGAGGAAATAGCATGTCTCTCATTTTGCTGAAAGTTTTTTGCTCAATATTGCAAGAAAATAGCATTAGGGGCATGCTTTAGTGGTAGAATTGTCCGTGTTAGGTTTATGGTTGGACTCAATGATCCTAAGAATCTTTTCTAACTGAAATGATTCTATGATTCTATCATTTTAAATCAGCTT
This sequence comes from Tetrax tetrax, assembly GCA_009806455.1. NCBI lineage: Eukaryota > Metazoa > Chordata > Aves > Otidiformes > Otididae > Tetrax > Tetrax tetrax. The sequence continues at coordinate 15,484 of WHYT01017030.1, forward strand.
TAACAAGATGAAAATCCATGTTACTTTTTTCTTCAGCTGTGTGTGCTCCGAACACCAGCAGCCACTTGCGGGGAGCAGCAACCAAAACTCGGGAACAGGCTCCATGTTCTTCAGCTCCATCTGCTGGCACTTTCCCTATCCACCACTTGGGAATTGCATCACCTACAGACCTTGAGACATGGACAGGAACAAAGAAAACAAGTAAAATCCTCCAGGAGACTGTTCATACATAGTAAACCTACAGACTAGCCTGACTGAAATGGTGCTTAAATAGATTTTGATTCTAATAAAAAACATAGTGCAAATCAGGCAACTTAGAAGCTGTGCAACCGAGCTAAGGTCATACATGTCCCCTAACGAAAGCATAATGGAGACCAGGGACAAAAAGACTACTTAGAGCAAAACAAAACTCATGAGGTGATGAAAATGCAAGATGAGGTTATCTGGGCAGGGAAAATTCTACAGGAAATGTAAGAAGATACTAACCTGGAAAAGGGCTTTTGGAAGCAGAGACAGGGAACGGTATGCATTTCCTGAGATTTGTGCCTTAAGAATGGCATTCCTGAACAGGCTTGGACTGTTATTCTCAAATTTTGCAACGCTCCTGTTTAAATATAAAACTGATTAAGAAGAAGGGATGTCTGTGGTTTTTTTAAGAAGACTTTGGATAAACAAACTCTGACCCCTCTGACTAGAGCAGCTTTATATACTCCTCCAGTAGGACAGATCTGGTGCTGGGTTTATTGACAGTCTCTGCCATCTTCAGAAACAGTGACATGAAAACAAAAAGGAATACAAAACTTGGAGGACATCTTGTAGACACAGTAAATCCATGCAACTCACTGGCATCAAAAGCATGATTTGCTGCAGTGGCAAAACCTTTCCCCCTGTTTGATGCCTTTTCTGCCAGTGGAGTAAACCCAAATTGAAGCACAGCCACTGAGTGAGCCCTGAAATATATTCAATAAGTTCAATAGTGTTCAGCGCCAATTTTCAGTATTCGTTTCAGTATTTATTTCATTGACAAAAGATAGTGTGCCTAAGGCAGTCCAGATAGCCATGAATGAGTTGTTCCTGGTGGTGTTTCTGAGCGTGAAATAATAACAGAGGAAAAATGGCATAACAGAATGTGCTACTGGCACATTGGTATAAATACTCATTAAGCCTATCAAAGTTTTTTTTTTTAATCTACAGCTCTATCTTCACAGATTTATAATAGTCCAGTGAAGCAGTACAGAGAGAAAAGTATATTCTCCTCAGCAAGGAAGTTGACCTCAAAATCATCTAGTCCCATAAAAATCCATTGATAAAAGCATCTATACACAACCTTCTATTCACAACCTTTTCATCTTAAAATCTTTCTAATTAACATTATACTTAATTGCAGCATCAGCAAAATGTTGACAAAATTCACATTTTGCAGTATCAGTTTGCAGTGTCTATTTTGACAGCAATACTTCCTGAAAGATGTTTCAAAGTTGTCAGCTAGGCTTCATGAGAACAAAATTTAGGCAAAATCTCATTTAGCATTTTGCATTTTAGGCGAAAGCATTATTTAGCTTGCTTATGCTATTGTCACAAACAAAAATGCCTCCAGTTGCTAAAGACAGGATAACTCAGTTACTAGCTGTAGCTAGCAACTCCAACAACCTGTGGACATCCACAACATCTACAGGCTTGTGAGTTTTGTAAATCTTTTTAGAAGATGTTATTTCTGTCCTTACGAGGACCTGAGTTATTCCAAAGTTAATGTTGTGATAGAAACACAGATGTGTTATGTTGTGATAGAGACTCCAGTTGTGATAGAAATGACTACATGTGTGGGGAACAGTTTAATATAGGAGAAGTCAGTGGAAGAACAGACCAAACGTAAAGCAAGACTGGATCATAAGTGAAGTTAAAGAGACAAAGGCTTGAAATGACAAATGTCAGTAATGTTCTTTGAACAAGGAACTGGTAAAGAAAGAGCAAAGGTAAACTCAGAAAAAGTCAAAATGATAGAAAAATTGCCCCCAAAAGTTATTCTGGAATTAGATCAAGCTGTTTACTATTTATGTATTTCTTTAAAAAGACTAAAAGAAAACACTAGAGTGTTTGGGCTTATACAGCATCCAACAGGCTCGCCTGTTGCATACAATTTTATGATGTTTCCAAATTTAGTCATTTTAGCAACTATGAGCTCAGAAAGTTGCTACTGTACTTAACTGAAGATCACAAGTTGGCAACACATTGTTCCAGATGGCTTTTAGACAGATCCAGGATGCCCAGATATCGCTGAAGAGTGTTTGGTGAACATATGGGTGAGTGAGTTCCTTGTAGATTTTGCAAGACATTGATAGCATCACATTTCTGGCAAAATACAAACTACTTGTTCCCATTTATGAGAGATGAAAGCCTCAACAAGTGTTTATCTTGAATGACAGAGAGTAGAATGTGCACCAAAGTATTTCCTAGTAGCATCTGTGGCTGCGGTAGAACAAATCCTACAACTTAGGGATAAAAACATAAAACAATGAAACCCCACAGCTGGAGTGCTGCAGCTGGAATTTGGCCAGGACTTTCAGATGTCATGATAATCATATCTCCTTCTAAGGGCTGCAAGTCAGTGTGTTAGTCAGTGTTATAATTTGGTCTTCAAGTGCAAGTCAAAGTGCTGATTCAAAACTACCATGATCTTCCATCCTGCAGAAACAAGTCAAAACTTGACATTAAAGGAAGCTGTTACTCCTTGGCCTGAGGGTACTCAAAGATAGGTTTGGAGAACTCTAAGAGTTAATACCTGAGCAGACAGCCTGTGGTAGTAACAGCTTTGAGCTCCTATTGCCTTCCCACTCAGTGCTTTAGACACGACAGATGTATATTTTGCTGGTACTAGCATAATATCTTCTGTATGCAAGTGCAAAGTAGCAAAGCCCAGAATAAACTTAAGGAAGAGTAAAATGTGCCTCCCACATGCACACATGAGGGAGAGGATTTTTCCATGCATATCAATAAACTTGTCCAAGAACTACAATGAAAGGAATGTAACTTCCTGTTAATAAGGCCAAAATCTTATGGCAAGGAGTCTTTATAAATAATCAAGTGCTGAAACTCCTACCTTCACTTTGCATGGGGACATCTGTGCACACGGAGGATGCATATGTGTAAGGAAAAGGACTCCTAGCCGGTCCTTGCCCCACACTATGGGCCCAAGCAGCCTAAGGTCTTCCCACCTCCTCAGCTGCCCTCTGGCAAGGCCTGCATGGAGGTGTTTGCCCTCCTACCCCAGCCCACACCCGCAAGAAATTAGCTGCGGTCCACAACCACTGAAGTGCAAGTTTCAGACCCTGGTCCAGAGTCTACTTTGTGAATGCCTTCAGAGGAACTCCGGTACTGTCAACAGTGAACATACCCCATCTCCAGTGAAAGCTAGTTCCACTGCTGAAGTGGTGACTGAAAAGATGGATGGGGAATCCCAAGAGAAGACTCTGCCGATACGTAGGGTCCTACAGCTCAGTAAGCAAATCACGTTATTATAGCAGTGAAGTAACTGTAGCTAGTAGCTGTATCCCACATCACTTCAGCTACGTTTTAAATGCAAAATAGTGGATAACTCTCTAGAGAAAACAAGAAGAACCAAGTGTTGAGTTGCCTGCTTGCAGGCCCAGCAAAGTTCAAATTTCTGGGTAATTCAGCTACACTGTCTTGCTGCCAGCTACCTGAAGACTGTTTAATGATGCAGGGTAATTACAGCTGCATCCTAATAACAGATGCATTTTATTGTAGACAGAGAGGATATAGGAGCAGCTGAAACAGCTTTCTAGTAAACAGCATTAGTAAGAGAGTGGTTGAAGAGATCCTATTGGGAGAGTATGAAAACCATTGCCTTTGTGAAGAAAGTGAAGTCAGAAATGTGTATTTTGAATGATGGGTAAAGGCCTGAGTCTGGCTTACTTACAGAGTAGTTCTATAATCTTTACCAGCCAGAATTCAATAAACTAGTATTCACTGAGTTTTAACGAGCAATTTTGTTGTTCAATGCAGCAATATATCCTTCCATTAGTCTGCAGATCTGCCTCTCAGTTTTCAAGAGACCTACAGGCTCCCACGCTCCGAGGCGAAGGAGCCCACAGGAATGCCATCTGGGGCTTGGCAGGGAGAGGGGAGTCAGTAAAAAGTGTATGTAATGCCCACTTCAATCAACAGTGCTATCAAGCGTGATTTTATGAAGCTGAAGAATATTCAGTGGCATTGCCTATTCACATTTTAATGAACAGATCATTTTACCCCAGAGGATTGTTCACAGTCATAAAGAAACTTGAGTTTCTTGCAGTCATTGCAACGATACTGTAATACATAATTTAGTCACAGTATACAATGATGGCAAGTATCTCTCCTGCATATGGTATATTCGATAGAATTACAAAATAAATTACCAAATGGAATTTTTGTCTCATCTGCAATTGTTTCATCTATTTAGGACAATATTTGGGGAAACAGTGGAGAAGTCATTCAAAAAGAATAATCAACTTTTTGAAATGAAGACTATAGATTATTATACTTGCATAAAAGTGACCTGCAGTAATAGCAATAGGGTACAGGGCACCAGTGCTCAGTACAACACTACTTGCATCTCCTATAACAGATATTTGAACCTTTTTCAGGTTGATGATGCCTGAGGGTTATAGCAGATCTATATAAAATGAGCCTGTAGGCTTAGCGGAAGCATTTAAATCTATGTTTAAAAAACACCAACTCAGCTGAAATTTTTGCTTAAGCATTCGAGCACTCCATCCAATCTACAGCTGGGCACACCGACAACTAATGTATCATAGCAACTGGTCAAGGTAATTTCAAAGAATTCTGAATTTAGAGAATGTTTTGGTTTGCTTTTATTTCCTAGCTACCTGTAAAGGCTGGCTTTTTGCCTTGCTTTTGACTATGCTTCATTAGTTATGAATAGGAGCTTTATTGTCTATGCTTCATTAACTATGAATTGGAGTCTTAAGTCTCAGAGGGATGACAATCCAGCATTTACTAAGGACTAAAATAAAATTAAATATTATCCTAGAAAAAAACAATAAAACTAGTATTGCATTGTCTGACAACGTTAGTGCAAAGTCCAAAAGGACTTATTAAAATTGCCAGAAGCCAGAAGCAAAAAAAAATATATTGTTAATTATGTGATTCTATGGAATATTTTAAACAATATTTTTTTTTTCATTTTATTATTTTTCTAGAGAACTGAAAATACGTACACAATAGCGGTAGCCACCCTGCTGGGATGGGTAAGTAAACAAATTTTGGTAGATTAGGTTGTTTATTCTACTTCTTATTATAGTAAGATAATTACAATTCTTGCTAAGGATGAAGAATGGTATTCAGAGGTATTTAGTAGATTTTAATACCAAAGTAAGAGCATGTGAGTAAGTTTTAATAGTGTTGGATAGATTCAACTTCAAAGAGTGAGCATACTGAGGTCATTTAATTAAAAACTTACAGAATACATGGCTAGAGTACACTCTTGACTGGTTATTAGCCAGGAATATGCTCTTGACTGGTTATTAGCCAAGGTAACATTAGCTGGCCAGTCTGCAAACCAATGACAAGAGTCTTCCTGAAACAAACCAGTAACAAAAATGCTAATAGTTGAAAAATTCAGTTAGAAGGAAGCTATTTTTCATTGGAAAGAGGAGAGAATCATCGGTCAACTCTTGGCTACTTCTGTGCATATCATAGTTTTATCTGAGAAAATAACTTCTGATATGGTCCATGTATCTCAAATGCAGAGCTAAATGTCAGTTAAAAGGCTGCCTTCCCTGAGACATGAAACAGAAGGAAACCTGAGCAGTTGCAGTTTGGCTAGGAATACAACTGGTGAGCTACTCTGATAGGGACTCAGAGGGTTGGACATACACTACAAACCAGAAGGGTTCCGGCAAGTTTTCCAGCTGTGACAGATGTGTCTCTCATCCTACTAACTGAAAGAATGAAAGACTAGTGCATTTTTTTGAAAAGCGAGATGTCCTCTCTTTGTTTTACCTAAAAACACTCTCCTACTACAGCAGTCATCCACTGCATCACAAACGGATCCTCTGACTTTTTCTGATCTTTTCCAAAAGTTTTGCTTTTAAAAGGTGCTTTTGGATGGGGGCTTTTGCAGGCAAAATCACAACAGTGTCTCCAAAGGGCTGTTTTCTGTTGTTTCTTGAGCAGCACAGTGGAGCTGGCATCCTGTGAAGTGCCTGGTGAGAGCAGGGACAGGTTGAAGGCAATTGGGAAGATGGGCATGGCACAACTGTGTAAAGAAAGGGATTATGCAGTGCTGCACACCGCAGTAACTAGGAAAAATGGATTCCTATTAAGGAAAAGAAAAAGGCTGGGAGAATGAGATGCTATGGGTAATTAGTGCTTATGGCAAAATCTTTCCCCTATGCAGAGGCTAGGAGTGGTTAGACTCATTGAAGGAGCAGTAGAGAAGTAGTGCGAGAAGAAATGTAGGGGCATCCTAAAAGTAAAAGTTGTTCTGTGCAATGTAGCAACTGATGGTTTCAAGAATGCATGTAAGACAGAAGATTGGATTCTAATATCATCTGCTTAAAAATGAATGCAGCTCCTCTGGCTGGGCAGCTCTGTATCTGGATTAACGGATTTTGTGCATCCTCGCCTCTCATCTCACTTGCATGGCAGTCAGGCAAACAGTGCAGCACTTGGCTGAGCCTAGTCCAGTGCAGAAGAGTTCCAGCAGATGGTGGCTTGGTGTCACACAAGGTCTTGGAAGAGGTATAAACCAGGCACCAATAAAACCAAAATACATCTGTGAAATGTTCATCAACAAACATGTTGAACCAGACTATGATTATCCAGGGAACGGCTGGTACATCAAACAGCATCTTGGCTTTCTGAGGAGGACTGCTTGTTGAGTATGGGGTCTTTGACGGTCTTCTTTGTGGGAGACAACAAAAATTGCCCAGAAGAAAATATGATGAAGTGCTATTTTCAAATAGCTCAGTGACTCCACAGAAGCCATTTGCGGCTATGATTTCTCTCATATTATTTTACTGCATTTTTCTGTTTCAACAAAAACGTACGTTGTGTGTCTGCATGTGGTGAACTGCAAATGTGTTGGAGAGGAGGAAAATTTCATTTCAGACTTGAATGTTGGAAAACTTCATGCAGCGTGAACTTATTTTCTCTTTAAACTAAACATATATTTGTGTACATTAAAAAAGTGCTGATTTTAACTGTTTTTGTTTCTGATCTGAGATCTCAAAGGGCAGTCATCTGAACAAATTTTTGCTCTTACTGAGCTATTATTACACCTTAGAGACCTGAATGGTGCCAGTGTGTGAATTTGAAGGTAATTTGACAAGACATGTGGAATCTAAGGTAGCAAAAGTGTAGATAGAGGCTCATTTTCTTGTGCAAAAAAAAAAAAAATATATTTGGAGTATAACCCGACCTGAAATGCCGACTCAGCAACAAGGTGCCACAAAAATTTCTTTCCGAATATTGTGGCATCTGTTAATGCCAGGAAACCTCATAGAAGTTAAAGAATGTGACTGAGACGTTCAAAGCAAGATCCAGAATTCTACTTCAAGCTCTGGTGATGACACTTTCTGGTATGTCCACGCAGGAAAAGAAAAGTATCATTGTTATATGGGTAGGACTACCTTGCCAGCAAAATCCAGTAGCATGGGTGACAATAATAATGAAGACTCAAAAGTCTGACATATTAGCACATGCCAGCAACTACACTAAAAACTCTGCAAGAATTCTGGCCATGTATTTTGCTTTCTAGAATGTCCCAAAGACCAAGCCTTTGATTCTTCTTTCCTATCCTCTGTCCTTGCCCGCTGATGCTAGCCTAGGTCTGCCAGCACAGACTGCAATCACACTCCCTCATGTTGCTGTGATGGTAGTATCACAGTGAGAATATCAGATATGCAAATTTAGATATCTAAAAGAGAAAAATGGATTTGCATTTCAATTTGATGATTATCATCTGAACTGTCTGCCATACTCTGGAAAATGAATCATGGTTGCTTGTTTTGCCTGCTTGGCAGGCAGCTGCGCACTCCCGCACTTCTTCCCTGTATCTCTCTGTCTCAGAACACTCTCTCCGTAATCGCTGGGTGGCCAGTGACATTGGTAAATGAAAGGAGTGTTTCAGACTGAGTACACAGGGATGAGGAGGTGTAATGCAAATGGGTAATTTAGAAATAAAAACTAGGTAGTTGTTCTAAAGTAATAGTTACAATTTATCATCTGTAAAATTCTTTCACCACATCTAAACCAAGGAGTGTTTAGGAACACCTGCACTTTGCTGTTGGAAGCTCATCTGAACTGGAAAATTCTTCCTCCGGAGGCAATTTATTACCCATGTAACGGATGCTATTCTGTTGAATGTGTAGCATACTGAGGTTTGGCTACCAGTTTCACTCTTTCAACACAAAGTGAAAATATGAAGCTTGTGGGTTTGGAAGAATTTCTCTTTTTGATATGGAAAACTGAGAATTTAAATTGGAAATTCTTTTATTAACTCCTGATTCTGTTTATATAGTAAAAAAAGCTGTTAATGTTGGAAATTAAGTTAAATGCATTCAATAACAAACTCCCTTCTTCAGAGGCAGCTCTTGTTTCACTTTTTGATGGCATACCATTCCCTGAGCAAAAAGTCTACCTTTCAATGGGCTGCTACCATGATTTTACATATTTTAGAAGTTTACAAAGTTATATATTTTACAAATATATAAAGTGATGGTCAGGAGGCAAAAAGGGAACATTTTCTCTGTCTTACTGATGTGGTTTTAAATGGTTGAGAACTATTAAGAACCAAGCAACTCTGAAAAAAAGCCCATGGAACTGTGTACTCTGAATCCGATTAAGTCACTTGATTTTTCTACGAATGATTTGTAGTATATTTCCACACTTTTAGAGCACACTTATCTGAAGTGTGTGCCTACGAATCTGACTGATGTATAAGATCACAGAAACTCTAAAACTAGAAATCTAATCACTTCATCTTTCCTTCCTAAATCTTCATTATCTGAAAAGGTATTTTTGTATCATTTTGTATTTTAATTTCAGGAAGCAAGGGAAGACAGGTATGACTCTGTTCATTTTGTCTATAGGGTTGCTAAGGAATTACCAGGCTAGACTGCTCACATCCACCTGGTATCTGATGATTCAAAAATATATACAAGAAATTCTGAAATAGCTAATCACAAAGTGAAATACATTCCTGTGAAACAGTTGTGGAACTGTCACTAGTCTTTCAATTTCACATGTTTCAAAGTGATCAGAATTTTATATTCCTTGTTCTAGTTCACCTCAAAATGGTAATGACAAAGATGCTTCTATTATACACTCCATGGTGGTCTGACTATTTAATTATAGCAGTTTTAGTATTGTTCTTAATTTTGACCAGGACTAGGGTATGCTTGTGAATCTTTTTCTTTTTTACTGTAATGTAAGGTTTGCTTTGTTTTAACTGCAACTTAATAGGAGTTAGTAAACAAAACCATGGCTAAAAGTAAATCAGTTTGATACTTTCCTGATGTGGATAGCTGTAGCTCAGGCAAGTTTTTGTCTTGAGGCCAATTCCTGATCAGTCCTAAAGCAAGGACTAGATTTACATGTTCTCTCTTTACCTCCTCCTTTGTACATTCATATTTGGATTAATGTCTTTGCAAATGTTCTAGGGAAGTGTCAGATCTGCAAAGACAAAGAACAGGTATTGCTGTTTTTGCTGTGAAGCTTAAGTTTATATAACAGAGAATGACAGGCTGCTTGTGCAAGTGCAGCCATACAAGTAAGCAAAGTGGAAGACAATATCTCAGAAGACTACATCAGGCCTTACAGTAGATAAAATTAGCCACAAAAGGTCTAGAGAACAATTTATGGGCTCCTAAGGTAAGAGTGGAACTTGGCATTGCTGTATTCGTACAGTTTGCTGCTATGAGGAGAGAAAGAATAATAATAGTACACAGTACTGATGAAACCCATTCCTTGAAGGTGGTTGTTAAGGCCAGTACTGAAAAAATATTAGCCCAAAGGGCAGGCATGTGGTGACAGGGAAGTGGTTTATCAAAGTTGTATTTGCTGTAAACAAAGTTCTGTATCTCAGATTTCACAACGACTGCTTTGGATGCGGCCTTTCAACTAAAGTACAAATCTTGTTAGTAGGAAAGAGACAAGCTGCACTTCAAGAACGGTTTATCAAACAAACACAAAATACTAAAGATATAGGTTTGTTTTGCTTTCTTTCTTCTTTTTTTTTTTTCCCCTTGTTTAATGCTGTATTTGCAATGCAAATTTCATATTGACTATATGGCAGTCACTATAAGGTGACTGCCCCATTCCTCTCTAATCACTGGCTTCCAAAAACTTCAGTCTGGAGATAACAAAAAGAGAGAGAGACCAAGATATAAACAGCAGGGTTCTCCCTTCCATACAAGCCTCTGTCTGTTTCCTGATTTAGACAGGAGTGGGGGGAATTGGGTCTGTCTGGATTTTTCTCCTCCACCCTCCAGTTCTTATTTTAGTTTCTTTCATCAGCTGTGCAATTGAAAACACTCTTCTCCTAGGCTCTTAGCACGGACAGCAGGAGGTATGAGAATCCTAACACATGATAATGCCAATTAAATCTCTGTCCTGTATCATTACCTCATCCATCTTTAAGTTGCTCTTTCCCTCATGGCTGTGGTTTCAAAAGACATTGTCTCTCTGCATGGAGCTGCTGGCACAAAGTAGCTCCAAAGCCAGTTTGGGGCTTGGGACCACAGTCCTGCTCCGAGGACAGAGACTGGAGCCACCCCACTGGGGAGACATCTCCTCGTGCCTCAGGTGGACAGTGAGTGACTCCTTTTTTCTCCACTCAGCATTGCTTTTCCTGTTGCCACTAGCCTTATGGGTGCAGAGCACTCATCCAGGCACCTACACTTTCCCCAAGGTTTGGAGACACAGTAAGGACTGTACATTGGGGATCAGTTTGGGATCAACATACAAAATGGCTAAATAATTTTATAATGGTCACTAAAGAAGCTGATGGCACAGTGGGGGCTTAAACCCCCAATTCTCACATCCTAGGTTGCTTCCATAACCTACTTGGTGATTTCCCCCTCTTCTGTGTTCCCCCTCTTCCTTCCTTAGTGCTAGGAAGGAAGAAGTGTTGGGACTGCTCTTCTGTCTAACTCATGTTCCTTCCCTACAGCCCCACCGTTGCCTCATGTACCCCCATGCAGGGCAGTGGCTTACCTTAAATAAACTTCTTGGCATTTAGTGAGTAAATCTCTCTGATCATCTTACAGTACTCTTGTGCAATGACATAAAAGTTGGTACACATTTTTTTTCTTTTGAGCTTACCTCCAGGAAGATGGGAAACCACAAGGAATCTGAGCGCTTTGAATATAGGCTTTGCATAGAATTCCTACCCTCTCTCTCTCTCCCCATTAAATCCTTGGAAAAAAAAGTTATTTTCAGATGTTCCCAAAGAATCTTTTCATCAGATTCCTGAGATCATGAATAATAGCTTTATTGATGAGAAACGTTTTTGATCACCTCTTCAGCAGTGAGGAAAAATATGATGGCACTATTTTTTTTCCTCACCATGAAACCTCCAGACTTCCCTCTAGCACACACGAATGAATTAACTGTGCAGCCCATTGCCACTGCCAAGATCCTTCTTATCCTGCTCTGTAGATGAAAGGATGAGGAATCTATGGATCTGCTTAGCATCTCTCACTGCAGGCAAATGTCCCCTTTATCACCAAGAAACACACCAAGGCTCAGTTAAGATTTCAGGCACAAACTTGCTGTGTTCAAGCTCAGGTCGGAGCGCAGCGGGCAGTCAGCAGCTGGATCTAAACCTCACGACCACTTGAGGCAGACAGGCAGTATTCCAGCCCTGAACATACTAAGCTACTGTGACACTGGCATGCGTGCCTATTTTTGGTGCCACTGTTACCAAGCTAGTAAATACAGCCGTGAGCCTTAGGTCTTCAGCTGGATTTTAAATTCCACAGCTAAACATCACACTTGCAAAAGCTGCATCTTTGGGCATTGAACTAGTCTTCTTACAGCGACTGGAAGGTTAGCATTTTCAGTGGGTTCTGTAATTCGGGTCATTCAAAGTACCTCAAATGTGGGGGCATCTGTGCTTAGTAGGCATTTTTCAAATTTTGGGCCATGGTCTTAATTTGAGAAAGTAATGTTTGATCCACTGTAAACTTAGTGGCATGCATAATGCTTAACACAGACAAGGCGCTGAGCTGGAGACTTCTTAAGACTAAAAGGACTTAATTTGTACCCAGCAGAGACAATGTGAGGCCCCATTTCTACCCCTGCTCGTATGTCAGTTGGCTATTTACTTCCAATAGGATTGCTTTGGTCTGCAAGCTCTATTCAAAATGAATAAGGATAACAGAACCTAATCCACTAATAGCAATGGATGAATAATGCTTTAGACTTACGAGTATGAACTTTCAAAAGTAATTAAGGTGTGATTACAATCCATGCAGCACCAATATTTTTGATCTTGTACATTATATACGAGAGACCATTATCATGGGCTTACTGGAGCTCAAATCTGACATGACTTGTAATGAGAAAAGGTATTTTAAAAAGTTATGGAAGCCACTGCACACTTTTCTGTGGATTCTCCTTTAAAATTACTGTTCTATTGCAACCTCATTGCTGAAAACAGCTTTCCTCTTCCACAGTTTGTTATTAATGCAAAGAATAACTCCGAAGAAGAAAAGATGGCAGCTGCTTTTAAAATACATCACACTTGAAACTGGAAATAAACAACATAAATGGGAGCTCTGGCATTATACCATCTCACAAAGAGGTGACGTAAGGCTTTGAAAATAGCTGAATTCTGAGGGAATAGCTGTATTCGAAGGCAATAGCTGAAGTCTGTAGGAAAAGCTGAATCCCTATTTAACTGGGAATTTCTGGGTGAGGGACACTGCACTGTTTCCTGTCCATCAGCTTCTCCCTGATTCTTTGCCTCTCTTATATACAGACAAGAATACCTACAGGCAAATCTGATGCAAAAAGTGACACAGAGTTTTACTTTGTTTTGGTTTATTTTATTTTAAAGTAGCTTCTAAGTGGTCTTACTGAAACTGGAATAAACCTGGCTGCCTTTTAAGAAAGTGTCCAGACAGTTTAGTTTCGCTATAATAGTTTAAAATAAAACCTGTAAACTAGTTTGGCTGAAAGTGCAGGTTCTTGGCTGTTCTGCTCTAAGGATTGTTCTTTGTTACGTAATCTCTGCTAAATGCAGCAGAGATGGTTCTGTGATTACTGAACTAGTGGGTTTCAAGAGCCCAAAACTTGTTTACATTGAGAAGAAATGTTTCAGCAGAACTGATTTTTACCTATTATTTTAAAAATACTTATTTGCAGAGCAGCAGAAAAAGGGATGTGTTGTAAAGTAAATGCTCAGCAAGCCACAAAGCATTAATTCCTCATTTTCTTTACTACTTTTTACCTCCAACTCTACACGCAGCTTCAGCAGGTACAGACTCTAACCTTAATAGCCAAGGTCCACTTCCTTACTGCTGAAAAATCTGGCCCTACCAGCACTCCATTACGTTGAGAAGGAAAGAAAATATCCTGAAAGGTGCCCCAGCATAAGGCAATGGGAGAGCAAGTGTAAATAAAGCAGAGGCTGGGCAGACCAACAAGAAATGTTTAACATTCCACACTCTCCACAAAGGGCAGGTCAAGGAAAGGGAATGAGTGGTTGGGATGAAGCACATGCCACAGATATTTTTCAAGTACTGTTCAGAAGAGTATATCTGGTCACATAAACATCCCCAACAAACAGAACAGTCTTGTTCTTGGACGTGGCAAACCTTCTGAGGTCCTTCTATATATGCAGGAGATGGGTCTCACCATGCAGGGAAGATGCAGCTGCTGAATTCACAGCAGTATGTTTGAATTCATAGGCACAAACAATACTGAAAGCTGTATCCCAAGGGCCAGATGTTCTCAGATGTGACCAGTTGAACTCTTGCTTCCTCATGTCTTAGTCTAACCAATATACTGTCAAGCTACCTGTGCACTGAATGACTCTGGGCAAGTAGGAGGTGGAAGATGTGAACTTGTCAAAAATCATAAGTCACAGTTTGGGGAAAAGCTGAAAAAACCTTTACAACAAATGGAAGTTCCAGAGGTAGTGGGAAAGACTTCTTATTCTTATTCCCAGGTGCAATCCAAAGTAATTGCATGAAGATTAGAGTTATTATCATAGAATCATAGAATAGTTTGGGTTGGAAGGGACCTCCAAAGGTCACCTACTTAAAATTATCTTTTAATTTATATAGACTTGAAGTAACAGGTTTGATTCCATTTATAGCCCAAGTCACTCAGGGCTTTGAATTTGTAAGCCTGTAGTGATGTAAAAGTGGTATGAGAACAAAATGAGGTTCATTTTTGGTTTATGTTTAAACAACATACACGATGTTTAATAGAAGTTGGCTGGGTAGATATGTGTCTTCAGAAAGCTGCAAAACATTCAGCAGATGTAAAATGTTTCTATGAACTAAACCTTCCTCCTTCATGAATCAGCAGCTACCCCGTTCTGGTAACTACCATGCATATGTACGTCACTAAAATAGCTACACTCAGTGGGGAAAACATAACCTGTACTCTGCGAATAATGGTATTCAAAAGAGTATTGTCAAGGTCATGGACACCAATGAGGAAGACATATGTCCACTTGCAGATAACTGGAGACTATTTTGTTAACACTGTTTGTCCTGCCAGGGTAGGACCACCAAGGGCTCTTGAAAGGGCAAAAGTCCTCCCCAAGTGTCCCGTGAATTCACAGCATGCCCCAGCTGCTGCAGATATTCAGCAGTGGCCAGTGAGGTTGCATTAGTTGGCAAAATCTTTTATTCATGGGGAAGGAGGGAGAGGTATCTGCACCGGGACTACAGATCTTGAGTCTTAGGGATTGAAAAGGGATGGAAGGAATGGAAAAGCTTTCTTAATCTCACTTTGAAAGACTTGAACATGTCCCAGTTTGGCATTAATACTTGTCTAGAATACCATGAATTTTTGGATGCTCATAACTACTGCCTTAGTGCAGAAGAATAATGTAGCTCTACTACTTGGGACAGTCACAGTACCCATTTAACTTTTTTTTCTTCTTTTTATATTGGTTAGTAGTTAGTATTAGCAGCTATTTTGCCTCATATGCAGTTTGAAATCCCTCACTGAGTAGTTTGCATGGCGATCCAGGAAAGGTAAGCCTCCTGGAGCTTGAGAGTTTTGCAGACACGCAATTTTTTTATTTTTTTTTTTAAGATGGCAGGGTTCAGAAATCTAGCTGAAGTTCATGAACCTATTCTTCCTGTAACTGAAACCCATGTTTTAGTCAGGGTTGATTCAATTTTTAAAATAAATGTTTTCATAGTTACAGGGAAAGCCAGTGCTATGTATAAGGGGTAGAATAACACCCTTCCAAAACCCATGTGTCATGGGTGGGTGGCCTATATACAGGATATGCATGCACACAAAATCTAGCTTAGAGAATTTTCCTCTCTCCCCATCTGTTCTCTCCCGCCTACTCCTCTGCCATAATTTCTGTCATGTTTCTGCCTTCTCTCTGAGCTATTTGCATATCAACTGCCATATTTTAAAAACCATGTTTGTAGTCAATATTTTGTGTTTCTCTAAATGGAAACTGAGCACATTACCACTAGATTTCACCAATATAGATTTTTTTGTCTAATTTCAGCTTAAGTAGAGTTTACTTTTCCTTAATGAGACTGTGTGTCCAAACTGGGATTACTGACATAAACACAGTGATAAGAGGTTCTTACTGCTTGGGCATGTCATCTCTCCCACCCGAGTTAGCAACAGCACCTGGTGTCCCATCACTACCCAGGAAAATCTCCCTGAGGACAGCAGAATTTTTTCCTTCCTGGACTGTGGTCATACACCTTGTATGAAATTCCCTTTCACACTGGGGAAAATTCCATGTACAGATCAAGGGCAGCACAATCTTAGGTATGCAGTCATCTGCCAAGAACAGACACAATGATTTTCTTTCATAAAACCATGGAATTACCCTTTGCAAAAAGGGAGATAAATCATTAAAAGCATGTTAGGATATCAGACAGGAAAATGTAAATAACCATACATAAAGCATCTGTTCCTGATCAGGTTCCGTTCTTTGATCTCTAGGAAGATGGTTATTAATTAGCAGGGTCAACACTAAGCTTTTTCTTGGTAACAATGCTCTTCTGAACCACTCAAATAATAGATAGTTGCTTGTAGTTTTGCTATGTTAAGCTTCTCTGGGAAGGATTCTTCAGATAAATAGGATAACAAAATTACCTTAATATAAAGAGTTTTGAAGTTAGGCCTTGCCTGTAGTAGATAGAGGAGTCATTTTATTGATAACCATCCTTTGAAATCCTAAATGAGATGTGTTCCAGTCATACTGAGATTGCTGGTATTACAATTGAGATTGCTATCGCTGCTTGTGATGTGGGTATCTATCTGCTGTGCCATATTCCAGCTGCAACATAAAAGCCACCACATTATAGGCTCCAGGACTGCCCAAACATTCTCGTTAAGCTGCATTTCAGTCTTGCACTACTGGCTGGACTGAAGAATTTTGACTGAACTCACTGGATAAACTGTAGAGTCCTACTGATGCCTGTGTGACTGGACCCCATGACTGCAGGATTGAACCCTGAGGCTGGTCTCAAATCTGGAACAAGTGAGTGCCTAAAGCCTACCAGCACACCATATGGCAAGAGTAAAATCCCAGCCGCACAGCATATGCTAGAGCTGAGTCTCACTAGTCTCCACTGTGCAGTTTCTGATTCCACTTCTTTGGAATTCAGTAGCAAACTGGAACAAGTTACACCTGCAATTTAAATGTAGGTCATAAAATTTACAGGCAACATCTTTCTTGTTGACATGCTATAATCACAGACTGGTTTTTTCAATGAAAGTCATAGCAACCTCTGTGGAGGGAGACTACTGAAGGAATGAGAAATGACCTTGATTACTCCTAATTTTCACACAGCAATAGGCATTAGAAGTTCAGGATCTGCGATGATATCTCTCCCTGCCATGAGATCTGCAGAATTCTAGTCTATGTGAATTTGTACATCTAGTCGAGACAGGCCTAGTATGGCCCAAAGTAATTAGGATTAGAATTGCTGTTTCACAATTGTCTGGGCTGAACATTCAGAAAATCATGGATATGCCATCTTGTCTAACTGCTCATGCAGTTTGACACTGAAATAGCTCATCCTCTTGAAAAGGATACATAGTTAAATACACAAACACTTCCTCCTTGCTCAATCTAACAGATGCTTGGTATAATATAAGCCAATCTGGCTCTCTGTTCATAAAAATGTGTGTAACAAGTTGGGCTATTTATCATTGTCTCTCTGGCTGCGTTGACAGAAAGAGAGTGGGGAAAACTTCACAAACAAAGCTTGCAGCCAATGACAAAATGGCTAGCTAAATGGTGAGAGAGGAGTCAAAGCAATATAGAAAATAGCTGCTGTCGTAGTTTAGCCCCGATCCGGACCAGACTACGCAGTCTCTCTCTCCCAGTCGGCCGCCTGGCGAGAGGCCAGAGGGTGAGGCCTGCAAGGCCCCGGAGGCCTGCGCCTCCCCCCTCTGGGCCTCTGCCCTTGCTCAGCTTCGTCACATCTTCTCTTCTCTTTTTTTTTCCTGTTTTCCCCTTCTTAAATACGTTATTGCAGAGGCGTTATCACGGGACATTCTGCTCCCAATCGGCTCAGCCTTGGCCAGCAGTGGGTCCGCCCTAGGCCCGGTCAAGTCCACTGAACAAAGGGGAGCGACTTCTAGCAATTTCCTACAGAAGCTACCACCTTAGGCCCCCCTCACTAAGCAAAACCACAACAGCTGCAAACATTTAGAAAATATGAGCATATGCAATCTAGGCTTACCTTGCAACTGGAAAGAACTGGATCACTATGTTCATGTGTCATTAGTATTGCATGTCATTGTCATGTAGTATTGTATGTAAGAGCATCTATAAAGTAAAATCACCATTCATTCAATCCTTATGCAAAATGCTGCAATGAAACCCTAGCTACATCTCGTTGGAAGAGTAGAAAAAATGTAAATCCAGACATCACTGGTGCAGTTAAGGGTATGGTGGTGGCACAGTTGAAAACTATTGCATTGGATATTGTGAAGGGAAAGATCATTTTTAAGAATGATCCTCTCTGTTCCTTAGCATGCATTCCAGAATCATAAGATGATGTCCCATCGTCGCATGGCAGTTCCCATGCAAACTGGCCTACAGATTTCAGCCATGTTTTCACCAATCCATACATCCAGCTTGCTCTCCAGCATCTCATCTGTCAGCATCAAGGCTGAAATGCTAATGTCTCTGTGGCCAACTGCAGCACCAAGGAACCCCAGCAAAGGGCAGCGTCCAGCTCCTCACTCCCCACTCCACTGTTGCCTCTTCCCTTTCACAGCCACACTTACACATTACTTCTGGGCATGACTCAACTCTTCACTTTGCGCAGGAAGAACTTCCTATCGAGCTGGGGCACTGGATTGCACAATGTTAGTAACTGTGTCTCCATACTGAAAGACTTGTGTAATGTGCTTAATTTGGTAAAGAAGTGAGGTATACAAATGCCTCAGCATCCTGAGCTGTACTTGTTCAAAAAACTCAGCTGGAAAACAGTGAATGGTGGAAGGAGTTTTTTAATCTGATTTTTGCAACTCATAACTAGCACGAACAGACTTGAGCTTTAGGTGATAACTAGCTGCAATGTCAGAGCTGATTCTAACTTTTGAGTCCTTTGTGAATAACATCTAATTATTGACCTTTAAAAGGGTTGAGATGTGTCCTTTCCTAAGATGTTTCTTTTCTCCTCATCCTTCTCCATGTCTTTTGTGCAGCCCCATAAACTTCTCTTTTAAGAGTTCAGAACTAAATAGCAAAACATTACAAGCGCAGCATCCCTGTGGTGCCCTGCCTGCAGCAGCACTTTGGTGCATTACAAGTGGGAACGGAGAGGAAACGTCTGAGAAATAAACCCAAGTCTTTCCGTGAAATGCGTTCCCTCTCTGCTGAGCCAGAGGTGATGCGTTCCTTTCTTCTGTGGACCTAAGCCCTGAGTTTATAATAACTGACCATCAGGGGATACAACATGCAAATATCGTGTCTTCTTACACCTTCTCCGTTCTCCCCTCTGTCTGCTTACAGACACAGCACTGCTTGGCCCTCTCCTGGGACTCTTAACTCTTCGTTTCCAAAAGCTTTTATTTCTGCCGAGGGAAAAGGAGGCTAATAGGTAAAAAATGTGGAGTTGTATTTGGAAGAGTGATTGCTGTAGTTCTTTCTGCTGGCTACAGTTTTGCACGCTACTACCAACCAGTCCACAGCAACAACCAACAACAGGGACTTCTCTGTATCCCCTTCTGTCTGAATGCTAAGTACTAAAAACAGATGCTAATTGTACGGTTCCAGAGAAAAAGCAAAAGAGCGTGCTGGGGTGACTCAGGACATATTCCCGCTGTTGCGCAAGGAAAAATGGTATTTAGATATGTGGGGATTTGTCTGTGGTTAACTGTAGCTTGTTGGGGGCAGGGGAAGGGTATGCATGTATATGCAAAAACTCACAAGCACCACCCTGAACTATTTTAAGTCTTGGAGATGAAACTAGTAATTATCTAGTGTCTAAGTTGTTAGCAAATGACTATTCAATGCCACAGTGGGACAAGCTGAACTCAGTGACAAATAAAGAACGGGATAATAAACAGAATTTTATGTGTTTCTTTTGAAGTATAAAACTTGCTACAAATTATATATCATTAAACAAAGGCATAAAAACTTATTGGAAAACAGAGGGTGGCAACACTTGGACAAAAATGTAAATGTGATGCTGGTGCATATATTTTTACCTGAGGGAAATCAACGCCTGTGAAAACACTCAAGACAAGAATGCCTATGAAAATGAAAACACTCAAGGCAAGAATTTATTACCCTACAATTATTTTTTTTTATTGTATTCTTGAGCATCCAGTCAAGTGATAGGAATGCAGTGCTCTGGATCATACTCACCCTTCTTTCGGTGCTTGACTATAAGCACTGACAGGGAACTTAGGACAGCATTTTACACCTCAGGTTAGACACTTAAGTTTGTAATTGGTCACTGAAATAGCCAGCAGCATTATCTCAGCCAATAAGCACATGAATGGAAAACTTCTTTAGAAAAGTTCGCTGAGGTTGCTTATTTAGGTGACTTACAAGTACCAAAGCGTGACAATGCTGTCTATAACCTTCCCGTGCCTTCAGTTACTTTAGTTGCAGGGATTGTAAAACTTCACTTGTTACATGACATCGCATGCTAGAGCTGTTTCTTCTCACCATAAAACTCTGCATGCTGGAGTCAGGTTATTAATTAAGAAATAGTTTTTTTGGCACTCTGCTGTGACTTACATCCATAATGGATTTGCAGCAAACATTGGCTCCAAGCAGTTAGCTTCTCCAGACTCTCTTTTAAGTATCTCCTTGAATGTTTGAATAACAAAAGCCATCATGGAAGGACATGTCAGTTTTCCTTGGTATGGTCCTTCCTTGTCTCATCTAATCTAAGTTCTCTCTTTAGTGCATTTCTTCACCTTTTGGACAGACATAATTCTTTCTCAATAACGGTCTAAGCTACTAATTAGATTGTCTATACAGACTATAAGTAGTTAGCAAGAAGGAAACCTATTTTTACAGCCACCAAAAATTAAAATTATGGCTCTTGACACCCCTTTACAAATTAAGCCTTCTGGTTATGAGGTCTCATTTGTTGCAATGAACTGTCAGGTTCATTTCTAAATGTTTCATTACTCTCCAGTTCCAACCTCCAGGCTGCAAAATCCTCCAGTAATCCCTCCAGACCAGACAGGACTCTGCTGTCAGGATGAAGGCAGAAGTGAAGGAGAAGCAGCAGCGGTATACTGGAGACAGCTCTCCAGGACTCTGCAGCACTGGGAAGCAGCCTGTGGTTGCCAGGGCCAGAAGAGCAGTAGCAAGCAGCTACTTGCTTGTGGTCGCCAAAGAGCTCCTGATGACAGGAGGCCACAGCTTGCTAGTCTGTGGCTCTGCACCCCACAGCGTAACTGTCTGTGGATGGAAGGAATAACCTTCATGCTGGGCATGAAGAGATTCATTTATTTTCCTATAATGCACTGTCCTGTTGGGGCTAGGTGTGAAGGTATAATCTGTACATTTACACTAATCCTTAAGGAAACTGTGCCCTGAATATTTGTATGCAATGTCTCTGGCAGGCCTAAAGAAGATCTCCAGTTTCTTTGCCTGTGTACATTTGGGGGACGCTGGTGTGGCTGGCAAATAAAAAATGTGATGTATGAAGAAACCAGGATAACTTGCTTCCAAGCTTCTAGCAAATTAATAGCAGTTGCAGGCACAGAGTAAACAATGGCATCCCACCGCTAAAGGCAGACAGGGCGCTCTGCTGGTAGGGTCCTCTGGTATTTGGAGGGGTATCTGTATTCTCCAGCTTTTTTAAAGCTCTAGATGCTGTTGTCAGGATAATGCTGGTTAATGTGAGCTTTTGTTAAAAAGGAAAATAGTAGTTTAAAAACAATAGTCTTCAATATGATAACGAGAAGCTTGAAGATGTAAACCCCAAATGTCCTCAAACCATAAGGAAGCAAAAGCAATACTTCAGGTTTTTTAGATCTAGAATTTTTAATCCAGCTTTTGATGGATGCCCAGTAATGGGCTCAGTTTCACTCAGTTTTTTGGTTTCCCTGCATACATCCTGTCACTGGAGAGCAGTGTCCAACTGTGTTTCTCCTACCAGTGATGCTGGAGTGAGAAGGTTTGCCATTGTGAAGCTTATGCTTACAGTGGCTGCACCATGGCCACTTTTTGTGGCTCTTTCTCTCCTTCTTGCCGAATGCTTAAGTTGTCACCACCAGAAATAAGAAGATGGAGTGAGTGAAGGGTTTTGGGGTGAATGAAAAGCAAAGATGGGGTATGTGATGACAAAGAGAGCAGAACTGGGAAGTGCGGGGGAGAAATGGAGAGGAGGAGGAAGCTAGGACATTAGGAAGGAGTGTAAGACTCAAATGCTTTGTGTTGTTGGACCCCCAGCACTTCCAAGACAGAGTTCTTTCTAAGTTCTAAACAACACTATTTTTGTCTGGTTACTATAAACCTATAAACAGGAAATGTGTTATAGTAATAAACAAAGGACAGGAAAAAGGAAACGCTACTAATCAAACAGGAACATGGCCTGGGAACACAAAAAGGAACAAACAAGATTTATACTTTGCTCCGTTCTTGCTCAGGATTGAGAACGATAATGAGTATGACAAAGCATAGAACAAAAAAGAAAGAGACATGGTAGGACAGGAATGAAGACCAACATTGTCAGAGACATTTTGGGGACCTGTTTATTGCTAGGAAAGAGGATGGGAGCTCTTGGCCTTGTGCAAACTCCAGCTGCTGTTCTACCTCTTACACAGGAGAGTTTTACAAGCTTGACTGCGTATGAAACTGTAACTATCGCACTTTAGATCCGCATCTTGTCTTTTCCGCATGTTTGCATCAACAGAATGAAGATCTATTCCCATAAAAACATGTACAATACTTTTGGCAGTTGCCAAAACTAGGCTATGCTTGTGCTGGCTGGAAAGCGACAATAAAATTTATTTTATTTTTATATACATACATTTTATATAGATGTATGTACGTATGTATGTATTTCTTTGTGCAGGAACATCCTATTTCCAGCATTTCTAAGTTTTACTTCAGGGCTAGGGAGTATCCTTTAATGTATCCTTTGTTTTTTTTTTTGTATGTTTGTTCTATGTTTTAGCCACAAAACCCTCTTTAGAAAACAGACTGTTTCTGTAAAGAAACTTTAGTCAAAAATGAGTTGTAAATGTTGTTCCATGAGCTTCATCCTGAAAACAAAACTACTTTCTTGGAAATATTCTGTTACAAATTTTATTGGATTATGATTCACTTAGTAATTCCACGGCTTTATGTTGCACCTAAAACATGTGAATAATGGAGAATCATTTGAATTTACTTTCTACAAACAGGATATTCATAAATGAAATGCTCAAATGAGAAAATGAGCTTTCAGTGGATAAAAGCTTGCAGCATTTGAAATACCTGACTGTTCTTCATTAATGACCTAGATAATGAGGCAGGCTGCACCATCAGCAAGTTTGCAGATGGTACAATACCAAGAGGAGTGGCTGATACACCAGATGGCTTTGGTGCCATTCTGGGAGACCTTGACAGCCTGGAGAAATGCAGCAACAGGAAACTTATAAAGTTCAAAAAAGGGAAATGCAAGGTCCTGTCCCTGAGAAGGAATAACCCCATACACCAGCACACGCTGAATGCTGACCACTTGAAAAGCAGGCCTTGGGGATCCTGGTGGGCTAGAAGTTGGCTGTAAGCCAGCAATGTGATGGTACCCACTGAAAGGACAAGAGGGAATGTGCATAGACTGAAATACAAGAAATTCCATTTAAACATAAAAAAAATTGTTTTACTGTAAGGGTGATCAAACACTGGCACAGGTTTCCCAGAAAGGTTATGGAGTCTCTATCCTTGGTGATATTCAAAAGCCGACTGGACAGTATCCTGAACAACCACTGTAGCTGACCCTGCTTTGAGCAAGGTGGGGTTGGACGTGATGATCACAAGAGGTCCTTCCCAGTGTCAACTATTCTGTAATTGTGTAAAATTAAATAGAATAATAATGACAGGCTGAAGATTACATGATCGGCAATTCACAGTGACAGACAAGACAGAGAATATTCTACAGAACACCTGTGACTACCACATTTCCAAAGGTACCCAAAAAGCAAGGAGATGCTGCTGAGCAGTGCTCTGGAGGTGACTTGAAATGCTGAGATCAGCAGGGACCAAGCAGTTGAAGGAGTGCTCTGAGGTTTCCTCCACCAGACACTACAGATGGATGAACCAGGAGGCAGTCAGTGAGGAAATTCATGGGCTCTGGGATGAAAGAAAAGAAGGGCAGGTGGAATCTCAGCATGCTGTTTGGAGAGGGGTTACATCCTGGCACAGTAGCTGGCAGGGATGTGGCTGGCTCCCACTGCGTGCCTCAGCCCTCTTCATGCACCTGAATGAGTACAGGGTTGTGCCCAGCCCAGATGGATGCTGAGCTTCAGCTTGAGAAAGGCATGGGTCTGGCACAAGTGCTTTCTCATTCAGTGCTGGTCATGACCTGTTTCTCTCACATTTCCTCCCAAATGGCTTTAGCTGATCATGCAATTCCTACCAATCGTGACAAAATGACTTAGATAGTCCTCAAGCAGTACAGCAAGGATTGCTTTGGAAAGTACTATCCACCATAAGGATGACAGAAGGATGGGCTGAAGCAAATCCATCTCCCTTGTCTGTTTTGGGTGCTTATGCCAAAATGTCTGGAGAAAAGGGACTAGACAGGGTTAACATACACTACTTGCACGAACTTCCCATATCGTAGCTTAAAGAAAGGAGTGAGATACCACTCTACTAGAGATCAGGGTACCTGCAGCTTCCAGCCTAATTAGCAGTGCTCTGTACCTGTATCTAAGAGCTGTATTTCTCTGTCCGGGAGGCACGTATGTGCTTGCTTTGCTCACAGTCAGCGCGGAGGAAATGCTCTGCCAGGAGCCTGAATTTGACAGGCTGTGAGCACGTTTTCTAGACCTGCATCTTCCCTGCAAGTGCCTCAGCTTTAGTCAGCAGACATGCCTGTAACTGGCATCAGAAGATTACTTCAGGTGCTGACAGGCTTCAGCACATTTAAGCTGTCAAATACGAACCTTGTTCATTACTTTCTCTCACAGCTGCACACCCTGATCGCCATCCCGTTTTGCTTTCCCAATATGAGCAAAAGCTGTGGCAGAGCAGCAGGAGTGGAGAAATAACAAGTTTGGCGCAGACAGCTCTTCCTACATGATAGACCATTTAATTAGGCAAAAGACCCAGTCAGACTGAGCACATACGATGTAATGAAGCTGATTTAGCTTAATTTGTGTATTAAAGAAAAGGACACAATTGTATAATGACCCATTCATACTAAAATGGCAGCGACAGAACAAATCTCAAATTTTGCCTAAATCAAACCACGCTGAGGTCATGAGCAGAAATACCAATGTGGTGCGCAGGACAGATCTCTGCCTCCAGGCACACAAAATACTGCACCCAGTTCATCATCACAGCAGGTAAGGGTATCCGCATACATCGCCAAATATGACTGTGGTTTAAAATGCTGGTCATTATGATTCTCAGCCATATCAGCCAGTTCTGCATCTTTAATAAAGTGGCACATTTTCCCTCCGGTCATAGTTTGAACCCATGCCTTATCTGCTAAAACTTCTGATACTTTATTTTTTTGCACACTCTAACTGCTGAACACAAGTATGAAGAATTTTGTTAATAATGGTAGAGCATTCACACAGCCAAGCGCACAGCAAGCAAATCCTTTATGCAGCCCATTTCTCCTCAGTGTTATGAGTAAAACTATTTAAAGTTTAATCAGTCTTTTCAGTTCCTGGCTAGGCTCTTGTTCTGATGTCTGAATGAAAATAAAATGAAAAATCTCTAATGAAAAATTCCCTAAAGAAGTTTTGTGCCACTAAGCTGATACAGGTGCAATACACCAGCGTGCTAAAGCAAATTACTCCGCCTTTGAAAACCTGAGACATTTATTCTTGAGTCCAAATTTTAAAACCTTTAAAAATCAAATGTTAGAAGTAGAAACCTGGGAGTAAAGCAAACCAAAGTATGCATAAGTTAGTTTTGGCAAAATTAGAAAAGAAAACAGAACAAAATAAAATACCATCAAGGGAAAGGGAAACCCACAAACATAAAGGCACTCACAGTGTGATTTTTTCAAAGTGGATTTTCACCAAAATCTTTACATAAACTGAAAACTTCATTAAAACATAAAGCTTGAAAGGTTTTAGTGGACAGGGCTCTTGTTTATTTTGTGAAACTGATGTCAGTCCAGGTGGAGGCTGTAATGAAAATAATTATATGATTTCAGTCCAGTTTCTTTGAAGGTTAACCCAGCATCACAAACCTATCACGTCATGTAACACCCATTGGCAAGGCCAGGGTTTCTTCCATCTAGAAAGTCCTAGGACTGTATGGAGGGTATGTAAATTGACCTACAAATCATTTGTGGGTCAGTGGCTCAGTAAACGTAGGTTAAAATCTTTTGATGGTCATCAATAGTTTGGAAAATATGAAAGGCCAGTTTTTCCAGAAACACACGTGTATCTGTCCTGAGTGTCAAAAATATTCTCCAGATGTGAACGGGTTCACTGTTTGCACGAATA
The DNA here is from genome assembly GCA_009806455.1 of Tetrax tetrax. Taxonomy (NCBI): domain Eukaryota; kingdom Metazoa; phylum Chordata; class Aves; order Otidiformes; family Otididae; genus Tetrax; species Tetrax tetrax. The sequence goes on from WHYT01017030.1 coordinate 41,824, forward strand.
CCTGGGGGCACCTGACTTGCAGGTTAGTCCTAAGCGCTGTGCACACTCATGTCACATGTGGTGCAGACCACTTAAAAAGAAAAGCAAACGGCGCATTTTTAGGAAATATGCTATAAACTCAGAATGCAGAACAGAAAAAGGGAAGTTCAGCTGAGATAGGAAACCAGTTCACTTCCCCTCTCAGCTTGAGAAGATTTTTATGAGAAGTTGAAAAGAACCTCTGAATGCCTCTCAAAAGATCCCACACTGAGTCTGAACCAGCCTCCAGGACCCAAACATCTCAAGAACTTCTTCGTATAAGCCTATTCCTAAAGAAGATACAGGAGGAGGAAAGAAAGTCCAGATTTTGACTTGAAAAAAAAGGAGTATTTCCTTCCATGATAGAAGAGTTGTGATATGCTGCCTCTGTCTGTTGCTGCCTGGGAAAACAAGTGTAGGCAAATTTTCTTACTGCTAGATGTTTTAACTTCACCTGGGTTAAGGGACTTGCAATGGACCTTTATTGAGGCTCGGCCACTACGCACTTAGGTAACTATCACACACGAAAGGCTGCATTTACTCATTATGCTGTATGCACCACAGCCTTAGCAAAGTACCTGCATCAAATGCAATCCTTTGCTAAGGAGGTCTTTATCCCAACGTTGCAGGAAAGAAACCTGTCTCTTGCAAAGCATGTGCATTTCAAATGTCTAACTCAGGCTCTCAAATGAGCTGAGAGGGCTGCTCTGTGCTCCCCCAGCTTTCCCTGCCCACATTTCCTCCCGTGTCCCACACAGCCAACAGCATGGAGAAGATCCAATGCTCCTGATGAGTACCTGAATACCTTGTCAGACACTGTGTAAGGAGTCCTGGGAGTCTCCTGGAAGCTGAAATGTTGACTGCAAAGCTTGTGGAAGGTGCTGAGGGACTTCAAGGCTCTGGGGCAGGTGGGGACCTAACTTTGTGCTGGCTGGATGCATTTATATTTCAATATTCATCACCATGTGCCTTTTCCTGAGCACAGATACCAAAAGCAAGTCAGCCCCTTTTCATAAGAAGAGGGCACCATCTTTCTTCTTCCTCTTATGAGAAGGGATGCTGATTATTCTACACAATCTAGTCCAACTTTGAATAATGAGTAAAAGGATTCACATTTGAAAGCCAAGTGCCATAAGCCATATGCTCACCAATCCCTCAAATCACCTTCTCTGGAGATAAGCAGTATGGAGATAACATATCTGCAGTTCTAAACCAAAAGTGAAATCAGCGTAACTTTCAAATATTTTTTTTAATGATTTATAAACAGGGTATAATGGCAGAATGTCACTTGTGTCATGGCCAGCACATGGTGCAAGTGGAAAGGAGAGAGCACTGGGCATAGCGTATGTCTGTCTCAGAAGTTATTGATGCTATCATCTGATATCCATCAATGAAGCTTTTTATTCTGTATATATCTATGCATAAAACAATTGTCTGGAGAGTCAATGTGAACTTTTAAAAAGAATTAAAACAATGTACAATCTCCTTTATATGTGATAGCAAGTGAAAGCCTTGTACGATTAAAGTATCAGTATTGGTTTGGGTTAGTTCCCAGATGTGCATGCTCCACTTCTCCCCTAACTCTCTAAAGACCTCAGTTTGGCTCAGTCCAGCAAGTCTGTTAAAAAACTTCCCTGTGACATCCATGTTACAGCAGAACTGCTTGGCTGCTAGAAGGATTCTGGAGTTTGAATGTTTTCCTGTTTGCATAATAAAAAATGTTGGATGCTGGACCGTGACATCACCTTGTCCCGAATCCCATCTTTGTGGTTTCAACTGCTCTGCTTTTCCACACTTACAGCAGTTTGAGCTCCTCCAGCAGCCTGTTGGTTCAGTGAAGAAATTTTTTACTCTTTAATCTGAAGTCTAACAAGCAAACATTGGTTATGTAGCATGAGTGGAGGGCTTTATTTGCTGAATGCTGCCTCTCAGGTCAAGTCTATTGGCATATTTGAAGATGGATGTTTTTGTAGCATAGAAGCCAAGCTGACTGTGATATGACCCTGTGGGGTGGAACATCAGGGTATTTTCTGTGTTTAGTTAAACCCTTATATCTGTGAGTAATTTAAAACATTGATTGAAGACTTGTGATTCACTTTTCTCAAGAGGCCTATAAACATGAGGGTCTTCTTAGTCTACGAACAATCATATTGCGATGCCAAGATTTAAAACAAACAAACAAAAACCCCCAAAATCTCTCCTAAGACAATAGTTGAGATTCTAAAGGCCTATAAATTAATCAGCTTTCCAAAAGGAAGAGAGGGTGAAGTCTAGGAGAGTCACTGACTTTCCAAAATAATGTGCTAAGCAAGCCAGAGTCTGATCCAAGGCTTGTTGAAGACAGCAAAAGGAATCCTTTCACTCCAACGGGAGTCTAAGGACTCTGCCACATCCAATGGCACCCTGAAATATAGGGAATTGTGACTCAAATTTTATGACTTATTACAGTCATTTGGACACAGGTCATTTGGAAAGAATACCTACTTTATGGACAAGAACAACACAGAGCGGAAATTTTATGTAAGTGAGACTGTTTTATATAAATCTGTGGGACAGTAGAAGTTACCAGTGGCAATCATTAGTTGAACAGTAATAGGATTCCTTGCTTCAGTTTGTCTGGTCAAGACAAATGGAAAGAGTCCATACATAGAGCAAAATTACTTTCAAATTCCTGTCTTTCTTTGCTGAACTGATGCTCATACAGTACATTCAATAGATACAGTAGCATGTTGTGCAGATCGGCCATTGTGCTGTGACTGCTACCCTGTTAAAACTTGCTGCTCAGTGTATAGCTAGCAGCTAAGAAATATTCACGCTAAGTATTATTTCTGTTGGAAACAATCTTCAATGTTTATGATAGTCACTAAAAGGTTAACAAATACGCAACAATTCCATGCACTTGGAGTCTGAAACACTCCACAAAAAATATCAGCTCCATCATTTTCAGGAAATCTGCCTTGCATTTTCACATTGACTGCCATGACTGACTTCCATGACCCAGCTAACTCAGACTGTTTTCTTATGACAGAGCAAGCAGGCACAGAAAACTCCCTAATTTCTGTAGCAGGGATTGTTATCATCTGCATATGTAAACTATGAGAAGACAAATTAAATAACTTCCATAATACTTTGCTAGTTGTATGTTGGCTCTTTTCCTGTGCTAAGCTCCTCTGTTTCCACAGGACCACAATGTCACACTAGTTGTGTACCTGCTTTAAACAGCCCCATAAATAGAGATCCACTGGGGAAAAGAAGGGATTGTTGCAGCTGATGGGATTTTAACCAAATAATCCACAGTGAAGAAAGAATTGCAAGTGGTTATGACAAAATGGGATAAATTTGTCAGTTTAGAATTGTAGCTTAAAAAACCTTTTCTAATTAAGACTACTTTAAAAGGCAATCTGTTCAAAGTCTTAATTTTGCAATATCTTACTCAAAATAAAAGTTGAAAATCTAAATGTCTAAATGTTTCTGATTTACACATATTTGTATTTAAATTCATGAGCACCCATCTGCTACTCTTGAGTGTTAACTAAAAATACATCAATGTGATGATATTAGGAAGAGGCAATTAATTCTCAGGTTTTGTTCGGTTTTGGAAAATAGAACTTTTACAGTATTCTGGGGTATTTCTGTCACATACGCTATGTGATTGTGAAGAATATAACTTCAAGCACCAATTTTTTTTTCAGTTCTAGAGCTGAGGGACTGAGCAGCCAGCCAAGAAACACCACAGAAGAATGTGTTGAGGGAATAGTAGTTCAGGTAGGTGGTTTGGCATGTTTCCTTCTACTGCACCGTTAAATTCCAGAGCACTGGGCTTGGCAGCACTCAGTGCAGCCTTCTGCATAAGTTACAGGCCGATGGGGCTCCCAGATTCACTGGATTCACGCACCAGAAACCTACTAGCAATGCTGCAGAAGAGGTAACTTTGAAAATCAGACTCAGCCTGCAGTGGCAGAGAGGCTGGTATTCATACACTCACAGTATGTCCAGAAAATCCCACCCCATCAACCTCTTGCCGAAAGCTTTTTAAGAAACCTTTCTACAGTCTCCTATAAATTATTATTTTTCTAAAAAAATATGCCTTTCACAGAATTGCATAGATTTTGTCACAAAAATAGACTCTAAGAAGTTTTCATTTTCTTTTGAAATGCTTTAGAAGTTCTATAGCAATTTGTTCAGGGTTTTGATCACTTTTTGGCTTTATCCCTATTGAATTTTGTGAAATGCTTTCATAGAGGAAATAATTCATTAATGGTTGTAGCCCTTAGCACAGGCCTAAATGAGGAAGGGAAATCTGAGTTCCCCGTTGCTGGTGACGGCAGTACATAGGAAATCCTTGCCCAATCCTCCCACCCAGTACTTGGCACGGGACATGGCTGGAGAGCAAAAGGTCTGAGCCTGGGGAAGCACTATATCTAAGGTGATTACGATTTATTAGGGCTATACACAAACAAATCCTCTGCACTAATTAGGGAGACTGGTAGAGAAGGGAGTAAATTGCAGCTGAAAAGGAAGACAGGAAGGTGAGCTGATAAAGAGAGTCTCCCTGACCAGAAGCCGCCCATTTTCAGTCCTACGGTGAACTGCGGGCCAAGTTAAAATCAGTGCTGCCCACTAAGTGCCATGGTCTCGACAGGTCCCTAATTTCACCTGTCATCTCTAGAGATTTTATTCAGGAGGAATAAACTTGAGCAAGAGAAAGAGAGAGGAACAACAAGGGGTTTCCTCAGAGCTCTTAAAAAGGTTGTCCAGGGAAGACAATACAGACTACGTGGCTTTGAAGTACTTGCAGGTTGTCTCTGTCAAGTCTCTCTCTGTCTTCCCTGTCTCTACAGGGAAGAACCAAGACTGCGCAAAAGAGAAAAAAAGATCCTGTCTCAGACTCTTTCCTTTGTCATGTAAGCATTACTTTGTCTTATGTTTGGAGTGACAGGATTGGGTTTTTCCTATTTTCACTGAGCCTCAGAACTCTTAGTGGTGGAAAATTCTCTTGTTTAATCTCTTCACAGTGGCTTATTTGGTCCTTGGCTTTACTGGTTCACTCCTGATTCTACAGTCTCCATCTGTACAGCACACTCAATGTAGAGCTGTCTTAAATTTTGTCTGCTGTTCTTGTTACTAGGAGCATGATTTCAGAGATGAATGTTTATAACACAGCTTGAGGAATTTCATCCTCCCCTGGTAAACTGTGTAGGAGATTGCTTTAATGGACAAAGAAAAATGTCTGCTGGACTGTGGCCAGAAGCTTGGACTTGCTTGCAAAGAAGAAAATACATGTTTAACCTTCTGGTATTGTGTACAGAAGACATATTTAAAAGAAAATCTCACCTCTTTTCTCACAACCTAAAATGGAACCAGTAAAAGATTAATGTGTTTTTCACTATTTTATAGCAAATCACTTAGTTGTGACAAGTTTACTTCTGCCTCATGATCAGATGTATTAAAAGCCTGTCCTGCTCTGGTTTCTTCTACAAATATGTCTAATTGTGAAAATAAATTACAGATCACTGTGAAAAACTGAAGAAAACTAAAAGTTATGAAAAGAGAAAGTGATAATAGGTTTTTATTCACAGATATAAGGATTCTGACTTGAAACAACAAATTAAAAGCTGCAGCCCAGTTTTAACTTCCCAGAATAGTTTGAGCAAGACTTGGGACTTAAATTCAGCAAGCCATAATGTTAGTTAGATTTATGCTTGTGCAGTTCATTTAATCAGAGCCTGAATAAAGACTTCAGGATGTAAGCTATTCTGAAGTCCACATGACACAGGGCATTCTGAGTTTAAGTAAAATTCATTGTAGAACAGTTTCTAACCTACACTGAAGAGAAACAGAATCACCATGTGTTGCCTGGCTAATCTATCATGTTCCATTTATTGTAAAAGAAATATACATGCTCAGAGCTATCTTGAAGAATGGCTACTAACAGGTAGAGAGCCTAACAACATTCATGCCAAACGGTTGTTGAGCATTTCAGTGGTTGCTTAAAAACTGTAAATGCGTAGGAGTTACAAAGCAGAGTTTCAAGCAGGATCTAAGCATCGCTGAGGAAGCAGCCAGGGTGGACTACTGCCTTTCTCAGCCTGAGAACAGTAATCAAGAACTATGAATTGCCTTCTGTGTTTCCTCCCCTCACTCACTGGTCTAGGTTAAATGTTCGTTAACTGTATCCCCATGGAAAATGTTATGTGCCAGGAATGGAAAAGCACAGCAGTGATAGTCCCATGCAGCTGATGGAGTGATTAAAAGCTGATGGGTCCCTTCTGCCACTGCATCTCAAAAAGGGAAAAGAGGATGCCTCTTCTTCCTTAGAACACCTTATCCCTGCTGCTGCTTCTGAGCTGGAGAAGGATGGAAGCTCTTTCTGCTGTTGGCATTGCCTGAGGTTGCTCTGGAACAGGAGACTGACTGCTCTTTCCTTAATTGAAGCTCTGGAGAACCAGAACTTCTCTCCCACATTTCTGGAAAAGACTATCCGTCCAAAGTGGGATCACAATGGAAATGTGGGCTTGATCCTGGCCCCACCTCTCAGGCTCACGAGTTCCCTCACCCATGGTAGCTTCCCTATTGAGCTGTCAAGAAGCCCAGAAAGCATGCAAACTGCTCATAGAGAAAGCCATGTATGCCTGCAGGGGCAGCAGGCAGCTTGGGATCCCACCTGGCTTCTGTCACAGCCAATGCGCTGCTCAGAAACCTGTCAACTACAGTTTGGCTTTTGATTTTCCAATGGAGAAATTTTATATCACAAATTTCCAGCCAGCTCCGCTCTGTATTGCTACCGTTGCTACAAATGAGAAAGGCAAAATGGCCCCAGAGAGCCTTGCACAGAGAAGGCACAGAGTCCTGGGAGACCTAGCATTACGGCGGGTGTGGAGTCCTGGCTGCCACGACTCAGCCACAAATACACTTCCGAAATGTCAGATATTCCCTCCAGAATTAAGTATGCATATTCACTCTAGTGTGACGGCCAAAACAGGTCACGTGCCTTTGCAGGGACTTTATTTAAAGGGGTTTTTGCAACACTGTAGTCCTCTGCTAAAAAGTTCTGCTTCTTATTAGACTTCTAGTCCTGGCCAATATTCTTCGAATTTAAGAAAAAAAGTGAATTCTCCTGCTCTTTTTCCCACAAAGAAATTCATGCTTTTTTTTTTTTTTTTAAAACACCTAGTTGTTTAATACGTTGCACTTGTTACCTTAGCTGACTGAAATGCATTTATAGCCAAGCTGGACAATGGCATCTATCAGAAGTATGCAGGGCTACCAAAATTACCAGGTCCAAAACTATTGTTGATGAAGTTAGGCTCTTAAAACTAATCAGGACATTGCTCCTGATGAGTGATAGTGTTAAAGTGTTACTGTGACTTTGCTGGCTCAGCTTGAGCAACAAATCAATTACCATGTTATTTCTTTGCATTGCAACTCTCAATGTACTAGTCTTTTTCCATCTATTAGAAACATGATGAAAATATCAAGCTTGTGCTTAGTGGATGTTTTTCACCTTCTCATGGCATTCAGATGTAGATATTACAAGGAAAATTAACTAACATCTAAGTAGTAACTGGACTTTTTAAACTAAAGTGCCTATAATGATGCTGTTTTCCAGCTCAGTTTGAGTTAATTTTTATTATGCTTTACTGTTAAACACAGATTATGGTCTTAGGGGGACCACAGATAAACACTGCCATTGCCTCAAAGAGATCAAACTATTAAAAAAAAAAAAAAGATGCATACATGAAAAAAATGCACTGAGAAACCCTGTTTGTTTAGAAATACTAGTCCAGCTTCTTTGCTGCACCAGACTGCTGTTCAGTACAACTTTTTGGGAGAAGGCAGCCAAGATAAGCAGGGAAGCTATCACAGCTTCGTGATTTTCTGCTCATCCTCCTATTTCAGTTCAAAATAGATTTCGGGACATCTTGCCAAAGGTTGAAACTAAAGTCATCCTTTTTAGGACCAACGGGACAATGATGATCACATGGGCTGGCCTCCCATATAACACAATCCAAGTTTGTGTCTCTAATAATTTCCATGACGAGGATGTCTCGCAATAGGCAGGGGTCAATATACCCTAGGCACATAAGTGCAAGATTAAGCAGTTTACAGTCTGAAGCAGATGGACAACTACTGATATCCAGCTTGAAGACCTGTTACCCTTTGAAGGGGCCTTTCTCCACAGAAGTTACAGGAAGCCTGTACCCATGTACCCTGGTTACACACTTGCATTCAGAAGGCAGGAATCCAGCTCACGGCCACCTTTGTTGCAGAGACAAGCTCTCCTGGCATTTAAAATTTTACAGACTTTCTCCAGCTTCCTTTATTTCTTGCATCTTCGCTTTTACCTCCAGTTTTTACTGGTGATTATTCCACTTTTCTTCTAAGCATATGTTCTGCTGCTTCCATTTGTCTTTGATATTTTTTTTCTTCAAAGACACAGTGCTCAGAGCTGAATCTTTCTCATTAAGGGTCAAGTTACACGGAGCCACACCATGAGAATTACTCTCATTCAGATCTACACTAGAAATAAGAATAAACATCACAAAGATCTCTGCTGCTCTCTTAACCAGTCCTGAGATATCTGTTAGTCTCCCTCTAGTATTGATACAGAAAACAAGCAATTAAGTGCTGTCTTTCTCCATTTGTATCTTGTACTCCTTCTACTACAAGTCCCAATTAGCGGTGCGCTCTCAAGGTGCACTTCCATGAGATGAGTTGAGTCAGTCATCTTTTTCCTCCAGCTCTTGGCCATGTTCTTCTGCCTCTTTTCTCACACTGGGCTCTGCCCTGAGCTGATTCAACCCGCCAATCTGGCAGAAAATTATCTTTAAAAAAAAAAAAAAAAGTGCTTTTTAGCCAAGTCAGTGAGCTGAGAGACCTAGTGAACACTGGATTTGGTGCAAGGGAGGGTGTAAAAAAGCAGGGAAAAACAGGACACCTGCTTTGGATGGCAGCAAGCTGTTGTGCAAGCAGCTTTGTTTTCCACTGACCGTTCTTTCCTCCCTCCTTCATCTTTTTCCAGATTTCAAATCTTTTCTCCTCCCTTACCTCTTCTTACGTAAAACTAGTGAAAACCAAAGACTGACGCGGTTGTTTGTTCGTACCGCAGTCTCCTGAGGCCCAAATTTTAAAAGCCGGTCTTCTAGATTCGCCGCCGGGGCAGCAGGAACGCGAGGAGCCTCGCCGTTGCCGTTTACCTCGCACACCCTCCCCAACGCAGCGCAAAGCGCCCGGACAGGTGAGGAACACCGGGGAAGGGGCGATGTGTGGACTTTCCTCTCAGTATAAACAGGGCCGTCTCCAGGGATATCAGCGGCCCTTCTCCCCCTCTGAAAAACGGCGCCGCGGGGAACCCGCAGGAAAGCGCCCGGGCCGTGACGCTGCCCCCCAGGCCCCGCCGCGCCCCGCCAGAGCGCGGCCGTTGAGAGGCGGCCCTCGCGCGCCACCCAGCGGGGCCGTTGCGGTGCGGCCGCGGCCTCAGGGCACCCCGAGGGGACGCGGGAAGGGGGGGGCGGGAGCGGGATGTCTCACAGGCGGCCATGACCCCTCTCGGCCGTGCCCGTGCGAGAAGGGTGAGGTGTCCCTCGCTTGAGTCCGGAGCGTTTCCGAGCGCCTGTTGTGTGCGGGGAGAGACTCGGGCAGGCGGGGAACCGTGGAGGACTCCGTGCTCCCTCTGCCCTGGAAGCAGGGACGGTGAGGGTGGCACAGTGCGCGGTGTGGGACTCGAGGGCCACAGGCTCCTGTCCCCCGCTGTCTTGGGGAGGCACGTTAAGGGCATCTGTTCTCACATGTCACACCCCCTCTGAATACCAGGCAGTGTTGGTGCCCTTGGCAGGAACTGGCCGTTGCGCGTTTTGGCGGTGGCGGCATTTGGGGTGAAAAGAGAGTGGCAAATGGCAGGGTGCGGTGTGGTTGTGAGACAGGTGTTGTCCCCAGGACAGTGTGTGGCCTCGAGGAAATCGTATGGGCCACATGTCACTCAGACTACCCCTGCAAAAGGTTCTCCGTCAGGGACAGAGGGAACCAAGGCTGGCTATGGGGAGGCATTTGATTGATGTGTTGCCTTGGAGCCAACCAGTACCTGACTTGTGCCCTGACCTTCCTCGCCTGATGCTGCTCAGTGCTGCACAGCCTCACCTTGCCCTCCAAACTCCCACTTGCAAGCCCTTATCAGCAGTTCCAAACATTATGGCCCAAAGGCATAATGGCATCATGACATGTAGTACTGGCATGGTGCTCATTTTGAGAAAAATATCAAGGAATGTTTAAATGTTATTGCCCAACATTAGTTTGCAGCCTAACACAAATTAGTTGAGAGTACCCTGAGGTCAAACAGATTTCCTGTTCTGCACATTTACAATTTTCATTTGCACCATCATTTGGGAGAACACTGCAGTAAGTTAAAAAATAGGCACATTTTTAGCATTCTTTCTGCATTTCTGGATCTGATGCAAAATAGTGAAATCAATACCTTATTTACATCATATGCTGCCTCACACATTGTTTGCTCTTCAGAGTAGCTCTTGATGTGTATCAGGCTTGTTCAGAGCGTAGTCCTAGATTTTATCATTACTTCCAACTTCCTGCTCAGTAGGACTTTCAGTTGTGTGAGGAATGCCGATCAATAGACATCTTTAAAGCTTTAAAAGCATTTTAAATTTAAAATATAGTTAAAAAAAATGGAAGTGTCAAAAAGGATTGTTTTGCATCTGGAAGAGATACCATAATTTGCCACTTCTGCAAATGGTTTTCTTGCTTTTGAAATAACTGTACCAACCCTTTACACCTTCAACGAAGACCAAACCAACCTCTACAACCCCATTCTATTTAAAAAGTGACAGACATGATCTCATTGACATGAAAACAACTTACTCAAATTGCTTTGACATTATTTTCAATTTTGCTGGCTCTGAGGCAAGCTCTTCCATTTCTGTCTTTGATTTTGCCTGCTTAAGTCCTACTTTCCCAATCCAAAGCTATTGAGTAAAACATAAAGTGCCTCCTTTATGAACATGAGTGATCTTGAAAAACTCCTTAGTAACTTGCTAAAGTGGATTATATCAGTATGCAAAAGAAGTATATCAAGTATTTTATGTGCCTGTTGACATACGAATCTGTGTTTCCATGTGCTTTTGAAAACTGGAAGCAAAACAAGAAAACAGAAAAACATGTTTCAATTGTTACTACAGTTTCTTCTTAAAGCTGGAATCTTACTCTGTTGTTCTCAGAAATAACTGATATTTCAGTTTGAATATAAAAGTACATGCCAATGAAAATGCTTCTAACCAAAAATCTGCCTGTTTAAGAACAGTGTGATGTTGCCTGAGATGCTTTTTTAGCTGTATGTTAGGTTTGGATTTTTGAAACTACATATTGAGTAACCATGCAGTAGCTTTAAGTAGCATCTGTAAGAAGTGGCAATAGAAGAAACATTTTCACTGCCTTCACAGACAGCAGTACTGCTGTCTGAATGTACTAGGGGGGATTTTGTTACTTCTGCTAAAATACAGTACAAAATTCTAAGCAGTCAAAGAGTCCAAGACTTAGTCTGGACCACACAGAATAATGATTCCCCATGTAACCTACTAGTTTAATCACACTAACACAGGCTGGGTGGAATATTTATAAATTAGAAAAAAAAAATCACAATAAAAACATGCAAACATTTAAGAGGCCATCATTATCATTCCTGACAATTGATCTTAATACCCTCTTTTACAAGAGGGCTAACTTGGTGTTGAAGTTGCTGCAGCCTTTTTTGCCCACAAGGTAGCAGCACCAGAGCGATGAATGAGCAAGAGGCTTGTGAGCCCATCGCACCGAATTCTGAAAGGCTGTCTGATTTATGTACTTTTTAGTCTTCAGGAATCAGCAGCTGAGAATCAGGGAAAAAAACACCAGTGCTGGGTGCAAACAGCAATTAAAATAATAAATAATAAAGTCTACATTTACATTTTACTTTAACAGACGTGTCTCCTGCTGAAAAAGCAGGGGACTTGAAACAATATGTAAAATTAAAATGCTGTGTATACAAATATATTTGTGTGAGTGTATATGTGTGTGTGCATTGAATACTGTAGAAATCCTGTCTTGCTATTGTATATAGCAAACATCTTGTAACTAATTGTTTTGCCCACAGACACACGCCTCTGGTCCCCTCTGCTTGCTAATATACACGTAGCTTTAGTGGCCTGGATGGAAAGTTAAAATCAGAGGGGAAATTTCTGATAAGCTCACAAGTGCTAGTACAGAATAGGGGCAGAAATGATGGAAGAACACAGCACATCACCCATGTGAAGGGTTTTTTAATGGGAAATTACAGACATCCTAAGGCCACGTATTAGGCGATATTTACTGGAGGAACCCATTTGTGGAGTTCAGGAGGGGCACTCCGCCACTTGCAGGTGGTAAAAGTCTTTAAAATACTTTAATATGGTCTGAAATTGCATATTAATAGGGAAGCTGAAAAAAGAAACACTTTTCGTTAAATAGAAGTAAATACATAACGTGATGTGGAATGCATGTGCGCACACATGTATTTACAAAGAGTTTGACTCTTTTTGAGTTTTGACTGCCAAGGAATATATACATATATATTATTAAAATGTAAGTTTATACACACATACTCTTACGGTTTTTATGGCTATTAATATATTTTTCCTCTTTGGAGTACAGTCAGACACCATTTATCTTTGTGAAGGAACCAGGCAGCGCTGTGGAATTAGATCTAATGTAGACTGGAGTGTTTATTCCTATTGTTGTCAACACAACATACACAAACTCCTTTGGGCTGCCAACTCTTGTCTCTTACATCAAGGAAACTGAATCATGTACCTTGGCCTAAAAAATTAACATAGCTTGCATAAATATATTTGATAGTGTCCTTGAGCTTCCTAAAAGGTAAGACAAAGACAAACACAAAGAAGCAGAAACAGCATGTACATTTTTTCTTTTTAAATGCCATGACGTCAGTGATCATTTGTACTTTGCTGAAATTGCAGCACTGGATCCTATCAACACACTAAATAAAAAAAAAAAACCAGATGGTTCTGTGTGCAGTTGAACTAATGAAGCCAGGTTTCCTATCAGTTTGTGTCTTGTAGTTCAATTCCCCCACATCTAATAAAATGCAAGCTCTGTTTTAGCTTTTCCTATCCTTGCAAAATGCTTTTCTCCTGTGTGTATTCTCAGTTCTATAACAAGGAGTGAGCAATCTTCCCCATAGTAGGGGCACTAATTCAGGCCTTGCTGCTTTAGAAGATCAACTAATTCGAAGAAACTTGTCATAAGTTAATTTCTCTGTGGCATTTGACTGAGATTGGCCAAAGATTCAAAAATACAGGAGACGATGCAGAGGTATAGTTCCACTTGCACACACACAGACATGAAGACAGCGCAGCTACAATAACTGTTCTCCTCTGGGAACTATGGAAAGCAGTATATCTGTATTTGAAGAAAACAGAAGAGATCAGTGTGCTATCATCCATCTCCTTTTAACTCGAATTTATTAATTTTTCATTAAAGGCACTGGACAATTGTTCAGGGCAAGAGCTGCAGAGAATATTGACAAGTCTGACTGAATGCTTCCACTCCCTATGAGGTAAGATATAATTTTGTTTATCTTTAGAGCAAAAGATTCAGTAGAATTAAATACAACTTGACAGAACAGCAGGATTTCTGGCAGGCTGGTTGCGAGTCTGGTCAAAGGTATTTAAGCTTTCACAATATTTGGTGATTTATTAACAAGGTTTGATTATACGCTTACAAGACAACTGCTGAAGTAGTAAGTATGAAGTGTTACTAACACATTAAAAGTTTCTGTATTCGTTATAACCAGTAGATAATCTCTAGTTGGGCGGGGGGATTTCAGAAAGAACACCATACCACAAAAGAAAATTTACAGAAGGATTACAGCTAAAGCATTTTATGTCAGTTGTAAAATACTAATGCCTTCCATACAGAAATGAAAACAACGGTAAATTAAGCTACATCTTGGCTAGAAATAGCATGCACCGTTATTTACAATGTAATGGTTCTCTCACCCATTGAACACAATTAATCAATAATAAGCTAATTTTTCTAATATGGCACAAGAATATTGCCCAAGTTCAAAATTTCCCAAAAGATCAGTCAAACTACATGGCCTGGTTTTACACAAATAGTGCTGTAAGGAGGCTGGTGCCCCATGCAGGCGTGTCAGTGTTGCAGCTCTGGTGTGCTAAGCTCATCCCCGAGCATCTGCTTGGGGCCAGGGGCAGAGGGAGGCAGGATGTTCACAAGGTCTTCCCACCCTGGAGCTGCTGACCTTCATGAAACTTGTTGGAACTTCAGTATCTTGTCATATTTCTTCTGTCAATACTGGCTGAAATTAAGCTGTGGGTTCATAGAAGCACAGAATGGTTTGGGTTGGAAGGGACCTTAAATATCATCTAGTTCCAACCCCTCTGCCCTGGGCAGGGACACCTTCCACTAGACCAGGTCACTCAAAGCTCCATCCGACCCAGCCTTGAACACTTCCAGGTTCAGGAGCTACTACTGGGTGGAGAAAATGTCATGGTATTGCCTGATAGAAGGACAGCGTACAACCTGGGGACATAAGCCTCGTCTTCTTAGGAACTATGGCTAAACAAACTCCAAATACACCAAAAATACACAGAGCTAACCATTTTATAACAGATGGTAGTCTGCATTTGCATGATTTTTAGGACTTAGTTAAAAAGTTTCTTTTCAACTAGGAAAAAAATCCACATGCAGAAAAACAGCACTTTTCTAAAAACAGTTCCTTTCAGTTTTTTAGAACATACGTCAGATTTAGGCCCATTTCAATGTGCCAAATCTAGGCAAATTCATGTTTAGTTCCCCAGCTTGGAAAGCTGTGGTGTTCTCGCAGGTTTCTACATGCATGCGATAACTTCTGTGCTGGTAAAATGGCCACAGATGAAAAGCAAATACAGAGTTTGGGACCAGAGAGGTGACCTGATTTGCACAGTTCCTATGTATCCAGGTGGTTGTAGACAGCAGTTCTCCTGGGCCATTATTTTTGAAAACAGGCCACTTGTCTAACGCCTGCAGTCTGAGACAGACACTTTGGAAAACTCACTTTGGTTTTTGCATCCACAATGTTTTGTTTCAGCTTTGTTAATTAATTTCTCCAATTAATTACCTTTTTAAAATCCTTTCCTGTTTTAATTGCCTTATGGAAAGATTTTTGGCAGATGGTATTGAAATGAGAAAATAAAAATAAAGGTTCTCCAACAAATTTTTATTACTATTCTTGAACATTAGAAATACCATCAGCATGGAGATTCACATAGTTGTGTTCCATTTTAAAACACTGATGGATTATGTAACTTAAAACAATTACTTTTAGCAAAATTAATTCTTTAAAATAATTTTATTTTAGTAGTTTCCATAAAATTGAAGAGATTCCCATCCTTGGTTTAAAAATCTCAAATTACAAACATATGAACAGATTACTTTTCTTGTAACTAGGAAAACTGCAGAATACTGAAACAGTATTCATCTTTCCATCTTAACAAATTTCTGCCTGCCTTTCAGGTTGTAGTTTGGTCTCACATAAGGCGAGTTTCATCTTCTGGTTCTTAGTGGAGAATTAGTTAGCAGCTGTAGTTATTTTAAAGGTAGTTTTGTCTGAAGGTAGACATCAGGCTGATTTACATTTGCTTATTTGCACTAAGACTGAACATTCTGGAGTTCTTGATACCTGTTTAAGGTAGTACTTTTTTTTTTTTTAACAGCACTTTGTTCACTTTTTAAAGGTAATTAGTGTGCTTTTTAAGAACTACATTGTGCTCCTTTGTTTCTGAGTGGTATGGCTGAGGAAAATTCCACCTGTTGAAAAGCAGTTTCTTCCATTGCACAGAGATAGCAGTTTCCTTACTGGTTTCCTTGAGCCCTCCCACAGAACACGAGTTTTACACTTTTAAATTCTGGCAGCATGTTGTGCACAGGCACCCTCCAGAAGCCTGCAGGAAGTCGAGTGGGCACAGCAGGTTTTCTGTGATGATCCCTTCTTCCATTCCAGACCAGAAACAGGAGGCGCAGGAAGTGACAAAGGAGAAAGAAGGGTCTTGTGAGCATCACTGAAAAAAGTGATGTTTCAGATGCGACACAGAGGCAAAAGCCCCCACACCCTGTTAAACCCAAGTTCCTCCATGACTTTGGGCAATTTATGATGGACGTTGTTGTGCCCTTAGATGGCTAAAATTGCAATGAAGCTTTTTTTTTTCTCTTCTAGCAACTGGGTTGGAGTTCTCCACGATTTTGCAGCTTCAGGTCTCCACTGATGCAGTGGAAATACAATTTCCCTAGGGCCTAGCAGTAGCAAAGGTTAAGTTAGTGAAAACAAGCAGCAAACAGACTGAAGAGAGACACATAAACAGGTACATTTGTGCTTGAACAGCGCAGTCGAGCAGTGTGTGAGGCAGGTAGAGCAGGCGCCCCCGGGCAGCACAGCACAGCCCGGCGGGATTCCCAGAGCTGCGGCCCACCCAGGCTCACAGCTGGAAGCCCAGGCCCTGGCCCCGACCCCGGCCAGGCCGGAGGTCTGTCCGTCCTTTCTGGGGCTGACAGGGCAACAAGGCGGGCACGGCACGACACGGCCCGGCCCGGCTCTGCCCACCGCCCTCCTCCACACGGCAGCAGCCGGTGCCCGGCCGGCCACTGCGGCGGAGGCCCGTCCCCCTCGATCCGGGTATCGCCGCCCCGGGGCGGCCCCGCCGCCGCCGCCGCCACCGCCCCCTGCGCCGCGGCGGGAGAGCTGGAGGGCCGCGCGGCGCCGCGCCTGGGCCGGACGCGCTCCCGCCGCCGGACGGGCCCGCCGGTACGTAACGGGGGCGAGGGGCCGGGGCGGCGGCGAGACGCCCCTCCCGGGGGCGCGGGCCGCGCTACGGCCTGACACGGCTTGGTTTCCGCCGGTCTGCCGTTGCGGAAAATCCGGTTGTATGAGCTTCCCGCATTAAAACAACAAAAATCTGGAGAGGCGAGGAAGGGTCAAAGTGAAGGCTGTGGTCCCGCGCGCGCCGGTGCAGAAGTGTGTGCCCCTCACCACCCCCTTCCCCCCGCCGCCTTGTTTTTGCTGTCATAGCACGTAGCCTTTTATTGCAGAATCTGCTGGAGTTCTGTTGTAACTTTGTATCTGCAGCCTGCGCCAGTTATTCCAGCCCTACGCTTTTCTGGCTGTAAAGCAAAGTAAGTCGTTTGCGTAGAGTAGGAGAAACATCTTTAACTCTGAGTGTTATTGTTGTCTCACAATTTTAGGAGAGTGCAGAAATGTCTTCCTTCGAAAATAAAGGACTGATACTGGGCATAATGGCAGGGACTGCTGGAGTAAGCCTGATGCTGATTTGGTACCATAAGAGCCGAAAACCTGGTGCAGCTATGCGTATACCTGCGTTCCTAGATGTAGGTAACCGGCTTAATTCTGTGAGCTTGCAAAATGAAGCTCCTAATGAGCAAGGAGAAGTAATGGTTTTACATGGAAGACAACTGCAGATACTAGAAAAACTGAATGGCTTGCTCATAAGTGTGGATGAACTGAAGAGAGAGGTGAAATTTCTGAAAGAAGCTATTCCAAAGCTTGAAGAGCTTGTTCGAAATGAGCTTCAAGGGAAGGGAGACATTCAGAGAGTAAGCCCATCACACAGAGCAACAAAGCGGAGAAAAACTGAGACAGCTTCTGGTACAGCAGAAACTACCAGCTCTGAGGAGGCCGAAAGTGAAGGAGGGTGAGTCAATAATGTTTTGTATATACTACAGTACACATACAGTGCAAATTGCATCACTACCTATGGGAAACTGTGTACTGTAAACAGGAGCCCTTTCAAAGTTTTATGTATATTTTATACTTCTCTATATTCATGGGGAAAAAAAACCCAAACAAATTCAGATTAATGATTTTTAGGTCAGAGAAAACTCTGAGTGACTGTCTCTGAATCTGGATCTGCACGGCTGAGGTTGACTTAATGCCAAATGTAAAACAGATTTTTAAGGGTAGCAATCTGATGCAGTATTGCTACATAGCTATACACCGAGGGGTAAAGTTCAGAATGGTGGTGTAATTTTAAAAGTGCTTCTAGTAGGGAAGTAGTCTTGCCTTGTGTCTCTGACAGAGTTTGTTCAAACTGTACAAATGTGCTTTTTGTAATAGTTGTCTTCTATGGGCCTTAAAGGTGAGTTATTTCAGTGTTCTTCCTATAAAGTACTACATGCTATGAAAGCTGTGTCCGAATCCAACACCTGTACAGTATGTTTATGTGTATTTGCTGTTGTATGTACCTTCTGGTGGCTTAAAAAGTAATCACAAGGGATTTAGGGTACTGACTTAGTAAGGTAGAAAGCTCCTAGTTTTAATCACATCTTGTAGTCCCGTCATGGTTAATGGAATCTTTTATATGCGTGAGTTGAGGAACATGTTAAAGGATCAGATGCACCTGGAGTCCAGGAGGACTATATTTTTCTCTTTTCATATGTTACCTAATGTACCCTCCAGAAGTAATGCAAAAATGGTGATGACATTACTCTCCTGTAATTGCAACTTGGTTTTGATATAATCAAGTACTTACATGCAATTTAACAAGGGTGTGTTTGTAGCAACTGAGTTTTTTCAACCATCTCCTCAGTGTGTTATACATACCTGTGTGGGCAGCATTATGTCTGTAAATTGCCTATCTTAAGTCACTTTTTTCTTTAAAGATGTGTTAATTAGCTGTAATATTCTGAAAAGAGCAACGTACTGCATATAATAATGAATGGAATTCTATTTTTAAGAGTTTCTCCAAATTTATTTTCACTTTCTGTGGGCAGAATTTCATGTGTTACATCCCAGCCCACATGCTTCACAAGTCTTATGTTTTGATACCATATTTTGAGACTTCTATTATGAACCAGTTTTTTATTTTAAGTATTCAGTATTGGTAGGGGTATTCAAAGACATTCCTCCTTCATTTGATGTAGAAGCATTTAAGTTCTGTTAGTTTCTCAGATTGTTTTATCCATTAGTTGGTTTGCAGAGGCCTTTATGTTATGCATAAAACACTTGGAGATGTAGATAAGGCTAAAGGACCAGTTTATGAATTATCAGGTTCACAGACACAATATAGGGCTTATTCCACGCCTGGCATTTGAGAAGGTCCCGTTTTCTGGTCAGGAGAGATGCGTTGATGTTTGAGAACACTCCAAGGGAACTTGTCTGTTCAGATTCTTCTGTGACGAAGCAGCTGATGAGATGGTCCAATACAACTGATTACAGTGTGCAAGAGCTTTGAATGTGTCCTTAAGAGAGGCCTTCTCTGACAAGTATTTGTGTACAGTCAGAAGGAAGGAAAATAATTCAAGGTTATAGATAGTGTTAGACATTTGAGTATGTGCTTTTCCAATGCTATTTTTTAATCCCTTTTGAAAAGAGGTGGGTTTTTTTCCTACTAACATCATGTATTTGATGTGCTTGTTTTGAATATCTTCTCTAAATTTAAGGTAATTTTATTTCATTTAGGTAATTTTCTTTTCGTATTTTGTTTCTTCCTCTTGCAAATGGAAATAGGTTGTTAATCCTGATCTGTGTACAGTTGCAATGTATACAGCTTTTTCTGAGGTCTTACTTGACTTAGTGACAGTGACATTCCACACACAATAATGCATTCAGTTGCCAGTTTGTGCACTAGAGAAATTATTTTTTCTTTGTTATAGATTAAACATTTTTTCACTTTCTGTATTCTATCTAAAGTACATACAACACGCTTCACTGCTTCAGCAATATTTTCATAATCTAGAAGATAGGATTTTGCTTGTGTTAAGCACTTCTGATTTTAACTGACAAATGGGTAGATGTTGGGAACTGACAGATGAAGTAATAATAAGAGTTTTATGGACTTGTGCTGGATGACTACATTGGTTTCAGATTTGTAAACGTCTAGAAAAGCTTTCAATGCTACTTGATTTTTCCATAAAATATTTAAAGCTGTCAGTTTCTGACATGGTCCTCACTGCTTTGATCATCTGCTCTGGTCATCTTCTCAGTGTGACTGTATTCAACACTTTGGGAAAAGAAACTTTCTATTTTGCCTTTCAAAAATTATATATTTCTGTAAGTGGAAAATATCACATGCTTTTTAATAAATTAGATATATTTTTACATAATATCAGATAGCCTGAATGGAAGGTACACTGAATGGGTGGGACATAGACTGAATGCTAAAGAGCCTACTTTAGGTTTCTAGTCTGTGCTTTTCTGTATTCTGTTCCTAATAGTTTGTTTCAGTTTCCATCATTTACCTCAATCTTTAATATTTGAGAATATGTAACAAGCACTCATTCATTTACAAATACAAAAATTGTGTCTAGATTATCACCTGGAATGGAGAGTGTCACCTAATTCTCCTCTTTGTGATTTTAAAGCTATTTCCTCCTTGATACAGCAGTGGTGAACCATTGACATCAGTGTCGTGTTTGGCACCTATCTTCAGCTGGCCTGGTATCCAAGCTTTTCAAATTACCTTTGACATCAGTCAAACCGGAAACCGGAAAGGTTCACTGCGGTAAATCTTGTCCCTGCAGAGGTTTTATTTATAATTTTTCCTTGAAATAGTTTAAATATTCAGCAGGAAGAAACATTTCCCTTGCCTGTTTCTGAGTATCACTTCACTTATCATTTCTACATTTATTTTTGCTGCCCATTTGTTTTCAATGCAACCCTCAGTTGACCTAAGAATCTGGTTTGCCAAACTTCTCCTCGAAGGTTGCTTGTCGTTACAGATGGATATGCATTCTGCTGGGTCCTACTGTGCAAATTCAATCCAGATCAATCTGTGACATATAATCACCTTTCTATTGAATTAGCTGGAGCAGACGAGACTGTGTTTGTGTCAGATTGTGATTTTTTTTTCTTTTTTTTTTAATTGGCAGGGAGACAACAGATTATATTTGATCTGTCTAAAAGCTGAAGTGTTGTGAACAGATGATATATGGTTAGGCCTAGTGTCTGCCAATTTACAGGCAATCCAGCACGGTTTTTGAACCAGCAGAGTGAGTTTATACCAGATGGTGTTTTACACCATGTAGCTCAGGTTTTTTTAATGCAATACTAGATGCCTGGATTTACTTACCAGAGTGTGGTGAGTCTCCAGCATAGTTTCCATTTGTTCTTTGAACTTTGAACAGTCCTTTGTGATCTGAGTCCTCTTGCTCCTCACGTTCTTACTGCTGTTTTTCTCTTTTAAATAAAATCTATTGGTAATAAAGGCAAAACCAAGTTGTCACCGACCATAGACATTTTTAAAGTTCTTCCATTTTCTCAAATATTGGTCAATGTGTTTATCACAAGTAAATATTCACTTTTCTGTTTATCATCTGGTAAAACCTCTTGCAAGAAAGTACCAGGTAAAATTGCAGATGTCAGTGTTGTTATATGAAATATTGTAAAAACAAACTATAATGATTCTTTCTCCTTTTCTGTTGATTTCTGATTCTGATTCTGTTGATTTCCCTTTTGAATTAGTGTCATCATCCCTTAGACTCTTAGAGTTTTTAAACTGTGTTGAAAAGAATCTCCACTTCTGTTTGTGTTAGTACTGATTTTTTTAATGGTATTTCTCTTCATAACATGCTTTTCTAGAACTAGTAGATTTGTAAGCCTGCTAACTGCTTTGTTGAAGTCAGTTATCAAGCTCTTCTTATTGTAGTTTTGCATCGATAATATCTGTTACACTCTTATTTTGTCCTTAAGTAGCCAGAAGGACTTTCTATCTTGTAATAAAATTGTCTTCAAATTGGTAAAGTACAGCTTACCCAAGTTGTCATAGCTGTTTATTTTTCAAAAGTCTGTATTGCCTTCTTAACATGTCATGTGTGCAGTTCTGGGCTCTTCAGTACAAGAAGGATGTTGAGGTGCTGGCGCACATCCAGAGAAGGGCACTGAAGCTGGTGAGGGGTCTGGAGCACAAGTCTTATGAGGAGCGGCTGAGGGAACTGGGATTGTTTAGTCTGGAGAAGAGGAGGCTGAGGGGAGACCTCATTGCTCTCTACGACTACATGAAAGGAGGTTGTAGGGAGGTGGGTGTTGGTCTCTTCTCCCAAGTAACTTGTGATAGGACAAGATGAAATGGCCTCAAGTTGTGGCAGGGGAGGTTTAGGTTGGAAATTAGGAAACACTTTACTGAAAGAGTGATCAGGCCTGGAACAGGCTGCTCAAGGAAGTAGTTGAGTCACCATCCCTGGAGGTGTTCAAAGAACGTGTAGACGTGGCTCTTCAGGACAAGGTTTAGTAGGCATGGTGGTGTTAGGTTGATGGTTGGACTTTATGATCTTGGATGTCTCTTCCAACCTTAAGATTGTATGATTCTATGTTTTCATGCTTAACATTTCAGCTATGATAAAGATCAAACAGACAGCTAGTAAGAAAATATCATCAGAAACAAAACAGAAAAATGTTCTTTATGCCTAGTTTATCACAACTTTTGAAGTGATATTTAGTGTTTTGTACTTGATTAAATTATCTTGCTGTCATTTTACCCCCACAACTCCCGAGCAAAGTGGAGTTTACCTGAAGTGTGTGACTTGTGAGGTCACGAAGCCCTTGGCTGTCACCTTGGTGCTTTTCCTCTGGAAAATGCTGGGAGGCAGCAATGTCAGCTCTGGAGCCAAAGAAGAGGAGACAATGAAGAAAGTAGCCTCTGAAGGCATTATGAAATTACTTTTCTAAGGAAAGAAAGGAAGAATTTAGAGGAATGATGATGCATCTTGAGGGTAACTAGTATGCCAAATCTTAAACTAGCAATTGTTTGTACTCCCTTGGATGTTTTGGTATCAGGACATTTAATTTTTGTCCTTCCCATAAAAAACAGTATTCGCTTCAAACCAAACTTGGAGAAGATTTTAAACATTTTATTTCATTTGTTTGAGGATGGCTTTCTTCTCTGTTGGTTGTGTGGAAACTCCTGCCCCTTAGTGTAGCTCAGTGTCTTCTCATCAATGTCAGCAAGCACAGGGTTGTATGGTTTGAGTGCCTAGGAATTATTGGCATTGCTTTGCAATGAAAAAAAGTTATTTACTGTTGTGTTTTTCACTTCCTACAAGTTGTTTTGTAGGTATTGTTTTGCCTTCTTTAAAGCAAGCAGTCAACAAGTAAATTTAAATTTATGGCACTCTTGTCAAGGTTTAAGATAGTCTGCTCCGCATTTAAATTCTTTGAGGATTCATAAAGCAGATAAACAGAGGAGGTAGCAAAGAATTTCCCAGGGCAGTGGAGATGAGAGGGAGTGGGGAAGAAATGACCTGTCCTCTCTGCTGTTTCTCAGCACAGACGTGGCCCAGAGATCATGTTTCTGTAGGAGAGGTGGGATGAGGAAAGGCTTGATGTATGTCTGTATGGTCTGATCTTAAAAGATTATTCTTCCATGGTATTTTGTGATTAGGTCCTTATGGGTTCACATGGTCTGTTAGATAGTGACCTACTTAACACTTTTTCCATTTGAGTCTCTCAGTGAATATTCTCATGTGACTTATCTGATGTCATATGAATTTGATGTCTGGCCATGACAGTTTGATACAGTGCTGCGGGAAATCTCTGCTGGGCTTGTTTGGAGTGATAGGGCTTGGCTGTCAGCCCAGCCTTGGCCTTTATATTTTTGCTAGAATAGTACCAGTTTCTAATAATCACTTTTGTCTGTTTTCTAACATTGGAACAGTAATGATCATAGAAATTTTAGCAGATGTTTATGCAGCAAAGATTAAAATGTCAGCATGATTCCTTACTTTCATATCTACTTGTTTAGGTAGCATTTGCTGTAGTGCTCAAATTCCTGTAACTAAGGAGTGCTGTGGTTGCAGTATTGTATGGGAGTTTGAAGTTGCCTTTACTGCTTAGTTGTTGCTACTTTATATTACCTAGTGCCCTTATTTTAGGTCAGTAATTGCACAAACCCTCAGTGCATTTTTCTTTTAATTAGGGGTGAGAGGGGCATCCAAACCATGTGAGGAAAGATACTTTCCAAACATACTTCACATCATAGGATTATGTATGGGAAGGAGAAGATTGCCTCCCTCTCACCAAATCCCTTGCAGTTTTTGTCAAGTTAGTGCTCTTACAAATGCAGCCTGTATATGATGTAGCTCTGCACCCACTTCAAAATAACTATTGAAGAACAAGATGCTGTGTTTTTAAAGATGCTCCAGAAAACCAAAATAAATGTTGTGTGACTTACAAATAAAGACTCAGCAGGACACAACATAGAATGTGTCATCAACTTCAGCGTCATCAAGATTATGTAAAACACATCTGTAGGAATCTATGAAGTTTCCCATCTCTGCTCTGCTCCATCTTGGTTTGCAGTTTGAACACATACACATGGTTTATGTATGTATCAGTTTATCCAAATGTGGTTTTGACTCCTCTTTCCCATATTACCAGGTTAATTTTGCAGTGAAACTGTCACGCCACATCTAGCACTTCTATAGCTTGATAAGCAGTTCTACTTGTTCATTTACAGGCTGTATCTGTGTATGTTTTAGTTCTGGTCACTTCCAAAAGCAACCTATTGAAAGCAAAATATTTAAAAGTCATTATTATTAACCTCCATTTATATTGCTAATATTCTGTACTGGTTATATTTCTGGGAAAAAATCTAGATTTTATGTATTTTGACAGTCATGGCCTACTTCGATTGCTCAGTTGCTTAATGTGTATAGTACATTTCATGCTTTTTCGATTCATAGTTACCATTTAAAAAATCTCTGAACCTGGCAGCTAATACTTTTACACTATTATTTCTCATCAGAACAATATTTTCAAAAGCTTTTCTGTCAATTTTTAGTATGTAAGAGAAAAGCTACTTTTAAAAAATAATGCCATTCAGTTGCTCCTGTATAAAAGTGGAAGACCCTAATCTATACTCAGCACTTTGGACAATAAGGCCACTTGCTTATCTCTGCGTGGTATTTTTATGGCTTTTGTAAATATTTCTTTGTCCTTGGTTGCCTTGTGCTGAGTACTTGTGCACTAAGCAAAATGAATTAATATAAGCTCTTTCCTAGTTTCAGATATTCTGACCTTCAGAATGTTCAAGAGTAATAAGTAAAGGAATTTATAATAGTGATGTTATGGCTTATATTTAGATCTTACGAGTATTTAACAAAACAGTGTATAAATGATTCTTATAGCATTTATGTTTTGGTTAGCAAGCTCATTCCTGTTTCAAAAAACAGGGAAATTGAGGTAAAGAGTTGAAGAGGCCTATTCAGGGTTACAGAGCATGTCTTAATACACATTAACGATTTAAAGTGTTCTGTATTTGCAACACAAGAATACATGTGTTTCTAATATGTATCTTTATTTTTTAATGCAGTATTAGGCAGCAGGACAGTGTAATTACTTGCCTGTTATGTTTGGAATATGATTGTGCTGTCCCTTTGAAGACAAAGGTTTTGTAATAATAATAATAAGCTTGATACCACAAATAAAAACTCCTTTAATGTTGCACAAGTGCAAAAAATTGTGCTCCAGATTTTTTGCATTTTAATTTAACAGTGCTTTACCAATATATTCAGAAAAAGACTGTAATTATTTTCTGTGATTTTAGTTATCTAACAGCTTATACTGATTCTGAAGAAGACTCTGAGGAAGAAAAGGGATGTGTGAAATCACCCAATGCCATTGTGAAATCAGAAGAGGAAGAAGAGTTATTTAGCTTTTTACAGCAGGTGGACAATTTGTACAAGGGTTCAGAGGATGATAAAAAGGAGGGCTTCAGACTGCTACTTGAGAAAGATGACAAGGTATTAATGGGTAAAGTTAATATTAAGTTGCTATTAATGTATGCTTTGCACTGCTTTTGAGAACTTCCTTAATACAAGCACTAAAATGCATGCAGGAATGGCAGATGAAATTTAATGCATACTTTTAATATACAGTGAAAAAGAAATATTTCAAAGTGATGTCAATATTCCTGCTGAGTAAACGTAGAAGTCGTCTTATTTTGTATCCCATCCAGGCTAAATAATTTTGAGGCTTTGATGTATGTATTCATGCATATGACAAACAAAGATAATGGGCGTTTTTCTACTTAAATTATACTTACTTTTGCTGGTTTTAGAATTGTCTATGTGAGAAAGTCCTGTGGAATTAAGTAGAAAACAGACCAAATGTTCTCAAGAAATTGTACTATGAGCCTGTAGTCGATTTATAGTATACTGGTATACTTCGTGTGATTTTTTCCTTTGACTTCACTGTGCACATATGTAACTTCAGATAAAATTTTGCAATGCTTTGCTGTACAGTGCTTAATTCAGTATATCACTTTCTTCTGATTTTGGCAAAGTTCTGATTATATTTTCATTTACCTATTGAAATACTCAGGAAGGTAGATGAGATACTAATTGTGAGTGGGTGTGTGCTGCTTATGGCATGCCTAAAGACAGTACATCACATCATTCAGGGAGCTGGTTTGCTTTACTGTGTTATGTTTTTATTTTTTATAGTAAAAGAACTTTAAAACTGATTTATGAAATAAATAGCCCAGAGTATTTCCAAAAGCTATTTTCTCCTTTGGTCATGAAAAACTGTTTATCTGGTTCTCACGTAAACAAAAAGTGGTACAGAAGGATGCAAAATAACCAAAGATTTATGCCATGTTCTTATAACCTGCTTTGAGCATCATGAAAGGAAACTGTTTAAATCACATTCTTACCAGTTGCATTACCCAGCTGTCCTCTGCTTTCAGTATGACAACTGTGTAGACTTTCTGTGGAGACTTGCACGCGCATATGGAGATCTGTTTGAGATGACTACTGATGCTGAGGAGAAGAGGAAATATGTTACTGATGGTAAGCAGAGGAAAAATGTTTATGTAGAATGCCATCTGAGTGTAGTGAAATGTGCTTTGAACTTTAGTTAGGTTTTCCAATTCAATAAGTGGGAGCATTTGTACTGTAATAATGATGTTTTGTGCAATAAACTGGCACAGTATACAACTTCAGTCCATTCTTTTCTCACTGGAGAAATCCAAAATTGATGAAGTATTTTGAGTCATGGTTGATGGCTATTGTTTCTGGATGCTGCCTTAAAATCTTCTGTTTTGTTGAGAATCAGATGGATATAGAATGTGAAAAAAGATAGATGCTATCAGTGCATTTTCTTAATTACATCTTTAAGAGAGCAAGATGAATAAATAAATGCCAAAGCAAAGTCAAGGTTTGTTTTTCTGCTTTCCTGTGGCAAAGGAGTGCTCCTGCAGATCACCAGCCTCTTGGTGATGGTGGGGATGAAGCTTTGTGAATTAGGAAAAACTGTTTACCAGAAACAGAAGTCATATGTGACAACTGATGTTGCTTCCAGGCATCTCTCCCTATGTGTCTTGTTTGTCAGCTTAACCTCAACAAAGTTCTAATTTTCTTATTTACAACACTTTTACTTTGTTGCTTTTGCATATTGGGTAGAGGTACAGTTTACATTTCCCTTTCTGTTTTGGCCCCCCTTCTCTTTATTACAATAAAACCTACATCTTTTCTACCTCTGTCACTCTCCTCCAGTCAATGTACTGTTCTTAGAATAATCTTTATTGCCTGTATCTGGGAATACTTCTCTCTCTCTCTTGTTTCTCCATTGCCTCTCCCTTTTTTGCTGTACCAAATTCAGGTTTTGTAAGTGTATTCCAAGTTCAGGTTATTTTGTCTTTTGTGACTCTTTTCCCATTTTCTACTTCTTGTTCTGTCAGCAGTGACATCATCACTGACAAAACAGTTTTGGCTGCCCTTTGTCATCCTTAAAGGCAGTGTCATGCCTTTGTGCTGTCGTTACATATTCCATAGCCAACCTCAGCTTGTCCATCGTCTTTGTCCCTATCTTTTTGTCATCTAAATATACATGAAGACAAAGATAATGGCGTAGCAAAAGACAGGGAGAGATAAATAACGATGGAATGAAACTGGGTCTTAGGTGTTGAGTAGCCAGCCTAGTTTGTCTCATTCTCATGAAGTGGTGGGTGGCAACAGCCCTTTTCATCTCAGTTTTTGGAAGTGGTGCAGAGGGATAGAGACTGCGGGGGAGCTGGCAGTAGTCTTGTGGGTTTTTTCATTCCACTGGGTTGGAGGACTGTGTATGCAGATCTTTGTTTTTATGAAGTTAACTTGCAATACAGAAATGTCAGGGTGGCTTAATTGGTTGCAGCTGAGACTTGAACACCTACTTAATTGGTTGCAGCATCTCATCTGAACGTCTTACTGGGAGCATGGGTTTGATCAAATCACCTACTGTCATCTTTATTCAGTTAAAAGTCGAACTTAATGGAAGTGTTTGTGCTAGAAAGGAACTTCAACTAGTTCATTCCCGTACCCAAGGCAGGAAACAGCTTTGCTGGTTCTTCTGACAGGTGCTTCTTTAACCTGCTTTTTAAGGGTCTTCAGTCTTAAAGACAACACAGCCTCCTTTGGCAGCGTAGTCCAATCCTTCCCTGATTTAGCTGCGTCTGAGTTGTATTGTAGGAGAAAATACCAAAATTGCACCGATCTATATATACACACACACACATATTTCTGTATATATCTATGTATGGGTATGTAAATGATGTAAAGCCAGGATGTTACCTTGTCCATCTAAATGTTTACAAGAGGAAGAAGCAATTTTTTCTTTGCAGTTAGCATGTGTCAGGTTGCTTCAATCTTGGGAGCTGCCTAAAATGTGGAAGAGTACAATAAATCTTTTAATATATTGCGTTCCATTTACAGGAAAGATTAAAGCTGAAAAGGCTGTTCAGCTGAATGCCAGGAGTGCCGAGAGTCACCAGTGGTAAGTTTGAGAAAGTGTGCATTTTTGCAAAGTTATGTGTATTTTTCAAATCCAACAGAACACGCAGCTGTCTTTGGCTCTAAATAGTGCCAGTTACATTTATTATACTGCAGTTTGACACCAATTTAACAAATTGTTCAGTAGTATCTTTTCATAGTTTTGTGGAACTTGGTTATCATGTTGCAGCTAAAAATTACATTGAATTATTCTGTGAAGCATGCACTATAGTGTGTGAAACAACTCAATAACTGTGCTTCAGTTCATGCAGAAGGGAGTGTTTGCTTAAACCAGTATATTATTGCTCAGAGAAGCAATAGGTTTCCATTTACCTTGTCTTCCAACACTTTGCAAACTAGTGTAATTTGACCTTGTATTTTGTCCTTTATTTTACTTGTGATAATCTAAATTCTAATAATTAAAAATAGACAATGAGAGGATTATGGAAGTTTCAACTAACCTCTCAATTTTTATTTTATCGTATCATTTTCTTCCGAGCTTGGCACTTGGATTAATTTTGTAGACCTTGCCAGGACTAACAAACTCTTTACAAATGTAAATATTCTATATCAAATCAACATTATCAGGTAGAAGATAATTCTGCTAAGTTCTAGCTGAGAGTTCCTCACCTTACTATTTTATTAATCAATTTTACTGAGCTTCTAATTTATTTTCTAATATTGTTGACTTTTCCTTTCCATTTTGGTTCAGTATTCTTCATTAATTTTTTCATTACACATGTAGGGTGGGATTTCACTTAACATTTACATATCTAAACCAAATCCTTTTATCGCAGGCTCCCTTTGCAATCTAAAAAGAAGTAGCCACTTTTAGAGTACAGTTCATCTGAGTCCATTTTGCCCACCTGCATTAGGGTGAGATGAATTTCTCCTGAGGTTCAGTTGACAACATCCCCATTGCCAGTATAGGGAGCACATGTCAGCTAGCTCAGGTTTAGATATTTGATTAGACACAGATGTTTTCATTTAATTAGATGACTCTCCGGCTTAATCTCTCTCTCTCCTAAACTTCAAAGATGTCTTTGTTATTGCTCCACACTGTGTTCCTGTGCGTGTTGCCATATTTCCATGGTTCTTTTTTTCCTCCTGTTTATAGCAACTAGTGATCCAAACACTGGCTTTGTAACAATAGGGTGTTAGAAGTGGCGTGCTGTGGGAATCTTGACTAAGCTTCACCGTCACAGACAGATTTGCATTTGCTCTTTCCAGTGTCTTGGAAGTAATGATGATGCCTGCCTGGAGGTAAAGCCTAGGCTGTGGGTGGCTATGATGTGGCAGTTTAAGATAGGAGCCTTTGCTTTTGGCCTTACCCAGATGGTGGTTAAGGAGGTTGCCACCATGGCAGCAAAACTAACAGAAGAGGATCATCTAAGCATCATTTCTCAATGCAAAGTGATTTAAGCCTATACAGCTTGAACACCTACTGAAAGCAGTTCACAGCCGTTTCTGCTGTTTGCCTCATGACAGCCATGGTCAATTCTTCGGAGTAATGCTGGTGTTCAGCTAGAACTATGTGTATAAACAACCACAAAATCCCATGCAAGCACAAGGCCTACATCTCCCTCTCTTCCTCCCCAGCCCACGAAACTGACAAAATCTTGTAATACAAATACAACTTTGCTGGCAGGAACTACGCTGATAAAAGCTTACATACTGTTCAGGGAGATGTAGATGGTCTGTTGGACTTCAGATGTGAGATCCTGTACTGACAGGCACATCTAGCAGGGGAAGAATTACGAGTGTAAGGAGACATGTTCCAGAGGTTAGCTCAGAAAGCCTATTTGAGAGGTTTAAGAGGAAAACCTTATGTTTTGTAAGCTTCTGCTTATTGTAACAGGCAATGAATTTCTGTATGGCTTACAGTTTTCATCCTTTTTGTATCTGGGTTGCAAGTGAATGTGAGGGTTTTATCAGTTATTGTTGAACTAGTGGCTTTCTAGTGATGTAGATGTACACCACAGATTTGAATAGTTCAGTATAATTTTTTTTTTTTTTTATATTTTATCTGCTTGTCTGTCTTCTCTGGAGTCTTTCTTGATGCATAATTTTTAAAGTGTGATGCCTCATACTGGTTACGCCACTCTGACTGAGGCTCTGAGTACTGGGCAGAATGGACTTTGATGCTCCAGACAGACATTTCTGTGTTTTTGTTGAGCCTGCCAATTGTTGTTCAGTCTGTGGTTCCGGTAGATCCTTTTCTGTTGTGCTGCTGCTTAACCAGATGGACTTGTTTCGTAACTGCACATTTATTTTTTTCTTCCTTGGCAGAGTACTTCACACACATTTCATAGTTTTTGTGTTGATTTCAGACCATTTCTCAGGTTTGTTGAGGCCATTTAGATTTGTAAATGCTTGCATCCCCTCCTAGATTACAATTGTGGTTTTTTTAAGTGATTTATTGTTTTGTGGGGTTTTTTTGATCATTGACTTCATTAATGAAGTTGGTGGAAGATAATGGACCTGGTACAAAACTTTGTGGAACACTTAGAATCATGTGCAGGTTCCCATGAACCTGGTTCTGCAAACCGTCTCTACAGGTGATTTAATATAGAAGATATTTCCATAGTTAGATCTTTATGAACATGAAGTAGGACAAAGTCAAAGACCACATAACGGTCAAGCTGTATCTCAGGTGTTGTCTTCCTTTAATATTCCAGACTTGTTTATTTCATCAGAAAAGAAAAATATTTTTGTTGTATAGTGTTTGTCCATGACAAACTTGTATTAACTGTTCTGTATGCTTCTGCACTTACAGAATAATTTATTCTAGAATGTTTTCAGGTTAGGCTGGTTTGTCTGCCACCCCTGTCCTGTCGTCTCCTTTCCTTTCTTTGTAGATAGCAACTATGTTTGCCTTTTTCCTTTCTGCTGGGACTTTCTGCATTACCCAGGAGGTTTTGGTAGCCATCTGTATGGTAGATCTGGATTGTTTGAGTTTGGCTGATGCAAATTTATCCAGTTTATCTAAACATTATTTTATACGTTAATCCAAATGAACAGGAAATAAGGCTTCAGGTAATCTTCCTGTAGAAACTGTGCTCTCAAAGTTATATGCAAACAGAACTTTGCCTAAAATCATAAAAAGACTGTATGTGAACAGAAGACAGTGCAGTACAATTAAGGCATGACGAAATTATATGTGAAAGTAATATGCAATCCATAGTTTAAAAAGGACAATGAGAGAGGAAACAAAACTTAAAAGAAAACATAGAACAAATATTTACACAAAAATCTAAGTTCACTAGCAGGTGGTCACTTAAAGAAGAATGATGCTTTACCCGAGTTCAGAGATAAAGAGCAGTACCCAACTCCAGATTAACACTTAAATGTACTCTCTCCATTATATGTCTACATGTGAGTGAGGGGCTTCTCTTCCACTTGCAGGGGATGGAGAGTTAACGTTTGATAGGCAACATATGCAATTTGACATGCCAGGATATTTGCATGGCATGGCAGATATCACACAGGACCTTTAGGGGTCTGTACTCTTCCAGGCCAGCAGCTGGAAGTGATGGGAAACCCTATGGCATCTCCAGTGGCAGTCCACACCTGTGTCCAGGCAGGGATCCTGTGAACTGAACGGGGTCTGTGTTCACTGTAATAGGAGATCAGATATACAGATGAGAAGCTCAGCATGAATGCAAGCTCAGTGTGAAAGCAATACTGTCTCAGACCAAAATCCTTCCTTTTTATCTCACTGCCAATATAAAATTTTCCAAAGTTGTATAGGGTAAATAATCTTAGCCAGCATAAGATAAGCCCAGCTGTTCATTAGACAGTTTTCTCTTTTTTTCATGTAAGGTTATCTCAGTCTGTATTAGCTACTGATGAGAAAGCTGGCTTTCTGACCTTGCCTAAGGAAAATTTTCATTGATTTCTTACTAACCTGTACTTTCTTTTTTCTGAGGGGAGTTGGTATTTTTTATCAGCACAGCTGAGGTTTTAACTCACGTTTGGTATAGTTGCTATCTATATTGTCAACTCATGCATTATTTCTAATGTTCTCTGAAACTGTTTAATATGTTATGGCTTACTAAATGAGTGGGGATTAAATGATAGGCCTGTTCTTTCCCTGGGTCTGTTCCTTGCTCTCTACTTACAGTTAACCCTTGGTGGGTAGGGGGAATGTAAGCAAAGAAGAAATTGAATTCAGCCTTGTTTGTTTCATCTTTTGTTATTTTTTCCTCATTGCTGATTGTTCTGTACTTTCATTTATGCTTCTTTCCCTCTGCTGTATTTATAGAACCTCTTCTTATTGCTTCCTGTGTCTCTTGTGAGTTGCAATTCAATTTGTATTAGCATTTCTGATGTATATATAGAATCATAGAATGGTTAGAGTTGGAAGGGACCTTCAAAGGTCGTCTAGTCCAACCCCCCTGCAAGAAGCAGGGACATCCCTGACTAGATCAGGTTGCTCAGAGCCTCATCCAGCCTGGCCTTGAACGTTTCCAGGGATGGGACATCCACCACCTCTCTGGGCAACCTGTTCCAGTGCTCTACAACTCTCATTGTAAAAAAAATTTTTCTAATATCTAATCTAAACCTACCTCCTTCTAATTTAAACCCATTTGTCATCCAGTTCTGATATATATATCTCTTTAACACTCATCCAGTATCCCTAGCTTAGCCATGTGCTCTTATTTTCACTTTTAGAGTTAATTACTTTTGGATTTTTAAGTCAAAAGAGAACACCTCACTGGAGCTGAATTAGTCTTTAAAACTATTTCCTGCCTTTCCTCTTCATCAAAAAGGATCATTTGCTGCTGTACTTTTGAATATTATCTCTTAGATAATATTCTCTGGAACTTTTTATAACATAGCACTTTTTATGATTTAGTTTTCTTCATTAGAAATGTAGGCTGTTCCTGTCAAGCAAGGATTACGCCTATCGACCTCTGAAAATTTATTTTGGAAGCTTATCCCTGCTGCTTGAAAGCCGTGTATACTGTATAAATACGTTTTTATCACACCCTGACTGACATAGCTGTTCCAGTAAAGCCCTAGTGTAGACAGAATTATACTTGCAGAAACATTCCTTTTTGAAAGCAAGATTTTTCCTGTTTTGTGGAACTGCCATAAGCTATCTGGGAAATAGAATGTACCTTTTGTCTCCACCAGGAGAACTTAGTGGAGTGGCCTCATGAGCAAACTCTTGCTGATGTAGGCCTAGAGTTCAGCTGTCTTGCCTTACTTTTCATATTTAATTAAGTCAAGAACAAAAAAAAAAGTGATCTATCTTCTTTGTAGACCACCTATTTTTATATTTTTTTATCATAAAATTTATCAACAATAAAACCGACAAACTTACTGATCAAAATACTGATAAGTAACCAATATTCATCCTCAAATTAAATTTGGTAAAATATAAGCAGAAAAAACAGAGCAAAATATCTTGAAGTAGTCAGTCAGTTTTGGTAATGAACTTTTGCAGCTGCAAATAGTTTTCATATCTGAATCCAGATTTTTGAAAACATGTGATCATACTTAATATTGTAGTTGCCAATGAGATCAAAAGCCTTCAGATTTTTTGAATGGTGACCTCTAAAAAACTGAAATAAATGGAAACACTGGAAAGGAAAAACATAGCTGTAACCTTTTGTTATTTGTATGACTACCCTAAAGAGAGGAAAAGTAAATATTATAAGTGACGTGTTGCTTTATTCAGCTGCTGTAAATTATTCAAGTTGTGAAGGAACTCGCAGGCAAGAGTTGGCATCAGCCAGTTGCATGTCTTCTTGTTTTTCCCAAGCCCAAACAAAATCTTTCTGTGGGTCATTGGTTCCCAAGTCATAGCTCTGAGTCCACACTCAAGCTCATCTTGGACCATGAAGTATCTCTGTCATTC
Source organism: Tetrax tetrax (assembly GCA_009806455.1). Taxonomy (NCBI): domain Eukaryota; kingdom Metazoa; phylum Chordata; class Aves; order Otidiformes; family Otididae; genus Tetrax; species Tetrax tetrax. The sequence goes on from WHYT01017030.1 coordinate 76,499, forward strand.
AGATTTTAACTGGAAGTGCTATGTGAAGAATTCAGTGCTATAGTTGCTTCAGATGGCACCACTTTACAATTACAGAAAACACAAAATGTAAAGGCATGTTAATAGCACTTTTATTTAAAACTAAGCAGTCACTTTTAAGTTCTTTTGCAAAACAAGTGCGTTATCTTTGGGGATTTTGTTGCTGTTTTTTCTTCAAGAGTTTGGAAGAGATCCAGCAGGCTTCGTTACTGTGGTCCAGAACCCCACACCTCCTTTGTTGCTGAGGAGGACTTGTTACAGGCGTTGCAAAGAGCAGAAAGGTTACTGGATGTGGCCAGTGTTCATGACATTTGCTTAGAAAGATCATTCTTTGCATTCAGCTTTGGTTTGATTGCCACAGACAAACTTAGTGCTGCCATTAAGTTTGGGTTAGTCTACAGAACTTACTTGCTGAAAGGAGTCATATAGCACGTGTCTCATTTAGATTGACGTTATCAAGTGAAGACCTAGTAATTTTAAGTGAAGGCTTCCCCTGAACCACAGCTGCCTCCAAGACTTTTCTCTGTCATGTTTATGTGAGTTACTCAGAAGTGCAGAAACAAGTTTCGCAAGCCCAGGGTTGTGCATGGAAGTGGGTTCCAGAGCTGACGGACTCTCACTGAGAGGGAACGCTAAGGAAGAGAAAGGATTGGCTTCACTGAGGATATGAATAATTACCACTTACTTGGGTGTTTTGCCTGACCTGTATTAGTAAGCCAAAAAATAGAGGATATAATCATAGAAATTATATTAGCTTTTCTTAGTTGTAGAAGTTTGTTACTCACTTCCAGGACTAGTTGAAAATGTTGACTCTTATGTTCACGTATAATTTTGTGGTAAGCTTGTGTCTGGGCTGGAACTCGATGCTTAGGGAATCTTTGGTTTACTAGTATAACATACTTCTGAATGGACTTGCTGTACTTGGTATACAAAAAATGAAAGAAATTATAGTCCTAGGTAGAACATATTTCAGTGAGGAAGTCTAGAGTTTGCAAAGATAGGGAGAGGCTTATATGTAACAGTGGAGTATCTAGCCAGAAGGTGTTTTGTATTACTTGGAAGGCAACAAGTATTCTGAAATGTAAAAAATTGTGTTTCTACACAAAGAAAGTATTCAGAAATGCAGAAAGTTTTAACTCATGTGTCTTGTGAACGTAAGATGGTAAACTCACTCACAGTAGGATAAAGAACTGCTCAGAAGATGGTTCCTAAGAAAGTCTACTACTATTTTAACCAAACTGCGATTAAGTTCCTCTGGAATTCAGTCAATGGGTTAACTTTTAAGAACAAGAGATATTACTGCCCAGTGTGATAAAGTCAAGTTCTTAACCTATATAACTTGGTTATTTTGTAGAAATATAGGGAGCTATGCAGAACCAGGAAAAATATAGTTGTTATGGAAGAAGAACTTTTATATTAATTGGCATGTACATGCAAAGGGATTTTATACAAACTTACCACAAAAAAGTGAACAACATGTGCTCTCAGTAAGAGAATTATAACAGATAATTTGTCAGATTTCTGGAGTGCAGTAGCATAAAAATAATTCACTAGTGAAATTATACAATATGTTGTAGGATACATACTACTGACAACTTTTAAAATTAAATGCGTACCGCATTTGTAACTAAATACTTGTAACTTTCTGCCCTTAGTTATCCCTTATTTAGACTTAGACAGAGAACTTACAGGCTACAGGCATCTGTTTCTATTACACGGTCTTATTTTTCAGGAGTCGATACCTTGTGCAGAAATACGTTCAGTCAAAACTTGGTCTAACAAAGTTTCAGGTTGGCAGTTATATACCCTGTATTTGATTTATGGGAAGACCAAGAACGTTTTACAGCAATTTTTGGTTTTAATTATGCTTCATGTTAGTCAATGATCTCTAAATTACTTGTTATTTTGGTAAAAATAATTTAAAGTTTCAAATACAGAAAGGCAAATTCAGAAGCCATTTCTGAAAAGCTGTAACTTGTTGGATCAGAGGGATGCATAGCTTCTTGTGTATTTCTGGTTAGAGCGTTTAAATGAGAGAATGATGGAAGGTCATGCATTAGGACTATGTGGTTGCTGGGGTTAGTGAATAGATCTGATGAAAATCACCTTAAGTGCAAAAAAAAAAAAATCACAATCTAGTGGGGAGTTGGAGTTTTTTGGTTTTGTTTTTCTCTTTTTCATAGGACAGATCAGTGGAATATTTCAGTTCAGAAGTGTTGTTGCAATGCCTCAGGGCATTTGTGGTCCCTTCTCCAAGTTCTCCATCTGTTGATCTTTCTTCTTGGTGTGCATTTCCCTCCTTACTGAAGGGAGGTAGCAGATGCTGGTGCTTGCAAGACAGTAGTCCTTTGCAAGTGACTGAGCTCAGGTCTGTAGTGTAGCCTATGAAGAGAAGTATGATGCATCGCCTGGGAAAAAGGTTCTTGAAATAGTACTGCATTGGTCAGACTCCGCAGCATCCTCATGCAAGTGCAAAGGAGGTAGGTTTGAAATGTGGAAAGATCTGTTTACTACAAGCTTTTTGTCAGAATGTTCACAGAGGAAATAATACTGACAACCTAGTGATCCCCATTACATTTCTGTCAAGGACTGTGGTTGTGTTACTGTTTCTGAAAGCTATTGTTTCACTGTTTCCACATTTGTGAAGACTATATCCTGCTAATTTCTTCAAGATTCCATTTGCAGCTATACCGACTAAAAATATCTGTTATAAAAATAAAAATTAAATTTCTGGAACATAGAAATTATAACACAGTTGCGGGTTCCACAGCCGCAAAAATGTAGAACATGGCATTCACATGTTCTACTGGTGAACTTCTGTGAATATTGATTAACATCTTCCTTGTTTTGGTATATTATATGTATTGCAGTAATTGATTAAGCCAAAATGCTTATGTGTCCTTACTTTTGTGCTTTTTTAATCAAAATATTGATTTCTTTTCCATGTATTTGCAAGCGTCACCTATGCAAGTGTGTGCTACATCTGATGTTTTCCTGGAGCTCAGCTTCAGTGCTCTGGTGAATTTTTAATATGAAAACTATATTTCTGCCAATTTCTATGATGTAGACTAAGTTGTATTCAAAGAAGAAGGAAAAAGAAAAGAAAACAAACAAAAAAAAACAAACTTAAAAAAACCCCATGAACAAAAACCCACCTAAACACTTCACTTTGCACCTTGGCGCATTTTACTTTGTATATTGGCAGTCTTTCACATTCTTAGCCACTGCTTCCATACCCTCACCACCATGAGGAAGGTGTTATCAAACTGATACTTTGCTTTTTCACAGAAACTTAATATCAGATGCATTTTTATAGATGATGTGTCATGATAGAAAAGTGATACAATTTTATGTATGCAAAACTGATCTCTGGAAGAGGAAGGAGCAGGAATGATGAACATAAGTTGCGAAATCTCCCTACATAGCAATTGATATCTCGTTGAAGTCAGATGAAGAAGAAAGCCTGAGAGTCTGGCTGCATTGCAGAGACTGTCAGAATACCTAAGTGTGTGAAACTGGTGAGTGAGGGAAGTGATGGCAAAGAAATAGGATGGGATGCACAGGTCTGAGCTGTGCAGAGATGGGGAGACACAAGAATACATTTAGAGCTGGGATGGACATGAACTTTCTTTTCACTGGCCATGCAAATCTCATGCATTACCCACACATTAGCTTGTACTCATACTATGTTACATGACAAATGTGTCTTGGATGAAGAGGAGGGAGTGAAAAATAGGTATGACACAGATGAATTAAGTTGTTTGGTATTAGTAAATATCACTAACTCTCCTCTCATTCATGAAGTCATACCAACTACGGTTAAGAAGAACTTTCCTGTTGACACTAGACTGCTAAAAGGGAGACCTAGACTGCTAAATGTAAGTCTGTACCCACACATTTCTGAAGTCTACATGAAATAAGAGGGGTCTTTGGAGTTGGGATACATGGAAGGGGATATAGAAGAGCGAGGAACAAGCCTGGAAAGATGCATATTATTTCTGATTTTGGCCCTGTTAAATTTATCAGGGAAATGGTAAAACTTGCTGTATTTGAGTGGCCTAATGTGGCTTAGTCTTGATTTGAGACTTTGAATCTTTTCTGTAAATCCATCTCATATGGGATAAGTTGTGCATGCCAGACTCTTAAGTATTGGTAGCATCTCTCTGCATTTTTTGCATGAAAATTCAAGTTGCTTGCAAACATACTTGATAAAACTCGTTGTGTCAGCCTGCTGTTCTTCCTTTTGCAGCAGGTATGGTATGCTCCTTACAGTTTTATCTTGTCAGAGTATGCATAGAAATTCTGGAATGCCAGAAGGGAAAACGTTGATTCACCTTGATTTGAACCCCTCTACATTGAAGGCCATGTAGGCACTTGGCATCCATCTCTGGCAACTACAGTTCCTTGTGAGTGAGTTTCAGTGACATCGTTTGTAGCAAAGGGACATAGTGCTGAGGTATTTCTGAGTTAGTTTAGTTGTGTTTGTGCTTAGAAAAGGAGCATTAATTGTGAATGATCAGTCTGTACACTTCTGCACTGTTCTCAGTAACTTTTCTTCCACCTGGAAATAACATTTTTTTTTTTTATCTTAACAGAAGTACCATTTCTGACTCAATGGGGTTATGATCTTTATGTTTATTTAGATGAACATGTCTGTAGCTGGTTTCTTACATTCTCCAGCAGCAGCATTAGCTCAGCAGTTAGATCACTTTCTTGCAGCACTGACTTGGTATAATTTTGTCTTTATTTTTCTCTGTGAAGGTACTGTAAACAGTATTTTAATCTTGATGTTCAAAGGGTGTGAGGCTGGCAGTGTGTGTGACAACGACCAGTATGATTTGCTCTCACAAAAGATAGGTACGTTTCACCCATTTCATAGGATATTTGCACGTGTGATTTTTTTTTTTTTTTTTTTTTTTAATAAATGAAATGAATATCTGAAATGCCATAGAACTCCAAAAATTAAATAATTTATTTATGTCAATTGCTTGCCTAGATCAGTTAAAAAATATAAAATAGAAAAAAAAATACACTAATACATGAAAGACATTCTTACTTTTTCTTTGAAAAAATAAAATACACTTAAAGTTAGTAGGATAGCTTATTTTTCATTCGTTGAAAATTTTACTGGGATTTCCCTCCCCAGAGATTTTAGCTGTAAGTAGAAGTTTTTCTTTGAACTGGTTTAAACTAAGGCCCTCTTTCTTGTCACGCACAGACAGGGAAATACTGCAAGATGCTGGATTAGCTTGTTCGCTTTTCATTGTTTTCTTTTGTAGCAGCAATCCGTTTAGCTATGGTATGCTGAGTTTATCTGATTAGCACTTAATGAGTGAAGGGAATAGGGGAAATGTAGCCTGAGTTACTTAAGCCTAATAAAGTTTTCAGTACCTTCCCCCTCTTTCTAAATACCTGAACTTTCCTGACCTCCACCCCTTGCTTTTTCCCTCTGTTGCAGCTCATTCCCATACGAAATGCGCTCCCCCTGCAGCTTGAACTGTCAGAAGTAGTGGTGCCATTAGCCAGATTTTGTTCAGTGCACGCTGGTCACAACACACATCCTGCTCAACAGTGTTTGACAGTCTGTCTGGAGCCCTTACAAACTCGACTACTGTGGTTCTGCTGACTTGCACGCCTTACCTGGGAACGCGTACAGACTAAAAATGCAATAATGTGTAGCATGAGTTTTTCTAACTTAGAACTGTTATGTATCACCGTAAGCAATATGAGAAGTTAGTTAGTTATGTTAGCAGTGACATTTTAATGAGGATTCACTGGAGCTTGAATAATTACATTATATAAAGAAATTTGAGAAAGCCGAGGTTTAATAATGCTTAAAAACTGTGTGTGCCATACAGATTGGGGGTCTATTACCGTAATTAACTCAATAAGTTTCTTGCATAACTCTCATGTTTTCCTCTCTACTTCAAATTGATTTCCTTCTTTTAGGATTATTTTTTGTTTTAATTTCATATTGCATTGTAAAATTTTTAATATAAAAGTAAAATTCTGAAAAATTTAGAGAAATCATCTGTATAAGTTTATTCTGCTTAAATGTATCTTTGGTGGTTCTGTTAGTTTCATACAGAAATGCAAAGTTGTCTTAATGCCAATGAAAATAGGTCCAAGGAAAGTACAATGGATGTATGTGCAAGAGATTCCTTATGCATAGTAGGTTCTATAGCTGTTGAAGTAATAAGTAAAAAGCAATAGAAGTTTAGGTGGAGAGTCAATAAAACAATAGTGTTGCTCTGAAAATATTTTTAGTTATACCTGCTTAACAATACAAATTTTTAATAGAAATGATCTTGCATTTATTTTACCACTGCCAGTGTCCCCGATTTGTAATAATAACAGTAATAATAATCTACGACACAATAGTCAGCTAATAATAGCAGTAGTAATCCTGTGCGAGCAGAAGTGTGTGTATGTTTGAAAATAATTTTAAAGATATTAAGAGAATGCTAGAGGTACAAGAATGCACCCAGATGCTGGAGAAGTGTAAAAGACAACTGTAAATGATTTTTGAAATGTGCACAGCTTCCTGCTGAGCACGTCCCAACGATTTGCCTTCCCGTGTGAGCTTCCGAAGCTGATGGTGTTCACATTCCCAGTGCATTGCAATGCAGAGAGCAATGTGTCCAGTTAAACTGCTGTCAGTCCTGGAGCCGGTCTGGAAGTGTCACACTCCGATCTAAATGGTAGAAATTTTGGAAGAATTTTTTCACTTCACTGACAGCCCAAACAGTGTCATTTAAACAACTTCTTGTTTCCATTATTGTTTTGGTTTGGGTTTTTTTGTCTGCTCCTGAGTATGTACAGCTCATGCCAAACTTCTATCAAGCCATCAAGATGGAAGGAAAACAGATGTTAATCTGTGAATTAGGTATTGAAATATTTTATAATTTGATTCAAAGGTTTATTTAAGTCACAAAAAGTATGTGTGTGTTTTTCTTTTCCCCTCTCAGGTTTGCAATTATGTGTGGCTATATGTCTCAGTTTGAAAGTGTACAAAACAAAATCAGGAATGGTTATCTCTTTAAGGTATGTTTTTGTAGGGTTGGGGGTTTTTTAAGCTATTCCTTTAAATTATTTCATTATATAGTATCAAAGACAGATTTTTCCAACACAATAATTCAGCCTTACAGGTCTATTTTGGTGCCAATGTTAAAGTGAAAAAGTTATTTTTGTGTATGAAATAGATTATATGCTTACTAAATATAAGAATTGAGGTAGGATTCTGGGAACAGCATTAAGATTTCTCTTTTATTTTGTAGTCCAAGGTGGGGAGGAAATGGGAGTAACAATTCTGTTTAGAAAATAAAAACAAATACTAAGTGATGAACTATCACAGTTCTGCAGTCATCCTTCATGCCACCCTCATGAAGTAATATTTGTTTAACACTGTCCTTTCAAAGCTAATTGTGATTCTTAGAGTTAACAGTTTGTGTTATGTGTGGTACCCTCCCCTCCTTGTCCTTGGCATTGCTTAGGCACTTCCCATCCCTTGCCCTCCGAGCCGGCGTCCCCCTTTGTGGGTGTCAGTGAGAGAAAACAGACATGTTCCACTTCCCAGGGAGTGCCCAGGATGGGTCCCTGTCACATCGTGTCCGTGTTAGGGCTTGGGGTGCCGCGGAGCTTTCCTATGCGAGAGCATTAATTACATCTGAACTGTGCCAAGCGAGCTAAGCCCCGAGCGCTGGGACAAGCGGGGAATGAAGGGAAAATGACAAACAATGCAAGTGCTGCAGTTGTTTAAGGATGGAGTTTGAAAAGAGCTCAGAGTGTTAGCAGTAGCCTGTTCAGGGAGGTTTTCCTCTTCACAAGTAATTACTGAAATCTGTGTGAATAATTTTGAAATGTTGAAGCTTTGGGAAAATAATGGCATGAAAACATAGCTGCTATCTGAATAGTTTGTGGACAAAATGATAGAATAATAGGCTCTTAGATCTGTGCAACTCAGATATGTTAGTGATTAGCTTATTTAGAAAAACAGACATATGTGGGTGAAAAAAAATAAACCTTAGTAGTGAAATTTGTTTCGAGAGGCAAATGGTAGCTAGGGGCAAAATATATATATTTTTTTTTCTTCAAACTCAAGTTGAGCAATAAGAGCTTTCTTTAGTAAATTAAAGAGAGAAATAAAGATATTCATATCCTGTAATGAAGATGGTTTTTGAAGAAGCACCTCATTAGATACTTTATGGGTTTATGGTTTCACTATAAACAGAACCATTTTATTTTCTGAATTTCACTTTATAGTAACAATTTCTTGTGTCACGTACCATTGCATTGGGGCAGTCGCATTCCAAGGTGGAAGAGACTGTGGTTCAGTGATGGGTGCTGGCGTGTAATCTCACTAGCAAAGAGAGTGGTTGCTTTCTCAACTGATTTGGTGTGTGATAGTGTCCTAATACTAACTATACATAAATTGAATTTAGTTCAAGTTGTTGCCTTTTTAAGACAAAATTTCTTGAGTTCTTTGATTGAACTTTAGAGCTGCTTAGTCATGTTCTAAATACAGTGTGTCTCCTTGCATTGTGTGCAAAGTTGCTTAATAATTTCGTTGGTGATTTCCCTCCATGAGGAAGGGGTTTGCTAGTTAAAATATTTTTAGTTTGTTAGAGAAGTATTGCAGCAGAAGATAAGTTCTGATTTTTTTTTTTAATAATTTGCAGCAAGCTTCTTAGAATGTAAGCACACTTCCCAAACAAACATTTAAAGTGACACTGGTTTTCTTTCTAATAGGAGCACCTAGACAAAGCAATTGAACTTAAGCCACAAGATCCTTTTTTGTATTACCTAAATGGAAGATGGTGCTATTCAGTAAGTTGGTTTTTTATCTAACATATGAATTGAGTATACTGAAATAGATAATGCATTTGAAATGAAATAGTGGAACTTAAGACAAAGTAGATGTTTATTAAGTAGGTATTTTGAGCTAAATGAAGCAATATATTTACATTTCCTGAATTAACTTCTATATGTGTGATGTTAACTGCTGACATTCCTGTCGTGTATATTAAGTAAGCTGTGCTTTTATGTCCCTCATTGTTGTGTTCGGGTTTCTTGTCTGAATGTATGAATGAGAAGTAACTGATACTTGAAAGGAAGGAAGGGTGACCACTGGTATTGTAAGCCTTGATTTCAGTTCTTTATTTTGCCACAAACTTTCTGAGTGACCTTGGGCTGGTAACATAGCCTTTTAGTAACTTTATTCCCTATCCATAACTGAAGTTTTAAAGGCACTTAGATGCTGTGGGATTGTGCCTGTGGCAGCAAGGCTACCACACTGGCTTGGTATATTCCGGGAGAATGTCACAACAAAAAAGTAGGCATAAAAATCAGTAATTCACCAAAAAGTTTTGCAAGAGATACAATTTGTATTATGCCAATACAACAAGTGATTTTAAATACTGTGTTAGTGACATAGTGATAAGTACTCATGTATGAAAAGTTAAAATAATTATTTTACAAGCTTAGCTGCTGATTAATTTTTTTTTTTCTTTTTCAGAAAAATGGTGCTTATGTTTGTAATATGAGAGTTGTTTTATTCTTAAACCCACATCTTTGATGGCTCGGATGGCTACCCTTATTGCTTTACCTTTAGTGCTGTGAAGAATCTTTTGTCAGAAGAAAATGTTCTTTCATAGTCTGTCCTGTAAAAGAACACTGGGAGGCTTCTCAGAATAATAACTGCTAATGCATAGTGAATGCCAGCCTTGCCTTTTTCCTCCAGCTACTTCCAATGCTAGTCACTATGAAGTGCCTGCAAAGTGTAAAGAAGGAGTTGCCGTGATTTGTTGCAGCCTTTGAGTTTGCATTAAGTCTTGCTGCAGATAAAGACAAAATAATCTTTCAGCAGTTTTTTCACAGCATATATTTGACTTTCAAAGAGTAACTACATTTTTTTCTGAGTTAATTTGAATAAGGAATGACACCAGCTTTTTCAAAGAGCTTTTCATTTTGATTTTCAACACACTATATTCTTGATTATCAGAATTAACTATGGAAAAGTGAGTTGCTGAAGATTGTCCTATAGTATGCTTGCTATCCTGCCTTTGAAGAGCATCTCTTTCACCAGCACTTTTATACTGTACTGTGTCCAACCGCTGGCTGCAACTTCCATTTATGTCAAACACTCCCAGATGTTTTTCATAGCTTATTTCTCACTTGAGCTATTGCTTTTGGAAACTTTACATGTAATCTCAGTATACCTTGCTTTGTTCCTATTGCACTGTTTTTCACTCTTGTTTCATTTTAGTGAAAATCGCCACTTCCTGACTAATATATGTAGTTTGTTGCGCTGTATCATTACAAACTCATGTTCCACACTTGCAGCACCTGTGCAGGGCTTCCCTACTGAACATTAAAGCCAGATTAGCATTTACTTTAGGGCATGACCTGACTTGCATTTTATTAAGTAGCCACTGAAATACTTCAGGATTGATTCCTTTTTTTCATCTTTTTTTTTTTTTTTAATTTAAATTCTTGCCTTCTGAGACTGTCTTTATGGCCATGACAAAATAGTAACCTGAAACACTTAGAACAGATTTTCATAATACAGATAAATTCAAGTATAGGACTGAATAGCATTTTGTTTTAACTTCTGGGGCTGTCAGCTCTAAGAAACTTTTGGTCAATTGAACACTTTCAGTAGCAGGATGAGACCATCATTTGGGAGCATTACTTTTGAGGCTCTACTATGGAAACTAGATCTTAATCCTAGCCCAGTGAAGCTGGTGATCTCCTCATTAGTTTTAGCAGACTATATGAGTAGGTTTCTGTACTGATCCACTAATACAGGTTTTGGCAGTGCAGGTGATATAGATAGTCTTAGAAGCTTGTGGAAGATGTGGCAAATTCTTTGGTCCTGTTCTGTAGACTGTGGTGTTTCATGCTGTGGTAATTATCCCAAAAGTAGACTGTTGGCTCTTGCATTGGTTCCAAATACTTCTTCAGGGTAGGGATTATGATAGGGTGCTTGAAAAATATATTTTTTCACTTCTTCTCTAGTCTGGTACCTGTAGATGGAGTGATAATGCTTTTCTTACACCTTCTGTTTTTTCTGTTTACTCTAGCTGAGATTGAGGCAATGTGAGGAAATTAAAGAAGAAAAAGGGATGAGTGAGGAAGGAAAGTTAGTTTTTATATTTAGCCTAGCTGACTTTGAGGTCCAGTTAAGACTGGCTGCAATAATTGTTCTTTCACAAGTGTTGCTTCCAGAGGCATGATTGTCTAGTTAAAAAAGATAGCAGTAGCAGTGTAGTTAAAAAAGATAACTAGCATTTGATACTTTCTAGGCTTTGATAACGTTTTTGGGAAACATGATGTACTTCCTGGTAGAGTCAGCCACTTCCCATTGACTCCCCATTTAATCTTGGGGGATCTTATTACTATCATCTAGTGCTCTTTTTTTCAGCTGACACGCTGAAAAAAATAGGTAGAGTGTAAGAGACTGCAAAACATCGAGTGCTGTGAATCTGGGCTTCAGTTCATTTTCACAAAAGAAAATCAGTTGAACCAACTTTTAAGTGAAAAGGGTAGTGGAAGCAAAAGGAGATTTATTGAAGCCTGAAATCTATATCCAGAGACTGCATGCCATATTCGTAAAGCTATTTGATTTGTGGAGTTTTGCCAGCATTTACTCTGACTGCCATTTCTCACCTTCCTTAGTGTAACAGTGTAACATGACAAGCAATGGTGTAGCAATGACAAGTTCCTTATTCAGCAGTTTTTCTCCCTGGGCTAGATCTGAAGCTGATGCAAAGTGTCATAGCATTTTCCAGCAGGAAGGATGAGCTGGATTTTCACTGCATCACAGCAATTGGGGTTTGTCTCTGATGCAGAGCCAGTGACAGTTGTGTGCCACCTTGTCTACAAATCTAATTTTGCTATTTCTTATTTCTCTTACTATTATTAAGCCAGTAGAGCTATACAAAAGAGGTAGATTCTGTTCTGATGTGTGTATCATCTCAGCTTTGTTAGAAAATTACTTCTGGTATCACAATCAGGTAGGCAAGAATTTCACCAGCTGTGTCATAGATAAAATTTTGCCTGTGAGACCTGCTGTGTATACAAGAAGCCACATATAGCTCTAATGTTTTTTGCTTGATTTGCAGAGGTGACAAGGGGAAAAAAAATATTTATTTAAGCATTGAGCACACATAATTGAACACCACTGCTAATGGATAACTGCAGAACTCTACCAAGTGTTATTTTATTAATCCTTTTTCCAGAGCTGATATGAACTTCTACATTGTGGTAATTTTTTCCAGCGTCACTTCAATGATCATAGAACAGTTTGGGTTGGAAGGGACCTTCAAAGGCCATCTAATCCAACCCCCCTGCAAGAATCAGGGACATCTCCAGCCAGATCAGGTTGCTCAGAGCCCCATCCAACCTGGCCTTGAATGTTTCCACGGATGGGGGGTCCACCACCTCTCTGGGCAACCTGTTCCAGTGTTCCACCACCCTCACTGTAAAAAAATGTCTTTCTTACATGTAGTCCAAATCTACACTCTTTTAGTTTAAAACTATTACCCCTTGTTCTGTCACAACAGCCCATGCTAAAAAGTCTGTCCCCATTTTTCTTATAAGCCCCCTTTAGGTACTGGAAGACCACTATAAGGTCTCCCCAGAGCCTCCTCTTCTCCAGGCTGAACAGCCCCAACTCTCTCAGCCTGTCCTCACAGAAGAGGTGCTCCAGCCCTCTGATCATCTTTGTGGCCTTCGTCTGGACCCTCTCCAACAGGTCCATGTCCTTCTTATGTAGGGGGCTCCAGAGCTGGCTGCAGTACTCCAGGTGGGGTCTCACCAGGGCAGAGTAGAGGGGCAGAATCACCTCCCTCTATCTGCTGGCCACGCTTCTTTTGGTGCAGCCCAGAATGGGGTTGGCCTTCTGGGCCACAAGTGCCCATGGCTGGCTCATGTTGAGCTTCTTGTCCAATAGTACCCCCAAGTCCTTCTCCTGAGGAGGAGGATACATAAATACAAGCCTGTATTTATGCTTGAGTTTGCCCCAACCCATTTGCAGGACCTTGTACTTGGCTTTGTTGAACTTGATGAAGTTTGCACAAGCCCACCTCTCCAGCCTGCCAAGGTCCCTCTGGATGGCATCCGTTCCCTCCAGCGTGTTGATGGCACCACACAGCCTGGTGTCGTCGTCGAACTTGCTGAGGGTGCACTCTATCACACTGTCCGTGTCAATGTTAGGAAAAGATGATTACCATGTAATTGTAATTAAGATACTTTAAAATATCTAGTAAGCAAAGGAAACCAATGTTTAGTATGTAAAAGAGATGTTACTATTCTAAAGAAAAACAACTACAACAAAATAATTTTCATTTTAAATGTCTTTAGTAGTGGACAAAACTTTCTTCTCAGCCTTCTGTGACAAAACCAGACTTTGTTAAGTACATATCTTTTAGGGAAGTTTTAACGTTTTAGATACGTGCTTGAATTGGTTCATATGGGTACAGTGTTTAGAGCCTTTCAAGTTTCAGCTTTGTTTTTGTTAAGGGAAAGTGAAAACTACTTTGTTCTTCAGATCAGTAAGAATATCTATTGGAAGTGAATTGATCTGTGGTGCATGGTGTATAGGAATTAATTTTCTTTCCTTAGAATTTTCAATGTAATTATCTGATAATCCTCTATAATTGTGTATTTGAGGGATTTTTTAGTGCTTTAATGCTTAGAATAGCTTTTAAAACAGAATATGTTTCTAGTTGAGACTTATGGCTACTTGCCACTACAGAACTGACACAGAGCAGTTAGCATATTCTTGTGAAACTGGATCAGAGCCTCTGGTAAATGCTAGTGGAGTGTTAAAAATCAGATCTCTGGGGATTATCTTTTTACAGGTTACATGCCATGCTTTGGATTCATCTCTGGTGTATCCCAGTATCTGTTTGGGTTACATCAGGGAACAAACTGACCCAGTTCCTTTGTCTGTGTGCTCTGTAAGTCTGCTCCCCTTACTGGAAAGTGAAAAGCCGAGGGAATTCAAGTTGAATAAATGCCTAAATGCCTGTGCAGACTGTCCTGGTTCCTCAGCTGGCAAGAAAGAGAATATTTGTGTTGGAAGCCAGTATTTTAAAACTGCTGTCCAGTTACTTAATCTCTTCCAGAAGTCAAAACATTGCAAAATTATTTAATACCACTTTATGTTCATATATTGTAATAAAAAAAAAAGAAAAAGAAACTCTCTGGGGATATTTAAGTAGGTGCCATTAATATTTTACTGAAGCTTGATCAATGGGATGATTTTCCTTTATGGAAAACAGTTGTGTGATCCGTATTCAGTGAGCTATTAGCAAGGAAACATCAGAGAAGGAAATCCTTTAGGGCTGCAAGTCAATCCTGGCTAATTTTCAGTCCAAGTGTGTTAGTTTCCTTGGTACCAACATCCTGGAATTTGAAAAGAGCTGTCAATGGGCAGAGTTTGCATTTCATCAAAACAAACAGAAGACAAAACAAAACAAAAAAACCAAATGCCAACCAGTGTTTTAGTTCATATATTATTTTTGTTGATCTTAGGCTAAGGAAGAGAAAGGGATGTTAGGAAATCCCTTTCCCCATTATTTAGGGGAGAACCACATTTTCTGCCTTGTTCTTTAGAGGGGCAAGAGGCCTGGTAGGAGCGTGCTGGGTATGAACTTTATAGTCAGCTGCAGTTTAACCCTGTGGGTGGCTTTCTTCCATCTCTGATATTAGTAGAGATCTGTGTAGAATAAATGGATGGAAGCTTGCTGTTTGACAGATCTACAGGAGAGATTGTTCGAGACAACCATCTCTGTTAGCTTTGGGACACTGAAGAGTGGCCAAACCAAAACTCACTTCATGTTTGGAAATAATCTGTAGAGCAAGGACAATCTTTATTCTGTAATGTTATTGTTGTAGTTAATTGTTGTAATGTTACTTGCTGCAGTAACTGTTTTACTTATTACTTTCTGCTGCGCTACACCATTCTTGGAACAAACAATACGTGAAATCGTGGTTCCGCTGAAGTTAATGACAGTGACAGTCTCTTTGTACTTGATTTTGTATGGACCTCATATGGAAGTGCTTTGCACTATTTGGAATAACCTTGACTGTAGAAGTCAAATTTGCACTACCCCAGAACGTGCTACAGCAGGGTTTCTGTTGCCTATGATTGCTCACACACAGAGAATGCACAGTAGGAATGATGTTTCCATTTCACTGAACATGGCATAAGATTTACTTTAATAAAGTTATTTCAAATTAAAGACTGTGCGTGTGTGTGTTTAGGACAAGGTTATAATTTCCTGTTCATCACTGTTGCTCCAGGACACAATTTTGTGTCTTACTTTTCCATTTGTCCTACCTCATCATAGGGGAGTGCAGACTGACTCAGGTGGGGCATCATTAAGCTGTTGTGATGGGATTCAGCTAACCTGTCTTTAGTCATCCTGAGGGTATAATTGTCTATGCTCCTTTTGTAGTTGAAGGAAAGAAAGAAGAGAAAGAGAGGAGTGTTTGTCCCAGGCTAATGTAGGTGACCATGCAAGGAACCTGGACAACTGGCATAAACTAGGCGTTTCGTTTATGGATTGCTAGAGTTAGCTGTGATTAATTCATAAAGCCAGTGGCATTATAAGTCTGCTCAAAACATTACAGAACTCTCAGACTGCCTGTGTGATAGTCACAAAGTGTAATGCTGAAGCCAGTGCACATTAAAGAAAGCTCACTATTGTGCATACATGCATTTCACTTTTAAACATTGTTTTAGGTTGGTGGGATTTGTAATATAAAAATGGCCAAGTGCATGTATGCTTGGGCTTTTTTTAAAGTTTAAATAGTGCAAAGCAGCACCCAAGCCAGACAAAATAAAGACTAAAACCTCAGTAAATCAGTTCTGATTAAATCTTGTAAGAAAATAAAAACTGCCAGGAAGAACTTGTGTTTTCAATAGGTAATTATAACTCCACGTGGAAAAACTGCCATTTTATTTCCTCGGTATTGCGTAACAGCAGACACGTGTGTGGTAATTGTATCTGTGCAGTGTATGTGTATCTCCAGGGTGCTGTGTGGTCTTGCAGAGAACAGTGTAAGCATATATATTCCCTTTATTTCTTTCCCCTCTCTTCCTCCCTCTGTAAGCTGCCTCTATCTTGATGTGATGGACCTAGAAATACAGAAAACCCCTTCCTTTCCCAAAAGAATAAAGAACACTGCAGCAGTGGATTGGCATGAAGAAAACAATACTTTTGCAAAAATCCTTCTAGTATCTCTTGCAGAATATGTCTCAGAAACTAGAGAGCAGCTAGGGAAATGAAGTGTGTGAGGCAATTATATACATACCTACAATTTGAAGTTTTAGCCAACATGCTGCAATTTGTAATACAGTGTGAAAGCACTGCAGTGCAGAGAGGGGAATCACTTTGTTTCTTCCATGAATAAGAACTGAGGGATTGCTGGAGAACTTTTGTAAAAAACGCTTTATTCTCTTAGAAGAGGCTTCAAGAGTGAGATGCGTGAGAGACAGAGAATGAGGAAGAGTTTTGTTTACTTGATATTGTTTCTCTCAGAAGAAGCATTCTGGTTGATGGCTGTGGATAGCTGTGTGTGGAGGAATTACTAGAATTAACTGACATCTACTGGGTAATTGCTGGATTTAGCTGGAGAAGGCAGAGGGAGCAGCAACAGCCCTGAAGAGGTTGGGAAGCCAGGGAATGAGGCGGGAATAATATAAAGCTATCTAAAACTATTTAAATTTTTACAACAGTAGGGACAGACTTGAGTTCAAGACTCAACTCTGTTGTTTGAGTCACAGCTCCCTCTGAAAAGGAGATGTCCCTGTGTAACTCATATTTCAGCTCCAGGTCTCCAATGAAAGGCTCACTTTCTTTGCCTATGTGTCCCCCTTCTCTGTGTTGCCTCTACATGCATAAGGCCAGAAATAGCTAGGAAAACACAGAACCTTGTTTTTTACCATTTTTAAACTCAGCCGTGCTCTGTGACAGGACCCGTCAGGGCTGTGGTTCAAATACTATGTGAAGGAATAAAGTCCTGACTTTTCTTTACAGATGCAGTAGAAGTGTCCAAAGGAGGGGGCCTCACTCCTGTGTTTAAACAGGCTCCAGTCTCACCCAGCATTTCTTAGCAGCCCCATCCTTTATGAGAGATGTGAGGTGTGTTTCGCCAGGCTAAGTGATGGCTAAATATCTTTTGGCAGTAACCAGAGCAGTGTCTGTTAGGTGTCTGTATGTGTAAGAGAAGAAGTCATGTACATTGTGTGGCAATATGACAGTTCCCTAAAGTCTTTTTATAGCAGCCCATCTTCCTGAAATGAGAAGAGGTCTTTGGCAAGTGTTATTTGTCAGATTTGAAGAGGAAAAAATGAAGCCTATTTGTTAACAGTTATTGTCACCAGCTTATTGTAATAAATGATCTTGTTTTACAAGTGCCAAAAGCACTCACATTCTGACTGTTGCAACAGCTTTTCATAATGTTGAAAAGTAGTCAAGTACGTGGCCTATCATGCTAAGCTGTCTGTCTCATAAGAACCTCATCAGGTTTAAAGCACTATTTCTAGCCTTAGGTTTTAAAAAAAATGGCAAGGTCTTATGAAACCTAAACTGTACTTTGAACTTTGTACATTGGAATAATCCCATATCAATTATGTTGGTGTTTTGTCATATATGTCTTAATGTGTACATTTTCCTGTTAACAGAATCTAAAATCCAAAAGACTGTGCTTTGAGTTGGCAAGTGGACAGTATAATACATTCCTTTACAGGTTCTTTTGCAAAATAGGTTGTATAAGTAGTACAGTGGCACAGGACAGTATTTACTCCAAAACTGAAAAGCAAGCCTAAAGACTTTTGAGCTTTTTTTATATTATTATTATAGGTAGCTCAGTTGTCTTGGATTGAAAAGAAAGTAGCTGCTGCTCTCTTTGGGACTCCACCAACTTCAACAGTAGAAGAAGCATTGCAGAATTTCCTTAAGGTAAGTCTTAGCCAAGAGCTTTCCTGTGTGACTGTTTACCAGCTGCTGTATGTGACTGTTGTCAAGATGTCTGCTCAACAAATTATGTTCAGTAACAAATCCAGGGCCCTCCTAAATACCACAGAGTTCCCTATTAAAATATTTTTTCTTTTCTGTTTTAAAAATAGTTTGGAGATTAGTGGCTAGCACCTTTCTTCTCTTTCTTTAGTTTTAAGGAATTCTTCAATGACTTGCCATGGTTAATAGTTACTGGATTTAATGTGAGCTGGATATAGATTAGTTATAGTATAGATTAGCCACTGAAACAAATAACCATAGCAATAATGGATTATTTGCCATGCTTCTGCAAGAGGGTTAACAAAGGCAAGGAAAACTTTAACATTGTGACACTTCTCTTTTTCTGATCTGAAGCTCTTTTCGTTGAATTTGTAGAACACTGGCACAGGTTGCCCAGAGAGGTGGTGGATGCCCCATCCCTGGAAACATTCAAGGCCAGGCTGGATGGGGCTCTGGGCAACCTGATCTAGTCAGGGATGTCCCTGATTCTTGCAGAGCAGTTGGACTAGATGACCTTTGAAGGTCCCTTCTAACCCTAACCATTCTATGATTCTAATTTCAGTAGAAACCTTTCTTTGTGGAGGTAAACTATCATATAGGTCCATAGAGATTTTATCTTTAAGGTCAAACTCCAAAGGCAATAGAAATAATTTGAAATGTTCACTTACTTTAGCTTCAGGGTGTTTTGTGGGGAGCTGCAGAGTAACTGTGGTTTTAAGTCATCTTCTGCAACAAAATGAAATTACTGTCTAGAAGACAACTGTTTGGGTTTCTTTTTTTTCAGTTATTTGGTAATATGCAGTTGTCGTGAAAGCAGGGTTGTTTTGGTCCAAAGATGACAGCTACAATAAATTTCACTGATGTAATTTTTCTCCCCCAAAAGCTGTTTGTTGATTTGAGCTACTTCCTGGTAAGGTTTTTACTCATTGTTCAAGCTTCTACGTCCTTGATGTGTTTTAAAAGGAAGACAATCGTAAACTGTTTTAATGACCTGAGCTTTTCAGAAGATGGTAATGTGAAAAGGAAGGTGAACCCAGAGCTAGAAGATATGGGTCTGTGAAAGAAAAATTATAAAGTTGAGTTCATTACCCATTATCAGAGTGAATGGTTGGTTGCTTGTTTATTTCTTTGATGAGAAAATAAATATTAATAATCTAGAGAGACCAGTGTCTTCCAACCTCCTATATAAGTGAATGAATCAAATAGATATTCTATAGAATGATCCAATAACTTTACAAAGCACTTAGGGAGAGAGAAGAACAAGAAGTACAGAACATTGTTATATGTTTGATATCAGCACCTCATGTGTCAGTTTCAGGGCTTGGATTTTGGATTTTCTTGTTTTCTTGAGCATTTTTTTTTTAAGTGCTAAACAGATTGTGGTTCACACAGTAGGAATGATTCAGTCTGATGTTTGAGGAAGCTTAGTGCGTTACTAAAAATGCTATGCAGACCACATAAATCTCATCACACAAGTTTTATGTCTGTTTTCTTTCCTGTTTTTTGTTATTTAGGCAGAAGAAATGTGTCCAGGATATTCCAAATGCAATTATGTGTATTTGGCAAAGGTAACCAAGATCTTTTAAAAAGCATGATTTGTAGACTCTGGTATTCTTACAGTGGTCTGATTGGAAACAAAATGTTTTTTCTTCTCAGTGCTATAAAGATCTTGGCCAGAAAAACAATGCACTGAAGTACTGTGATTCTGCACTGTCAATTCTCTCAGTTACTAATGAGGTGGGTATTGAGAGTGATAACTTGTTCTCTTGTTACCACTGTCTTGTCCTTGGCACTCATTATTGCACTGCCAGTAATAACATAATGTTTCAGTTTTTCCTCTGAACACAGAACCTTCCTTTTTCCCCCACTGTAGGTTGGGTCATTACAGTTGTCTGTAAAAAAAAAAAATCTTTGTTTGGGGAACTGTCAGAGACTCGTCAGAGGCTGTCAGAATTGAATTGCACTCTTTGTAATTCAGCCCATTTCATTAGACTATCGTAAGCATAAGCAGTTGAGTCTGTCACTCTAGCTGTGCTGAGATTTTTCCCTGGACCTACTTTTTCGCAGTTGAAAGCGTTCTGGATTTTTGTCCCACAGTCTCTATTTCTGCTCCTGAAAGCCTTTGGTTTGTAATTCTTGTCAAGGCCTCCGGGGCAGTATGTTAGCTATGGCAGAGGTAGACAAGTTATCAAGATTGCCTTTGTCTTCAACCACAGTGCAGTTAAAGAGTCGCAGTTCTTCCAGTTACATCTACTGGAACATAGTTTATTCTAAGAGATTATTAGATTCCTTTTTAGGCCCTTCAGAGTATTTTTTAGTACATGGATGCAAAATTTCTACAGATATTTGTGAGATTTTAAGTGATTTAGTTTCTCAAATATAAACCGCATTACGGCAAGAAAGTTCGCTCTGTCTGATCTCGTGTAGAAGCAAGTTCCATAATTACCGACCTATGACTGGAAACATCTTACCATCCTAGGGTGTGACAAGTTCAAACCTGAGCTTTGTCAGCCTAAGGGACCCCCTCTGAGCACAGCAGATGTGGTAGGGAGAGAGAGGTGATTCCAGAGATGAATTGGCCCTATACCATTTAATTCTTTGAAGTTAAGGAAAAAGACCATTAAATAGCTCTGTAACTTGATTGACAATAAATGCTGTGTGTGGAGCACTAGCGTGTTCATGTCAAGTGTTTCTGCTGGGAAGAAAGACCACTGCATGCCTCACCAGCAGCTGCGCCTGGGTGGCCTTTATTTTTGGCCCAAGTTATAGTATGTACCAATCATAAATGAAGCAATCGTTGCTTAAGTTCAGCGTTTCTTTAAATATGTATTGATACAGATATGACATTAATAATCTCTTAACTCTGCTTTATTCTTTACTTATTGTTGAAATGTGCCTTCAGCTTGCCTATTACAGAACAGAGGAAAGACTGCTATAAATTATCCATTATTTGGTACCTTATATCTTTGCATAAAAAGAAGAACCAATGGTGTAAGGAAGAGAGCATACAACTGAAATTGCTTGAACTCAGCCTGTTTTGTATATATCTGCACTGATTGTGCTAGTGGATTTTTTGTTTTTCCTATATTCAACTTACCACAGGCCAGCTAATCTTGCAATGAACTCTGAAGTTATCTGGTAAAACTGCAAACAAATGCATATCACAGAAACTTCTCGTAGGCAGAAGACTGTCTGTGTTTAGTAAACTGGAAGTCATTCAACATATTCATAAAGACTCCTTGAAAAAGTATAGACATAGCATAGATTCAGATTCATCTTTGATAACAGTAGCTGGACAGAATTTTGGTGACCAAAGGTAGTTGCTGAGGCTCCCTCTACACTGGGTGAAGAGAGACAGATGCATCCAGGTGCCACATCCTGCTTCTCTCTGTCCCTTGATGGCAGAGAGACCAGATGCGAAGATCTGTGCAAAATGTGTACCTGAGACACCTGACTCCTAGACTGTGCAGTTAATGAGAGGTGAATCCTGCCTCAGAAGTCCAGTGTCACCAGTCTAAATGTCAGCTGGAGTTCAGTGGGAGAGGCTTAGTCCCTGGTAAAAGGAACGCTTCATCACATTTCTGAAGTACTGGCAGACCTCAAGGGGACCCTGAGTTGAGAGCAGGAATTTGGGAGCAATCTGAGGGCAGGGTCAGAGGGAGGATGTATATTCTGGCAAGTAGGGTAGTGATGAGAATAAGAATGATACTGGTTTGTGAACAAAAGAAAGAGCGGCAAATGAGCACCAAAAAACTTTTGTCAATCTGAAGAGGACAAGATGATTTGTCCTCTTCTGTTTTGACTAATTCTGTAGATATCGCAGATTTGTCTGCTTTGTCTTTTTTACTTGTGATGTGTTTTAAGTTTAGAAATAAAAAGTCCCGGCAAATACAACATTGGGGCAATAGTGTGTAATTCAATTTAAAAAAAATAAAAAATAAAAAAGCAGTCAGCACAAGGGAAAACCCAGCGCATGCTGAAAGGAATTACTATAAAATGGAGATCTGGAACAGAAACTCTGCTGACACTAACTGTTACCTGAAGTCCCATCTGAATTAGAATATTATGTGTTGTTTTGGTTATTGTGTTAGAGAAAGACTTTTACTGATTTTGGGGGGAAACATGTTGGAACTGAAGTGGTTCAGGGCTTGGAGCTGTACATAGGAATAACATTTAGTCAGGTTAGTTTAAGGGGGGGAAGAGACTGTAATAAGACTAAAGAGATATTGGGGAGACAGTAATAAAGGGATGCTGAATAAAGTGCCTGAAATGACTACAGCCCTGTAAAAGATGAGTTCATGGTCTGAAATAGAAAACAGAGGTAAGCAGCAGTTGGGGGATTTCTTTCAGATCCTGTGCTTGCAGGATCTGCAGCACAGAATCTCAGGGTTGTCAGCAGCGTGGTGTGTTGTCGCAGTCATGCGAAACTCATCATTCCCAAGTGTAATCGTAGTTTCTCATGTGAGTTTTCTCTTTCTTCAGGCAGGGTAATTCCTTTATTGTTTTTAAATGTTGGCTTCTACTGAGAAACATATATATGTATAAATGCATAAAATCAGGAGCAGACTGAGAGACAAAGTTGCTGGAAAGGTGCCATACTGAGGAAATGTATAGTATTTCATGATACAAATCATCCTGGAGCATAAGTATGAAAAATAATAGCAGACAATGGTTTACTTTTTATTGCTTCTGAGCATCCACAGTTTCCAGTGACTTCAGCGGGAACCAGAGGTGCTCGGCACCAGTAAAGTAACCCATAGCTCATTTTAATCCTCAGGTCAAATTCTCAGCTGGTCTAACTCAGGGCACTTATTCGACACTTTGTCTAAGATTCATTTCATGTAACATTTCAAGTTAAGTGAGATGATTTTTGTTTTGAATGTTGTATCATATCCAAATATCCCTCTGTGCATCTATTCTACCACTTATATAATATGTTTTTAATTCAAGGGGCAGAGGGGCTTCTAAACAGAGGTAATTCTTGTTAAAGAAATAAAATAATCAGATGGCCAGTTTCAACCCTATTATGAACCTTTAAAAAGATACCAAAGAAATCAAAGAAGATAAAACTTCTGATTGAATGACTTCTAGATGTCTTAACATCAGTTTTTAAAAATAGTTTGGCACATTTTTAACTAACAAATCTATGCTAGGTTTTTTTTATTATCATTTTAAAAGGTAGTGCAGGAGATTTGGTACAAATTACAGCTGGAAGACAAAACTGATCTTACAGTACTACTTTAGAGACCTTTATCTTCTCTATTCTAAACAAAAAGCTCTGATGAATCATACGGTCCTTCCTTGGCTGTAAATACTGTCATACTGCAGAGTGGTACTTCACTGCTGGAGGTGCACGGGACATTAAATTGTCCTGCTCTTCTCTGGTTGCTTGTCCAGGTGGATAACCTCAGGGTCCTGGGAAACATTCATTCCTTTAGTGAAAGAGGTCCTAATGTTCAGGGCTGCTGTGAGTTACTGTGAAGTGTGTAACAGCTGCTCTGTTTATCTAGTAGATGTTGCATTACCCTTACTGAGACTCGTTACTTTGTAGTGTGCTCAAAGCCTTGGTGAGTGTGACTACATGAAGGGCTGTCAAAACCAGATGTGGTAGACTACTGTGATGGAAAAAAAACCCAACTTTTTTAAATTTGCAGAGAAGAATATAATTTAAATTTGAAAACATGAGCATTTGTCTTGCTTGTAGAAAGACAAAACAAGTAGGGGTGTGTGTGGTTGATTAAACATATAATGCTTTGCCTGTAAGGGGAATAAGACACTAATTTATTGTTTATAACAAAGATTGTTGGGTATTTTCAAGGCTGGAACTTACAGCAAATTAAAGTCTCAAGGTAGGATTATAAAGTTTACTAGTAAAGAAATTATTTTTTCTTGTATCTGGAGATGAGTATGAGTGTGAGAGTGAACTCTGTTCTTGTAGGACCAGTAAGCTCACCACAAAGGGATTAACAGCCTAGCAGAGAAAGAGATTAAAATTTCAAGGTTCTGGTCTCCATGTTTTTTGAAAATGATCTAAAAAGCAGCAGTTATATTACAAAAAAAAAAAGTGATCTTGGAAGAGCTGAAGACAACAAAGCAGGAAGAATGCAAAGTAAATATCTTTGCACTGAAAGTTGCTGAAAGTCTTACTTAAAATGCAGCTTAAAAACTTCCCTGAAGCTGCGAATGTATTTTACAAGATTACTGGTGATTAAAAAAAAAAATTAAAAAATCTTCATTTCAAAAACATTCCCTCCTTCTCAGCAATTACAAATGAAGGTAATTCAGAGCTGAAATTAACATGTGAGAGAGATTTAGATATTACAGAAATTGATCTTTGCAGCATTCACTTCTTACAGGTGTAGAATGGCAGGAAGCAGAGACTTGTTAAAGACTCTGCCTTCAGCCTCAGTGACATTTGAAACTCTAGAAAAGCCTGTGTGGAGGAGGAGGTAAATGTAATAATGGGCAGGAACAATGGCTGGATGTTTACACAAGAATGCAGTTGCTGAGGAGAAATCATACCGATAAGATTTTCTTACCTTTTTTTACATCACCGAAATGGATTGCCCTGGTCATTAATCTACATTTTTAATATTGTCTGTAAGGAAAAGAGTAAGAGTTACAGAGGGATGGAAGAGAGGGCAGAGCATAAACTTCAGCACCCATCAATTGTTCCTGTCACAGCACATCATTTTTATATTTTGGGGATGGCAGCTGGACAGAAAGAGGGGAATGTCTTGAGCACCAAAAGCTCCACATTGTGTACAACAGTAAAAGAAAATCAGATTACAGGTGAAACTTAATCTTTTAAGTTAGAAAAGAACTATTGGATAAAAATTTTACATAACTGTTAATTATTTGACATTGAATTCTGCTGTTTTGTATTTTTTCAACAGCAGTCTTTGAACTAGCTGAAGTGTTTATTCACAGTCTTCTGGGTGTGAAAGGGTGTTTTTCCCTCTACTTATAGTATAATCAGAAAATACGGAATAATTGTCAGCTACATATTTTAAAGCTGTGCTTGCCTTGATCCTAAAAGCCTTGCGAAGTAATTTTTCATCCCCAGAGGAAGATAATAAAAGTATGAAAGAACATAAAATGCCCTAACCTGTGGCATACAGCAGTCATACAGAAGGTTGCAAGTGGATGATTGCATTGGTTTATTGAAATATCTAAGGGGAAAAACAGTATTTTGCAATTGTATGCAAATTAGTGCCTACTACAGTCACACCATCTGTGAGAGTCTATCATGAAACTGAGAATGGATAGCGTATAGCTTTATATGATTTATATTGTCCACAAGAGCTGTTACTCTCTAATTAACAATCCTTGTGCATATTTGGGAGTCTCTTCTATTACAGTCCAGGATTTCTCCTGGAGCTGTGAAGGAATGATACAGCTGTACCCGAAAGCCAGAGTGGCTCTCAGCACCTCATTGCTGTTACCGGGTATCAGAGTACGGCTCCGGACCACCCTTGCAGCCCAGCTCATTTCATATACCAGGCAGCCCCACTGACTTCAATGAAACCCTACAGGATGCATGTCAGCTTGGGGTCTGGCAGTGGTTGCACACAATTATGTTATAGTTGGCTGGGGTAGCCAGCTTGGCTGTGGTCACGGGGGTGTATCGTTTTCTGTTGACAGTTGGGACTTTGTCAACAAGTGCACACATGTGCAGCGCCTGGGTTGAATGTTTAGCGCATAAGGAAATAATTAGCAGAGGTGGAAGGTAAAATCATTATCTTTCTGTCTCTGCTTTAATTAACATTTAATTTTTACATGCACATTTATATGTGTATGTCTGTGTGTACATATATTTATCAGTAAAATTTTTCAGCAGAAATTAACTGTCAAAATATGAACTACCTCCAGCTAAGCCAACATTCCCTTTTTCCCACCAGCTCTCTCTTCCGTCTTGCTCTTGTTTTCAACTCCCTCTTTTCCCTTGTTCATTCCCTGGCCTCCCAGATCTTTTTTTCCTGTGCGTGTCCCCTGTGGATGCTGAAACATAAAAGAAAAGCAACTAAATAGGAAGAGGGGAAAATACAGTCACTGACCCTGTAATTTGAATACCTTTTGTGTAGCAGTTTGCAGAACATTTTGAACTCGTATTCAACTCTAAAAATGATATGAGAAGTGTTTAATAAATGTGAGCCATGACAGTAGAAAGTCAAGGTTGAAAATGGCTGTGCATTCAGTCAGCGCTGAACTAAGCCTCAGGGTGAACAAATGGGTCTGACACAAATATATTGCATTCCTCCCGTGACTTGCACCTCTTCCTCTCCCTGCCACACTCTAAAGGGAGATCAAAGCCTGCCTGTCTTAAAAAAAAATAAAAAGGAAAAAAAAAGCCAATCTTATTGTTCATTTTTAGAAACCCACAGACCCAGAAGTCAGTGAGGAAGAGAGTTGGCCAAATACAGGATTTATGGCTTTGTCTTGCCATTAACGGTCAAGCTTTGGGCAGTAATGAAGTTTTCATCCTTAAAGCTGGAGACTGGTGGACTGAACAGAGTTGTGGCTTCTCTCTTCTTTTAGCGTGACACACCTCTTGGTCTGGACAGACTCTGTCCAAAGGTGACCTAATAGTTCCCTTCACTGACTGTTCTCAGTTTTGTTTTTAGTGCAATTACTGATTTTTTTCAATGCTTTTGCCATCTGAGTTCTTATTATTGACTGGAAGTTGCTGGCTCAATTAACGCAGCCCATTAAATAGTTTGCAACAATAATAATTCCTGCTTTTACTGATGTAGTCTTGTTCAGAACTGGCAACCCAGAGGTAGGACGCTTTGCACGTTTACAGTTTCTGCTACAGCTCGTTCTTAGAATAATCATGGATTCGTTTCATTCTTTTTCCTGAGCCCAAAGGAAGATTCAGGAAAGATTGCCCAATATTTTTGGGACCTTTGCAACTTGTTAAAGCTCATTGCCTAATACAAGCCTTTGCTTCTAAGGAGAGAGATGATTGTAGACAGTTGTTTGGAGATATATTTTTAAAATTCTGTATCCTGCAAAGTTAGTAAAGAATCCCATCAATCCATGAAATGCTGAACACCATTCAGGTATGAGAAAACCTGCATCTTTAACACTTTCAGCTTAGAAAAGTGTGAAAAGAGTAGGACCAAATACAATGAAATCTTTTTCATTTTTCTCAATAGCATGGGACAATATCTGGCTTTTAACTTTTTTTTTTTAATGGAGTTTAGCATCATTTTCACAAGTTGACAACAGTCAGTACAGAAGACAGTGTATTTTCCCTGAATTAATCAACATATTGATACAAATTTTGAGTTTTCCAATATTTATTGAGAGCCATGGGCTAGTGCTCCAGGCAGCCTGTAGTGATGTGGAGTTTAAGGGGTGCTGAATTCAGTGTGACATTTCCTTCTGTTAGAGTGTTTTGGCAAGAGCTTACTGGCTTTGCAGTGTGTGCCTTTTAAGGCCTCTGATAAATGATTAGGCAGATAGTTTAGCCTATTGTTGCCAGTGGGAGCAAGGCAGCAACTCCAAGAGAAGTGTCCAGCTAATGTATTAATGCCTTAATCCAGACCAATAATACAATGTACTTTGACGTGTCTGGCATATGGTTTCTATCATCTCAATATTCTTCTCTATTCCTCCATGACATTACAGACAACTAACCAAAATAAAGAGAAGCAGGAATTTCTTCACCCGTAAAATGTATTTTAAAAAGTCTTGTATTTTGTTCCAGCTCTACAGTGGATTGGATAATGAAGTGATCCTGAAATTCAGTGATTACTTCACTGGCTGTCTACAGTATTTTCTTTCAGAATTGCCTATGGCGTTATCTGGGAAAGAAATACTGGTGTCTGTCATTAGAAATACTCGCAGAAAATTTGTGATGTGCCAATGGTTTTGGCTCGCACTGCTAAGCACACATGAGTGCATGTATTGGGTGTTTAGACGCATACCAGCCTACAGGTATGAGTTGCTGACTTTTTAGAAATGTGATTTTAAACCAAGGTGTATTTGCAAGCTAGAAGTTTTTAAATGGCAAGTAAAGCAAGTGGATTATATCCAAGAGACATTTCAAAAATAAGCAGAATAATGGAATTTTTGTACTGCATCTACATGTTCATATGCATGTACCCACTTCTGAACAGATTATACATGGAACAGCCAAAATATATGTCACTGGTTACTGTCAGAGAGTCTGTGGGCTGGGTTTGGTTTAAAGCCCCCCACTTACACGTCAGCCTAAAAGGAGCCTTTCCCTTCTGTCCTAGGAGGTATAATATAGTCTTGGCTCTGGGCATAGCAGATTACTTGCCTCTTGCTCCCCCATTGGCTCCACTCTGCTATGAGCCCAGAGCGTAGGCAGAGCCCACCAACACCAGTATGGGAGATACCGAGGGTATAGTCAGTGGTGGTTATTGCAGGTAGGTATGGCTGTACACACTGAAACCACAATCTAACCAATGTCATTAATTATATTTCCCAATGTTTTCCTGTTAATTGCATCATAAATCATTAGCAAACATCACAGAAATAGCTGTAGAAAAACTGCACCCAGTCGGGTTGCAAGCTTATGTAAAGTATAAGGCAAGACAGTACATTTATGCGAAGTACACCATTAAAAGTTACAGCCTAAGCTGACAGGCTTACTGGTCTGCTGAGAGAAGGCTGTTTGTGGCTAACATTTTAAGTGCTTTAACAGAGCTGTAAAGGGAGGGCTGCCATCTGGCTCGTGTTTTCACTTCAAACTGTATTTTTGCAATCACTGATAAATTAACTTACTACGCAGTCTTGTACGTTCTGTGGCTGTTGCCGTTGTGTGTTATGTCTGTTAGTGAAGAAATGTGGATAGGCACGTATTAGGCAAATGAAAGGATTTACCCTATCTTAAGTTGATGCATGATTGTCTGTTTCTTTCAGGATAAAGAGGCCCAGAAAGACTTAGAGGATTTACTTCTTGCACTGAAGCTGTGATACTACACACTTTTTAACTCTTCATGCTGTGATAAAATTGGAAAACTAAAATGAGACTCTATAGTGACTGGGAACTGCAGGTGGATTCCAGCTAAGTCAATGGGAAAACTGTCATTGATTTTGGCTAGCTTGGGTCATGGCCTTTAAGCATCTGGCAATTAAGAGATTAAAATGATGCATTCATTTTTGATTTGATTATTTATAATCTTCTACTGAAGTTTAATTTTAGATTGCTGACACTGTGAGTTTGATTCTCTGAACATGAAGTCCACTGCTGGCAATGGACATACTGGGACTTGGAATGCAAAATACATAAATCTCACTCTTTGAAAGATTCATCAACTACTATGTGATGCCAGCATAGAACTATGTGTAGCAAAAACAAACAAACAAAATGTTTCTATAGTAAACTATATTTGTATCAACTAATTTACACAGATGTGTACAAAAGAAAATAATGAATGTTTATGTTTACACATTTCTCTACTGTTATAAAATTAGAATCTCATTGAAGTTAAAGAAAAAGCTTTTGCCTCCACAAGGCTGTTTTTACTTTAAACCTACTGCTGGTTTTACATGGAAATGCAAAAACTTTATAAACTAAATATTAAAGTTTTATTTTATTTGTAACATTAAGTACAATATTAAAAATCAGAGCAATGAAGCTAAGTGGTTTAGATTAATCAGTTACAGCTGTAATGTTTAATGGATTTCTTACAGGAGCTCCATCAAGTCTGTGAATCCTGGCTCTTTCTCTTTGAACAGTTGTCTAGCATGGTGGCATTGGTGTGCCTTTGGAGAACCTAGCCCAGCATGTGATCACCACTAAACTTTTATATCATCTATATAACATAACCTGTATATAAAAACAGACTAATTAAAGACCTACTACTTTTGTCTGAGTGTGTAGGACAGCAAAGTTTTCAATAAAATGTGACAGATAGGGAAAGAATTTTGTTCACCTACAGACAGATCCAGAATTCACCAAATTCTGTAGGAAAATAAAGGCCAGTTTTCACTGGCTTTTAATTCAGAGTCTTAATCTAGATGCAGGGAGTGTATCTGGAAGAAGCAAGCATTTCTGTTGAAGGAAAAACAATTGGATAGAGACAACTGCATGTTCCCTTGACCTATTTGATGTGTAAGATGACATGGACCAGTTTATGACTAGGACAAGGAGGACTCATATGGCACCAATATATTGAACTAGTGATCAGGGCTTAAATTTTGGACAGATGGACGACAGTGAAATTAGCAAGTAGGAACTACAGTCACTACAACAAAGATGTAAAAATTGGGCAGATGTGAAGGAGTATGTATGCATACAACTGAAATATCTCATAGTAAGAGTGAGCTTTAACTACTAACAACAGAAGGCAATAGATGCTGGAAGAAGACAAATGTGTAGAGTTACATTTGAATGACTCCTCATAAAATACAGAGATAAAGTAGGGCAGTCCATTTTCCAAACATTTTATTTAAAAATATGTTTGCAGACATGCAAGCATTACCATGAGATATCCCTGAACAAAATCTGAAAGTTCAGAACTACTTCTGAGTTCTTGCTGTTATCTTCATGCTTTTCATTAATCTGAAGATCTTAACAAATTGAAATATGAATTTTAGTTGTTTTTAATGTTCATTCTCAGGGAAAATTGTTCCTCTTTCCAATTCCAAAGTTCTCTTTTTTATATATATACAATTTCAGAGAAAGGGGGAAATACCATGCGAGATAAATCCTATCAAATGATTCCTCCTGTGAGGGAATAGTTGACTTGTGAACAGAGAAGCTGCAAAGGTGATGTGTTGTCATCTTTTTTTTTTTTTTTTTGTAAGGGGCATTTGGTAAACACTGCTTTTGACGTTTTCATAGCCACTTGCAGGAAGCAAGTGAACTTAAATGGATCTACAAGAGTGATTTATACTTAGGGTTGATTTAGCAATTCACTGTCACCTAGGAGGATGTAATAAGGAGACCTTTACTTAGATCACTTTTGTGCTAATTGATATACTTCATAAAATAGATTGGATTATGCAATAGATATTTCATTTACAAGCAATTATTGCCAATAAAGGCTGAAAATATGTTGGAGAAATAGATTAGAACAAGAAGTTATTTAAATTAATTGCAGAAATTAGGTAACATAAGTAGGATTTGCTTCATTAAGGGCAAATAGAAAGTGTTGAAATAAGTAAGAGATGGTCAATGGAGGAGGTCTGGCCAGTTGTGGTAAGTCTGTGGAAAAGGATGTGCGGATTTCAGTGAGTGGCAAGGTAGCCACCATTAGGTCAATAATGTCATGGTTTTGTGAAAAAGCAAATTTCATATTAGACTGAATAAATAAGCATTTCCCATTAAATTCACATGAAAAAACTTTTACTATAATTAGACCTAATAAGGTCTGACGAGATCTGAGCTGGAATACTCTATCCTGTTTCAGGCAGCACACTTCAAGGAGGATGGGGGCTAATTGGAAAGAGTCCAGTGAGAGAGACAAGAAAGATGAGAGTGCTAGACAACATCATTTTGTATGTAAAAATTGAAAGAATTTGGTTTGTTTAGTCTGCAGGAACAACGACTAAAGCAGTATTCACATTTGTAAAAAGCTATTGCAGAGAAGAAAGTAAAAAAAAACAAACAAACAAAAAAAAACAAACAAAAAAACCCCCAAAGTCCCTTGTTCTCCGTATCCCCTGTTCATAGGACAAGAAGTAATTGCCTCCTTTAGATTAGGCATTAGGAGAAAATAATCCTGATGGTAACCTTGCAAAGCCCTGCAGTACATTTCTGGAGAACATTATAAAATCATTTACACAAGTTTTAAAGTAAAAGTTAAACAAAGAAGACTTTAAACATCGGCAGTGTTTAAGGCACAGTTCATCCTCTGGTGGAGGTTGGACTAGAAGACTTCTTAAGTTTGCTCCTGGCCTTGCTGTCCCTGGGGAGTGCACAACTCCAGCCTCTACAAGCCACGGGCGCTCCTGTTGAGTTTCTGGAGTCGATGGGGTTGTGTCCACACATGCTGGTTCTGCATTTGGGCCCAGACTACCTAATGAATCTGTACTGTGAAACGTTTACCAGCGTGTTTCAAGGCTTTAATTTAAAGATGCGCATCATAGCTGCCCTCAACTATATTTTTTTGCACCTGTAGTTTTAATCCACATAATGACATTTTTAAAGAAATTTCTGATTTTATAAATGAAATTACTGATCCTTCTTTTCAGCTTTCTGAATTAAGCCCAATCTTCTATTTTAATTTTTGCTTATTACTAGTCTATATGTAGAATCACAAAATAGCATCTGGGAGAGAAAAGACTGATTTTAATTGTTCATTCAAAGTTGTCTTTTGTAGTTTGCAGAAATGGGGGGGATTGGACTAGATGGCCTTTAAAGGTCCCTTCCAACCCAAACTATTCTATGATTCTATATCCCTTGCACAGGTTAGAAACTGCTGTTTTATACAGCTAAGATATTTTGTGCTTTTAAAATTTTTTACTAGCTAGTGTACACGAGCATTCTCAACTTTTTTTGTGTTTCTGCTTTGCTAATCTGAGCAGATTAAAATTGAAGAGAATTCCCTAAATTGTTCTCTAATTGCTCCTTGGAATAAAGCTTTTGCATGTAGTTCTAGTCCTAGGTTAACTGTTCTCTGTGACATATCAGCTGGAGAAACAGCAAGCGTAGTTCCAGAGGGCCATATGTTTTCTTTTTTTGTTTAAAATATCCACAAGCAGACATTCACTTCCGTAGTTTTGTCTCTGTGGAGGAGCTAGAAGTTATTCATATTAACCCCTGCGGGCCTTTAAGCCATATGGAGCAGATGGGGCTGCAGGCTGTCTGAAGCCATGGTGCTTTGCCCATGTTGCCTTCTACCTCCTTCAGCTCTTCTGCTGTGGCATTTCTTGTTTGGTCTCTGCTCCAGTACATGCAACTAAATTCTCTGGCAGGATTTGTCTCTTTACATGTTTGCAAAAGGTGAGTTCAGGGGGCCTTGATCTGGTACAAGAATTCTTGTGCTTTATTACAGTTAAAATTACTAGTTCTGCCTTCCTGGATATTTGAGATAGATTATTTTTGTTTCTTGTGGTGAAGCTAAGGGCTCTATTGTTGTATTCTGATCCCTTTGGGATTGTCCACCTGCAAGAGCAGGTAATCACAAACCAAGTTATATATTTTTTTGTAGCAATTGGCCACTGGCACATTGTGGGAACAGTTACAGTGATATACTCTCATACTACTGTGTTTCAATTACTGTCTTTCCTTTTCCAGAGTCTTAGGGTGATTTACTCATTTTTATGCAGTAATATCAATACACCGATTTCTGGAATGAATTAGGAAGCTGTCCAACAGTGGTGAGTAGCTGACAGTTTGGAAAGGAAAGTGACAATTCATGTGTCTGGTTAAATAAAAAAAAACCAACCAAACTCTAAATCCACACCTGCAATCCTGTTGTTATAGTAGTAAAAGCCTGAACTAAAAAAAAAAACAAAACAAAACAAAACAAAAAACCACACAAAACAACAACAACAGAAAAACAACGAAGAAGTGGCTACCAGGGATCCAGCCATGTTAAACCTGAACATATCAGCTTCTCTGGATGTGCTTGTCTTCAGCCATCACTTCCTGAACACCTTCCACTTGAAGTACCTAGAACTCTGGGGAGGTACTGTGAATTCCAGCATGGTCCATGAATTTTCTGGAATTTTGCTGGACACCCTGCAGCGTGGTCATGTGTTGTTTTCTTTCAGTGGGCACAATAGTCGTGATGGATGCATTAGACGTACTCTAAATCAGAAAATCCTGCAGTAATGAGACAATTAAAATTGTATTGCAGCGTTCATCCAGTGCAAACTCAAGAAGGAGTAACTTTGAAGGGCCAGTGTTATTCTTTGCTTTTTTTCCTTCCTTCTGTACATAAGGTTATATTCTTATTTTCCAGCACTTTCCCTTCTTACAGGCTCTCCCAAGTTCCTTGGAGAAGAAACAAATCAAACTGTCTTGACAATACAAAAAGAAGTAAGCTTTTCTGGCCCTGTCTGTTTGTGTAACCCATGCATGTTACTTTACTCAATCTCATTAAAATAAACAACTGGTCATTCTATAAGTATTTGAGGGAGCAATGTCCCATGTGAACTTGAATATGAACAGTCTGAGCTCTGTGCTTGGTAGTGCTACTGACCCTTGATGTGACCATGGGGTAAGCTACTCAGCTACAAGTTACACGCATGCAAACACCAGCTATCCACTCTTCATATGTCTTGTTCATTATTATGAGCTGGTTTGGATTGCCTACCTGTAGGAGGCAAAAAAAACAGCCACACAATATTGACTGGGCATATTTTAACCTAAACAAGTCCAAAGGATGTGGGCGCGAATGGGGATGTACTTTCTAACCTACAAAACTAAGCTCAGGTTTCTAGTTCATGAATAAAGGTAATCAATATGGCTGATGAAATTTCAGCCCCCAGTTAAAGCAGTTATTTTATTTTTTCCAAAGGAAAGGAGCAGAATGCTTCCACAGCAACACTTCTAAAGTGCAGCAAGGGGTTCATACAAAAGCACTGCTAGACTATGTGCTGGTTTTGATACCCCCAGTGTATGGGTATTGGCAGTTTCAAGCAAAACAGTCTTCCTGGTGCATTCATTCCAAATCCCTGAGCAAGAATTACCAGTGCATGCTGGCACAAAAGACCATAATTGAGAGTGTAACCCTACTGTCATTTGATGTCTTCTTTGTTTTCAAAATGTTTGTCTTACTAAAGAGTCGTTTCACTTGATTTGTCCCTGTAAAACCTACCTGTGACATTTTGGTGCCACCGAGAACGTAGTAAAACAGCCCCTGGACATCAGTGAGACCTAGGCGTTGTGCTAGGATGAGGTTTTTAAAAGTACCCACTTGACCTTGTCTGTCATTTGCATATGTACATCCCGATACTTGGTTCAGCTTGTTCCAGCGGCACGTTGCTTTCAGTCCCTTTTGCAGCCATTCCTACATGACTGAACGTGTTGATTCATGAAACGAGAAGCAGGTCTTTTCAGCTGTCATGGGAGAAATTCAGAACAATAGTTGAGGGGAAAAAAAAACCCAAACAACTGGACCTGTATGGTCATTTGAGCAATACTTTTAATTAGTTGTCCACTCAACATGACTTCTCCAAAGGACATTAGTTTATTCTCTGGGAAGGTAGCTTTATGATCAGTCTAGCCTATTGCATACCACAAAATTTTTCTCCAGTCTCACCAAGGCTTTACATTATCATACTTATTACCCTCCTCCCCTTGGCTTACTTCCTCATCTGAAAAAATAGGGCTGATAGTGCTTCTTTCACCCATGCGGATGGTTTGAAGAAAAACATGTTGGGCAGTGAGGCACAATCCCCAACAACGAGGGCCATTGCAGTTTTTGCATGGAGCATCCGCTTGCCACCAAAGCTGGCAGCAGCTCCCTCATTGCCAGGCTGGCACTGCAAAACAGGGAGGCTGTCTGTGGTTTTCCAGTAACTGGTAGAGCCAAGCCAAGGTCCAGGCAAGCGTTTACTGGCTGGGGAACACACAGGGCAGTAAGCACTAAACCAGGCCTCACTTTTTAGGCCTCTTTTACTCTTTCCGTCGGCACCTGAAGAGCTGTCAGGAAAGACAAAGCCTTGGGAAGCATTCATGCTGCATTTCCAGGCTGTTTTGGAAGGCACGGAAAGCCCGTGCAGATACATGAATAGGTACACAGCTGTACCTCCAGCCGCAGCAGCGTATTTGCAGGCGCAGGTGTGAGCAGCCGCCCCAGCAGGTGAGCGGCGGCCGGGCAGGGAGCCGTGCTGGGGGCTGGAACACGTCTCCCCACAGCTGTGGGCTGGGGGCCTAGCAAGGCCGGGGGGGAGGTGGGGACACCTGAACGAGCAGTGAGGACAGCTGAGTGAGGTTCAGGTGGGCCCTGGCAGCGGAGAATCAGCAACTGGGTGCACATCGTTGGACTAAACCTTCCCAGAGAGCTGGTGAAAGGTGTTTTCGGGGGACGTGTGTCGGTTACTCAGGAGCTGTGTTACTGCAGGAGTTTGCTGGGAGACTCTGGCTGCTGCTGGCCTGGAGGTGAAGGAGGGGTGAGTACCTGCTCTGCGGGACATCCAGCTTCACGCTGCTGCATCTGTGTCAAAAAGAGTGTGTGTGTGACACGTGTGATGGGTACTGTAATGGCGGGTGTTTCACAGCCTGTGTGTGTGCTCGCATTCTGTTAGAAGAGAAAATCTGGAAGCTGTCCCTAGGAAAGCTAACCAAGGCAGTATGTGGTAACTCCTGACGAGAAGGTGTGTTAAGACTTGAGGCTGCAACTACCTATGTGCAAGACTCCATTGTGCGGGGCTTTAACTCCCCTGTAGCAAGACTGGGGGGGACGCTCCAGAACCTTCCTCTGTCACCACTGCATCCTCCTCTGGGGCAGCAGTGCATGCAACAAATGACAGTGAAATGCAAATTTTTTTTCTTATTTCCTTACTTCAAAAGTTGTTTTTGTTCATGTTCTCTAACTTAAATTTATATGGAAAAGTGCAAGGTAGAAAAGACATTTCAAGTGTGTTACCTATGCACTGCCATCTTACCTATGCACTGCTGTTTTCCTATGGGAAGAGCTTGTCACTGTTAAGCAAACAAGAGCTAAAATCAAGCAGAACACTAGTTTGAAAACACTGCTGTAGCTTGATTTTGTGAGATATATTTTAACTGCCAATATTTTATTCAGTTTCCTCCATAAGTGCTTACAGGGCTTAGTTAAAATCCCTGCTGACGGACCTGCATGGAAGCCACGTGCTGGGTGCAAGGCAGTCAGCAGCTGCTGGGATGAGCAGGGCTCCATCAGCAGCACCCTGCGAGGGGGATCAACCCTGATTCCCAGCAGCTGAGACCCATTTAATCAACTGGCAGCCTTAAATGAAAGCTAAGGGGTGCTGTTTTTTTTTTCTTAAATTGTTGAGGGGATGGTTGAAAAGTAATCCTTAAATTTAGGAACTTGAATGAAGGAGATTTTCTTCTATCAAACAGCAGCAGAATAGAGGGAAGTGTTCAGTATAGCTACAGTGGTACGAAGTAAAGGCAAACAGGATGCTTGGGTTAATCTGCACTGCTACATCCTGATTTCTGTGTGTTGCACTGCATTTCTTTTTATATGAATGCTATGGAGTTGGGATTTCATTCTGTCTTATTTTGAATGTTAAACTGTAATTACACATGCAGAAATTGAATGGGGACCACAGTTTCTGAGTTTGTGTGTGTATATACATATAAAAATATTTGTGTGAATGTACACCTCTGTGAGTTTAATAGAGGAATTCAAATAGATATGATTTGCTGCATTTTGTAGCTACAAAAAGCAACTCGATTACTTTGTGAACCTTTTGAAATTTCTGTTCCTAATGTGTGGAGTGAAAACTTAAGAAGTGAGGGAGAAAGATTCTGCCTGCACAGCATTTTATATCCTAACTTGCAAGAGTGGAGTTAAAAATGCTTCCTGAAAGGAACTGCCACAATTCAGCACTTAACTGGGGTTCATTCTGAGAGGAACGACAGGAAAAATATCTGTTGAATACAAAGTATTGCTAGATGCCTTGCATGCTGGAGAGGAAATGCTAGGTGATAACGCTGCTCGAGACTGCAGGCTCATCTTGATACAGAGCCGTCTGTACCTATTGGAAGCCCCTTACGTGTTCGGCAGGCAGGTGGTAAAGACAAAGGTAAAAGATACTGTAAATAAACATATTTTTACAATGAGGGTGGTGAAGCACTGTAACAGGTTGCCCAGAGAGGTGGTGGATACCCTGTCCCTGGAAACACTCAAGGCCAGGTTGGACGGGACTCTGAGCAACCTGATCTGGTTGGAGATGTCCCCGTTCCTTGCAGGGGGTTGGACTGCATGGCCTTTAAAGGTCTTTTCCAACCCCAACAATTCTATGATTTTGTATTAGCTTTCCTTGCCTCGGCTTCTCAAGCTGTGAGCTTGTGAACTCTAAAGGGTTCACTGAGGCAGTAGGAATCAATTCCATAGTCTATCAGCCCTGTCTCTAAGAGCGACGGTTGTGATCAGTATCCCCAAACCACCATGTCTACTTTTAGGGAGTCTGTGACTGAAGGGGAGGGATGAGGGGGTACAGCTTTATGTGTCTGGAGAGGGAGCAGTTGTCTTTTGAGGGTGCTTTTTCGTAAGCAGGTATTCTGGTTTGCAGAAAAATGCTCAAGGAGGCTTGTTTAATACCCATCTGTGGTATGTTTTACTTTCTTTGGTTTCCTGAACTCAGTACCCATTCATCAGAAAATGAAGTAACTCCTGTGGGATTGGGAAGGGGAGAGAAATTTCAGGCAAGATTGAAGCAGTCTTGGATATTAAGTGCAAGGAGACTGAAGCACATCCCTGAACCCCTCCTGCTGAGATGCTAATAGCTGATCTGCTCACCCGTATTACACTGAATCTCTTCCAGTTTTCCTGCCAAGACAAGTGGTATTTTCAGTTGTACTCCAAGTAAGGAGAAGTCAAAATGTAACCTTAAACCAGTGAGCTTTAGAGCCAGGGTTGCAGGGGCTGTGAAGTGCTTTTTCTGCCAAGCAGACAGGCGGGGCATTCAGCAGGAACCACAGGCCTGTCAGCAAGTTTGACTTGAGACAATTGGGGCCCCATGGCCAGAAGGGAAGGTGTCCATAAAAATTAAGTCCTCAGCAGAGCCGAGTAAGTCTCCAGTACTTCGGTTTCCATGGGTTTGGTAAACTCTGTTTTTCAGTGTTGATCTTGTGTGACTCCTTCTCTCTGGAGTTGGCTTTGATTTTTATTCTGATTTTTTCTGACACATGGCAATCAGAAATGGAGAAGTTTGGAACCTTAGTTTAGCATTTACTTTCTGCATTGTTATGTTTATCACTATGTACAGCCTCCAATATATTTAATGTTTATTGTATACAGTATGTACAACTGAGGGGAGGTAATGCTGTGTTTGCCGAGTTACTCGATCATCATCTTACCAAACTACTTCTAATTACTCACCTATTTCATCAGACAAGGTCCCTTCTCATCTCTAGCATATGCTTTTACAACTAAGTAGAGCATCTCTTTTTTTTCAAAATCTCTTAAAGGCTACAAAAAATATTTCTTGCACTGGAGACCTGTGAAACTTTCCAATCAGGTAGTATTTCACTCAATAGAATTATGATAAAATATAGCTGATGTGGAAACTTGGGTACAAAGCAGCCAATTGGCCAAGTCCACATTTTCTTTTCTCCAGTGGCATAATAGATTTTCCACTTGTAATTGACAGATTTCAAAAGGATATATCTCATATTCGGAGACAGGTTGAGTAATTCTTGATACTGCAGGCATTGGAGCAGCCTTAGAGAGATGCATCGTCTTTCAATTCAGATGCAATTCTCTCTTAAATTTTGCAGAATAGTTTAGAAAACTTCTGGTGTGGAAGGACACCCTTCTGAGCATTGCTTCATGTAAAGCACTTTATGCTGATGTGTGTGTGCCATGAGCCTTTGAAGCAGTGTTTTTACACACAGTATTTACATGATCTGTTTTATTTTGAGAAATATTGCATAAGTTTTTTAAGACATTATTCCTGTAGTTGACACTCGCCACTTGCAAATTGCTCTGCATTCCTCATCCTTCATGTTCTTCTAAGCTTAAAACCAAAAAAAAAAAACAACAAAGCCCTCGACTCAGTCTCTAACTCTGATCTGGAGAGGGATTCAGGTGCCCTGGATTTCAGTAGGGATTTTCCTGCTGATTTGAAGTGGAGCGTTCTCAGGTGTGACAGTGAGTAGGGTGCCATAAAACTAACTGTAATTGTCTTCTGGGTTTCTGTCGCCACCTGAAAGGATGCCAAGTGATAACAGATTAATGCCCTGGAATAAAGCTAGCCAGTGAAAGTAGTCAGAGAACACTGTTAGCACATCACAAAAGCCACAGTTTCTAAACTGACTGTAAACTTAAGGGATATGAGGACCCAATGGGTTTTGTGGTGTAGGAAAGAAAACAGTACGTTTCCACTGCAATGTTATCAGAGTGACAATTCTGTAAGGAACTTACAAAAATAATATTAAAACCAGACTGATATTGTTAACTTTGAACTATATTTTTCTTCTTTTTTTTTTTTTTATGGAAGTAGCTTTAACATTTCCCTGGTATTGATTTGCCAAGAAGTATGTCCCATCAATTAAATTTAAAAAAAAAAAAAGCATCATCACTATTCTTTCCATAAACAGAGACCACACGGCAGCCTGTGGGTCTGTCCTAATAAGCAGATACCCTAGGAGGACGTGTCGGGGAAGCAGCGATGCTGGGCTGCCACTGAGTTGCCAGCCGTGTGGTTCCCTCTCTGACAGCGTGCCGCTTTGTGGAAGCCCCATCTGTTGTTTCAGTTGTTGGAGTTCTCGTTAGTCCTATTTGAGATAGCAGTGCAAACATTAAAAAAAAAGAAAGAAACAAGAAACCCTGATTTCTGCTTTGGCTCTCAGTGGTTCCCAACTGACGTTCGACTGGGACAGAGGGACACTGAAGAGTCTTGGTGGTGCTGGGCAGCAGTTCCTGAGGTGCCTGGAGCACAGCGTTTGTTGCAGGAACAGCACATTTTGTTGATTCCACAATTAAGTGCTATGGGATTTTAATTTGCTATTTACTCATTTTTCATTTCCTTCATTTTTGGCATTCAGACCCAATTTTGATGAAAAGATTGCTCCAGGACAGGA
This sequence comes from Tetrax tetrax, assembly GCA_009806455.1. Classification (NCBI taxonomy): domain Eukaryota; kingdom Metazoa; phylum Chordata; class Aves; order Otidiformes; family Otididae; genus Tetrax; species Tetrax tetrax. Next base: position 117,215 of record WHYT01017030.1, read on the forward strand.
ACACTATGCTGGACCTGAAAGCTGGATTAGCAAAGCACTTTACTACAATCTCCTCCTTAACACCCGCCTCGTTCCCTGGGGAAGGGGTGGGCTTGCTGTGAGGGCTGTACCTGGAGATGTGCACATAGGTTTCATGGTAACAGGAAGCCCCAGCAAGAGCTTTGGCAAGGAGCTTGGCTGCACTGATGTTTCTAGGTTGGGGAATGAAATTTGTGAGCCTGTAGCAGTGAGGTGTGGTTTTCTTAGGGGGCTGCAGCCTTCCCTCTTAAAACACCTAAGGCAGCATGCATGTCTGCATCCTGTGATGTTTTCTCAGTCCATATTCTAAGCCTGGCAATGAGCCCATTTACTGGAGAAACTGATTTATCCACCCTTAGGAAATGAAGGGATTGTCTGCCCCTAAGTGCCACTGTTGCCCTTGGCTTAGGTGTTCGAGTGCCTGAGGGTTTTTTTTTGTGTTTGCATTTCATCAGACATTACCAGCAGTTTTTAATTTAAGGGATTGTATTTAACTGTTGATGACTGTGAGCTGGTCCCAAACAAGATCTTCTAATAAAATCACCTGGTGTCTGGGTATTGGCCACAGCATTATTGCCTGTTTCCTGAAACACGAGGGAGGAAGAATGCAAACACGCATCTGGTGGAAGATGTTTGGCAATATAATGTTTTTCTAGGAAAACTCCTTATTGTTGAATGAACATTGCCAGGGCTACATCCAAATTCTTTCCTCTTCCTCCTGCAAAAATATGAAACTTAACTATAGTACTTGTATCTCTTTACATGAAAACTGTCACAGAAAGATTGTGGGTAGGTTGTTAGGCTTTGTTTGTTGTATTTTTTTCCTTAACAAGCACAGGAGAATGAGTAACTTTGTAACGTAAGTAACTTTGCGTCCAGATTTTTGAGTACATGGGAGTTAAGTGCCTAGATGACTTCTAGGGGACATGGTGTTGAAAACTTGAAAACTCCACCCTGAGCTGGAGCAGAAATGTATTGGAAGCGTCTGATATTTGTTCTGCTCAAGCATAATCCTGAAGTTTTGTCCTGCTAATACAATCCATCTTAAATTACTATAAGGACCAGTTGAACATCCTTGTTAATCCCAGAAAACTTAGGCTTATTTGCAAGCATTGAGAACTAAGGAAACATCAGGGGACCTGCTTCTGTAGAATGAAAGTGTGGCTTGTTCTGCGAGAGCACCCTTCAGTTCCTTTGCCGCAGTAGGCTGCTTGCTAAAATGCGTGTGTCTTTTTCCAAACAGCCATAGACATGGCTGTAGATACCACGTTAATGTTCCAAGCTTTTCTGGACATTTACTCTTTAGATAAAAATGCTGAGAGAGCCTGGAGTCTCGTGTCCCTGCAGCCAAGTGGCTCGTCTGCTCTCGCTTGGTTTCTCTGTCAGAGCAGGATAGCTCTATAGACAGTGCAAGCAATTAATCGTAGCTGTAGACAGCAATATAGGGATTTGGGGATTAAACTCTAGGTACTATGATACCTACTATGTAACTACATTGTATTTTCTGTCATAACGAAGGGTGTGTCTGGAGAGTGAAAAGGAGAGGAATTTGCTAGCTATGATGCAAATTGAAGCCTTTTAGGGGCTTGAACAGTTTACATGATACAGCATTTTAAGTGGTGTAAACTCTTCCAACAAGGAGGCAGAAGGGGATTTACTGAGCTCAGAAATAATAAAAATCAGGCTGAAACTCTCCTAACAGGTGCTAAATGTGACATAGTGTGTGGTCTTCCTGAAGAGGGTTGGCTTTCCCTGTAAATGGGAAAGGGCAACACCAGACGTTTCAATGCATGCACATGGATAAACAATGCTTTTACGGCATATTAAGAACAGTTTGGTTTATAGCTCTTTAGATGCATCTTAAAACCTTGTTCTATGACGACTTCAGCAAAGCTGTCCAATTTCCAAGATGTGCTTCTAAAGCAGGATGAGGGTTGTACCTGTTTTTTATTAACTAGGTTACAAGCTAAAAATAAACCAAGTTGCAGACAGCTGACAGCATTGTGGACCCTCAGTGTGTTTCGTTAAAAATAATAATAGTTCTCTGGGGGAGGGAGGCAGAGATCAAGCTCTTTTTGTCTCCTAGAAGCCCTTTGGCTTGTCTGGGGGAGAACAGTAACCTGACAGACTTTGAGATTCACTGATATTGATCAAGATCACTTGACTTTGAATGAAGTTTAGTTAATTATGAACTTTAACCCCATGTTTGAGTTTGTTCTTGGACAAAAATATGAAAATACGTGGCTTCATCGTGCCTTGCAGGCTACTGGCAGAGAAGCGTTCTGGTAGTGTGTATGAAAGGATCCTGGGGTTGTATGTCGAAATTTGACAAGTGCAAGTGCAGAATTACAATGACGGTGGTAAAATTTTTTAGTTCAGCATAGGGATGTGGCGGTTCTCTCAAATTTGTCATGTAATCATGTCTGAGTGCCTTTGGACTCAAGCTGACTTGGGAGTTACAGTTTCAACAGAGCAATTCATAGGACCTCTGCAGGAGTGCAGGCTAATTGCTGAGTACAGGTTGAGGGCCAGGCCTTGAAAGAAGCATTACAAAAAAAAATCTAGCCTGGCCAGAGCTAGAGAAATGAAGAAATATTCTAGAAGAACCCTGGGCTTTTTAAAAATCTTTACTATATAAGCCAACGCTACTACTGAATCTGTTTCCCCTAGAGTTACGTTTCTCTGAAGTTTGTCTTTCCTAGTAGTACTGCTCTTAGCAGGCAAAACTGAAAAGGCAATAAACCACATGCACTTAAGCTGAAAACATATTGTACCTCCCAATACATTTGGAGACAATTTCTGTGGCACAATTTAAGAAAACTTGTTTTGATGAACATCTGTAAACAAGTGGCTTTGTGTATTGAATAGAAAAAAGCCTCTACAAAATCTAAAGTAGAGTTTTGATACTTCTTTTTGATAACTCGGCAAAACGTTTTTGGAACTGGGAAAGGAAGTCTTCTGCAAATGATTTAGACTGATAGCCGAGCAAGGATGAGAAAGCAAAGAAAAAAAACCACAAACCAAATACTGGAAAGAAAAGGTAGAGTTCTAATTTCTAGCTGTTTTTGAAGTGCTGTTCAGTGGCCTAAATTCCCCTGTCCAGATTGGGATTGACCTAAATTCTCATTTGTTTCCTACAATTTTCAGTATGCAGTAAATTTAAAAATATGCAGTAAAATGTAGTGGCTAGATTAGAGACTTAGCTGTTCACAAATACATTGCTCTGTAGCTTTTCCTCTCTTTAATCCAGACTACAGAGTCTCCTGACTGGAGACATGCCATGCATTTACCATCCTTGTGTTGACAGTTGGAAATATATGAGAACAGATGACAGGACTTTGCAAGGAATTGCTTTTTAAATATTGAGGGGAAAGCTTAGATTCTTTGATTTATCATCATTAAAATAAACACTGACTTCTGTGCTGAAAATCAGTGAGCAAACAGGGCACTGTTCATTACCCATGTCTTAATTGCATGGCTGCTTCTCTTACTGCTGTAGGTAAGGTTGCTGCATGTAGTGCTTAGTTGTTACTTCAAGTATCAAAGATGCCGTGGTGCTATTTAGAACTTTAAAAGGATTAAAACCTTTGAAAGGTGTGGGGCTTTTCACCAATGGGTCATACATGTGTACGCTGGTCCCAGTGGTTCAGGAGGGGTTCTTTGTTAGACCTCTCGCTCGTGAAGCATCCCGGACCAGCCCTGTTCCTGCAGGCAAGCATGCGCCTCGTTCCTGAAGTCAAGTGGAGAATTGTCCCCGTCTCTGCTTGTGCTGGCCCAGGCCTTCAGGGAGACCCAGCAGTACATGCGGTTCCTGTCAGTACAGACAACAGAAACATCTGGGGAAGATGGGAAAGACTGACTGGCTCAGTTCAGCAGCATGAAAGCCTGTAACAGATCGTTCTGGGCAGATAGATCCTCTCCATCATGTGCTGAGGCAGGGAGCAAATGCACGTAAAATCACACAAAATCCAGCTCAGGGGATGGGCAGTTAGAGCTGTCATGTATGGCCCTTCCCTGCTCCTGCCTCTGAGATACTTCCTAAAGGAAGGAGAAAGGAAGGCTTTTCTCACCCAGTGGAAGTGCCAAGGAAAAGCACTTCCTAGGGACTGCAGTGGGTTTCCCAGGGTGGTGCCCATACAGGTTTAACTTCAAGAGGAAAGGAAAGCGAACCAGCAGTGAACGTATTTTCTATGTGTTTACCGTAAAAAATCTGAAGGAAAGCCTGTAGCATGGTGGGTAGTTGTTACCATTGTGAAGGCAGAATGACCAGGCTGGCTCCAGGTGGCCCCGCTTGAGCAGGGCCAGAGGTCCCTTCCCATCTCAACCAGTCGAATTCTGTGACATCAGGTAGTTAAACTGGGTTAGACTCTGCAACATGGCCTGGTTAAATCAGTGTGACTTATTTCCTCAATCCCTAGGGAAATGTGTCCCCCCAGTGTAAGAGCATTGTTTGTTTTTTTCTCATCTAACTCCACCACTGAAGATGTTCTGTAGCTGAACACGCCTGTTTCTAAGCAGGGCAGACCTAAATATCCATCTCTGGCATATGGTGAGTAGTGAAGGAGGGACATGGTGCATCAATAACCTGAACGGCAGGTGTTCAGTACAAGCAGGCAGGCTATGCTCTCTAGTCCGTGGAGATAAAGGCGCAGCAGGGATGAATTCCCCTCTGCAGGGCTGGGTGTGTCTGTCTTCAACAGTTACAACCTGTGGTCCCCAGGGTACGCTGAGGAGCAATTGTACCTGGGGACGGGGCAAATTCGCATTAGCAGCAGCTCGCATTCTTTTTCCTCATTTTCATTCTCCTCCATGTGATGAAACATTTATTTCTATTTTCTCTGGCCTGTTATTTAGCTGTTTCTCCACCTCTGCTGTGTTCTCTCACTTCTCAACTGCCTCAATTTTCCCTATGCTTATTCCTCCATACATACAGAATCTTCTTTGCTATTGAGCCTGAAGAACTACTTCTTCTATTACCATATGATCAAACCTTGCTGCATTTCCCCAA